>VXBR01000489.1:0-70028 GCA_013400215.1 Cisticola juncidis | reverse complement strand
AAAAAAAAAAAAAATTCCTCTTTAAAGCTAAAACATCTGAAACAACCTCCACGTTCTTGCTGACTTGGGGATTTACCAAGAAGAAAGTAGCACAGTATGAAGCACTCAACTACATGTGTAATCAGTGTCAGACTCACCAGAAATTCAGATTGTAAAGAGGTGATTTATGAGTTCAGTCGCTGAATTTTGCAGTCTTTTTTCCCCCTCGATTGCTTTGAAATGTGCTGTCAATTAATTTTCTCAAATAAGTGCTTATGGATTTGTTTGTACCTACTAATTATTTTATTTCTAGTAAGGTGGTGGCTATTTACAATTTTTTTCTTTTCTAAATAGAATCCATTGCTGAAAGTAAAGGAGTTCCACATGCAATGGAAATGTTGGGTGTCTCTCATGATTTATTTTGACTCCATCTCTCAGGATGAGAAGCACCTGCAGATTTTTGCCACTCCAAGCAAGAAACTGCCTGGGTTCAGCTGCTCATGTAGGGACAGACAGCTGGGATGGGGATAAGGCAGCTTTTCTCCACATAGGGAATGCAGAATATTTTATATGTTGGGCTGTAATGGATTTGAGGATGCAGAAGAGAGTCCAGTCCTGTGACACAGACCAGATAACAGCAGATGAGGATGGGATATTTTCCTGAAAGTTTTCATTGACCAAACTCTGAGGCTGTAAGTAAATCTTCCTTGTCCTACATATAAAGTTAAACATGTTGTCTGCTTTTTAATTTTTTTTCAATAGTACTCATTTCACCTTCAAAAGAACAAGAGAGCGTTTCCATTTTTAGTCTGAAACACTTTGAAGTATCCCCGTTCCATAGAACAGGAATCTGGATAGAATTTGACAAAAAGAAAAAAATAATTCCTTATTTTGGTTTCAATAATAAAGAAGTTAATGATCCCACATCTGGTTTTGTCCAGATATACTCTACAGCAGCCCACTGAAAACAGCACCATTTGCTTATTGTTTTATCCCAAACAGAACCTAATCCAGCCTAAAAAACTGTTCCTGAACACATCCCCAGCCAGACTTCCACGAGGCAATTCCCAGCCTCTGTGCTGGTGTCACTTACCCAGAGCTGCAATTCAGAGCTGCTCACAGTTCCACCACAGCAGCCAGATCATATTTAGACAGACCTTAAAAACATTTTCTTTGGCATACCACAGAATTAAGAAACACCACAAAAAACAAAAACAAAACAAAAAAACAAACCAACCCCCCCCCAAAAAGCCAACAACAACAACAAAAAAAAAAAACAAAAAAACCAAAAAAACCAAAACCAAAACCCAAAAAACAATTAAAGAAAAAAAAAACCAAAACCCCAAAACAACAACAACAACAACAAAATCCCCAAAAGCCCCCCAAAAAACAACAAAACCCAACAAAAAAATAATAAAAAAAATTCCCCCCACCAACCCCAAATCTTCATTCCACAAGTAACATTTGAAGATTTGAACATCTGGAACAGCTGGGTTACAAGTTGTGCGTGTCAAGTTCAGAGAGCAGCTGCTTTCAGCCTTCATTTTGGGTCAGGCATTTTTGTTTGCAGCCACCAGAATATTCCATTTTATTTTGTAGCAGCTTCTTCAGTGTTCCCATATGGACAAGCCAAACAGCTCCTAGGATATAGCAGCAAGCATATATAATGTTCTTTAGAAGAAATGAGGGCCAGATGTTGCTTTGTTATCTCCAAATGCATCCTTTAAAAAGTCAGATTAAGTTGTTTCAGATATGTTATTAATGCCAGGTACAGGCAATTTGTTTATCGGCTGTTAAATGTCAGCTTTCTAAAGGACAGAAAATAACATTTTAACTTAAGATTCAAACTGAAATAAGATTAAACCACCCTAGAATAACTTCAGAAAATAATTATAGCACAATCCAGGATCACAAGAAAAAAATAGTATTGAGTAGAAAAGATATGATGAGCCATTTCTGAGATCTGAATGAGTGCTACCTATGACTTCTTAGAAATGGAAAAATAAAACCCCTTCACCTCAAATATAACCCCTTCTCTAAAATATAATGAAAAGTTTGAGGTAAGACTTATCTAACAGCACCACTGATTAAAAGTCTTCTATTCTGCTGCTTTGCTAACCCAGGGTACAATTTAATCCACCAGTCTAAGTCCTAGAGAATTTAATAAATCTCTTACTGCCAGTGTAATTCATTCATGTTTTTTATGTGTGCACTCCTGGTACATCCAGTGGCTCCAATAGGGGGGATAAGAATTCTCTCACAGACTGTCCAATTAATGTGATTCCCATTGAAATGTGCAATTATTTTTTTTTTCTGATTTCCTGAGACTAGAACCTTATTCTCTTATACCTTGGATTCATTTTATGATGCATATTTCTGGGGAAATGTGAACTGAAAACTTACTTTTTCCACCTCAGTGATAACATAAACAAGGTTTGTGCTTCAGCTGCCTGGTGAGGTCTTTCCCTTTGAGCCAGTCCACAACACACAAAAACTGCCAAGACACCAGCTAGAACTTTTTGAGTAATGTCACTTTATTAAGGGACTTAAAAGAATCACATTCTCTAGTAGCCTTGGAACAATGCAAATGGTGAACAAAAGACAAAAATAGATGTAATTGGTTCTGAAAAGCATGAACATCTGTAGAGAATGTGTTGCTTTATTCCTAAGGACTCTTGCTTTTGAAAAAAAAGCACGTTCCATATATACAAGTGTCAGTGCAATAGCCAATAAAGCAATCAGTCAGAAATATAAAAATATCCTAAATACAAACTTAAAATAGGTGTTTGAAGGCTGACCATATCAGTATTCTGATATTTCTATATCTCAGGAGTACGATCACTGGGATGAGTTATTCTGATGAGGTAAGAAACAGTAGATGCTCTGTGATAACACAAAGCCATACATTTATTATTATTTTTTTTCCATAAGACAAAAAAATAGAGCACCCAATGAAACTCCAAGTCTTTGCAGCAAGTGAAATTATATGTTCATTATTACATTCCTGCATCATTCAGCTTTGCTGTCTTTGCCAACAGTTCTATCAGCAAAACTTGCTCATTCTCCCCCCCTGCCCAGCTCCAGCATAAACTGCACGTTCCCAACAACTGCCTCAGACACAGACAACATCCAGAAATGCCCAAAAATCACTTAGTCATTCTTTCCTTTATTGGCTGCAATTCTTTTCTTGGCAGCAAGGGCAGGAAGAGATTGCAAAACTCGACAGCAAGCAGCTCTCTATGAGGGTTAGGGAGAGAACAGGGTGTGTCCCATTTGCTTTGCCTCAGGTGCTCCAGTGATGCCACTGAACTGAAGCCTTGGTTGCCTGAGCAATAAAATCACATTGCTCTTCTTTGGGCTGTCTTTTGGATGGAAGGATGCATTAATTCCAAAAATAGAGGGCCATGTGGTAACTTTTCAGCTCCCTGCTGTCTGCCTATATCATCATTCCTCTTTCCTTCAGCCACCTCTGTCACTGTGACCACTCCAGGCTCTGAGTTCTGATCCCTATTTTTTTACTTTTCAGAGAAAAGAGAGCCAGATAACACACTCTGTATCTTTGTGGCAAAGAGCACCAGGAAGAACTGGAGGCAGAGCTGGGAGTGCCAGAATCCAACAATCACCAGCTCCTACTTGGGGAGAGGGGCCGTGGTGAAGTCATTTCAAACTGTGTGACAGTATCAGGCACTCCTCTGTGCAAAAGCACAGTGAATTATACAGTGTCTAGAACAGCAAAATTAACTTGATCAGGATATGATTTCTATGATAAAAAAAAGCACAACAGCAGCTGGCAGCTGCCTTCCTGTGAAACTTGCCTTACCACTTATGGCACACACATACACTGAAGCACACATCAGTTGCCTGAACCTGCAAAAGATTCCTTAGCTTTACATCCTAAATTCAAAAGCTTTCCCTGAAATGTTTTCATTTCTCTTAATTCTTTTCTAAACCTTTTGTCTCAGGCACATTCAGGCAGCTGTGCGAGACGCAGCAGCGAAGCTGGAAACATCTGTAGTGTGACAACACTTGACAGATTATTTCAGGTTTTCTTTCGGTTTCCATGCAGTTGCCAAAGCCTCCAGGAATCATCACACTTCTCTCCTTAACCCCGGTGAACTTGGCAATCAGCGTTTGCAAATATTGAATTACTGCTCGCCACACCCCGCTCAGTCAGGCTATTACCTCCCGTGTAAACAGGCAGGGAAGGAGGCACAGAATGACTAAGTGATTATTCCAGTATCACAACAGAGTCTGCAGAGCCAGCAGCTGAACCTGTATTTCTTGCATCTCAGTCTCAGGTTGTCTGTTCTGTTCTGTGCTGCAGCCTGAATTCTTTCCTGAAGAGGAAGACTGGGATCTCTTAAGAGTCTGTCACTGCTACTCTGGTTGACAGGTGATGTTGCCAATGGGATGGGAATTGTTGCATTCCCCACATCAAAAGGTGGAACACAGTGTGACATCTGTTTGCTGGAAGAAATACTAACCATACAAGTCCTTAAGAACATCAACATTTATTTAATATGATATAAAAGAAATGGGATATGAACATTCGTATTTGAACAATAATAAGTGGCTTCTTATACTTACATCGTGTGTGCTCATTGTATAATATATACACAATGAACATAATTACATTTGTACACAAACTAAGTACTGGATTGAAAACCTGCTTATTGCTGTACACACCCTAACCCCATGAAGGAAAAGCCCAGTACCTCAAATACCTACACTCCATTTTAGTCAAGAAAAAGTAACCACTAACATTAATGTCTATGTTGACAGAAGTGTGGCAGTAACTGCTGACATTGCAACCTGACCAAGAAATCATTACAGCAGAAACAGGACATCTTTTACTAAGCAATAATAAAAATGGCACATTTTAAATATATCTATATGTATATATATATAAAAATTTTACAAATAAACTGTTAAAACAATAAACTGTAATGTTTAAAAAGTGTAAAACAAGGTTTAGTGGCGATATGTAAAATTAACCGAGTTACGCATCTAAAAGGAGCAAAAAAAAGTAAACTTATATGATCCATCATTAAAAGAACATTAAATTCTGAAGAACAGCAAATAAAGTTCTGACTGTAGGCTGCACATTGAAAAGAGCCTTTATTTTATGTGCACAGAAACCGTAGCAGCAAGCTGGTATCAGGAGAACAATCTGAAGGTTGTTGAGTGTACACGTGGGCCATTTAAAGCTCTCTTGGAATAAACATTTTCCAGGAAGTGATAAAACGATGCTCTGTGGCCAAAAGCATCAGAACTATGAATTTCATAGATTTAAAATATACTGTACAATATCTTCTCATATTTTCATAGGTCAGGTCCATACATCTCAGGCATGAATTGTTTCAACAGAAGCCGTTAGTGCTGAAAGACAGACACAGATTAAGTTACTCTATTTTAGCAACAGGATATTGTCTCAAGAACTCAGGGGATTAAACACAGCAAAGCATTCCTGACCTCATCCTAGCACTGTAGGTGTAGAACATAATAAAATAACTCAGAACTCAGTTGTTTCCAAAATCTGTTTTGGAACAGATGAATAATAAATGATGCATAATACTGCTGTCAAGATATTTTGACAGAAAGAAGCAAAAACAAGATTTTTTTTTTCAAATTTACACCATTTTGAATGAAATTCTGTTTACTCTGAGAGTTTCACCCTGTTACTTATAGTCATCTCCAAATGCTCTTCACCTAAAACCAGAAAGAACAGCAAAGATCCTAACTAATCTTGGAAATGCCAGGCACATTTTGAAGAGGGGTGCAGAATTATTGAGCTGCTACACTGTACTGGCAGCATGGTTCAAGTGCTCCACCCAGAGCTTGCTGCATTTTGGTAATTGCTGTATTTTGGTAATTGCTGCAAGGACTCCTATAAATAGCTTTTAACAGTTCATTGGTAAAAATGTTCCTGAGCTTTGAATTTAGGTGCTGTATAAAATTTCTTTATCCCCTCATTACTCGGTGCAAATGGAATTCTTAAAATCTAACAGGGCTAGTGGCACACACAGAGGTTTGTCCCTGCAAATAAGGGCTGTGACAAAAAAGGAGCCTTGTGTTAAGGGCTCTCTCCTTAGTCCACAATATCCTGTGCCACCAATTTCCTGTGGCAAATTCCCCTGGCATCATGCCAAGAGTATCATTTTCCTAATTGACTCTAAAAGCAAAATACAGGTATCACCTCTTCATTCCCTGAAATCTACTGTAAATTTTCCAGATGCTGCCTGAAAAATTTGGTTGCATGTGCCCAGGGCTGATCCTACAGCTTGGAAGTTCCCTTTGCCACATGTGACTTCTTGAAAATGAGGGATGCTGAATTGCTGTGTGCTGGAAGTTGTGCCAAAATCTCTCAGGAAAGCACTGGAATGCTGGAAGCACAGCCCCAGAGGGAAAAGGGCATTAAATAAATACTGCAGGCAAGCACTGGGCTTCATCCCTCTCCTCTATGCTAAGCCCAGCTCATGGCATGAATTTGTTTGGAACTCCAAGGAAACAACCAAGAGAGGCATCAAATGCAGCCATGTGGGATGTACATGCACACAGTGAGAAGTTTTCAACTCAATCCAAACACTGAGCAGCCACAGGGATGTGTCTGGAGCTCTGGAATTCTTTCTCCACCATGCTGAGGCTGTGCTAGCACAGAATCAGACTGACAAGTGCCAGTCCAGGTGGAACATTCTGCCCCAAGGAATGAAAATCTTTTTAGAGGCTCTGGAGGGTGGAGCTGTCCTGAAAACAGAAATGCTTCACCTGCAGAACTGGCTGTGGGATACACCTCACCTAGGGGGACCAAGCCTTTTTCTATTCATTTCTATTTTATTTAGCATAAATCCTAAAGAAAATGGATCTGCTGATCTGAGATGAAAGCAGCTGAATGCAGTTGGTGACAGATTTTTGGTTGCTCCTCCCTTCCTGACAGGTGACAGAATCCATCAGTGCAGTTTCACTTTCTTTACTGACCCAAAACTCAGCTGACTGAGTGTTTGTCCTATTTAAAACAGAGATGCATGATAAATGCTTGTATATTTATACAGTGAACCTGAAAAGCATTAACACAAATCAGTATTTCCAGAAGGAATGTCCCACTCATTTTTTTAATAGTTCTGTAATAAGCATTTTGAAAAAAGTATAAAAAAATTCAAGCTAAATCTCATCATGGCACACCACACTCATCAGGAGGAGTGTCAGGACTGAATGTGAAGGTGGCATTTGCCACTTTCTCAAAAGGAGAAAATATTTTAATAATTTTCCTTTTTTTTTTTCCAATGAGTATAAATAGTTTCTTGCCCTTAGTTCATATTAGAAATGTCTCTGTGATGACTAATAAGTCTAATTTTGCTAAAATGAAACCTTGGCAATTGAGACTGGGACAGTAAATTAAAAAAATGCATTTTCAGATCTCCTCATGCTAAATGATTGAAAATGTCTCAATTTTAATTTTTTCTTGATTTTAAAGCTTTCTTAAGGTACATTAGCTATTTAACATTGCCAGTGAAACAAAGCTCATTCTTTTAGCAGAAAGCTTATTTAAACAGACACTTCCTGACAACAAAGAAATGTGGATTGATTTAAATGCTGCTGAATGCTGAAGCATTCACACTGATGCCCTGCTAATTTTGTTAAACACTTGCCTAAACAAACACACACTCCATTTCCACAGCCATTCACTAAGTGGGTAACACCACAGGTAGGGACATGTAAATCTGGCCCAACTCATCTTTCTACTGGATTCCTAGAAGCAATCACCCACTATGTCAGGGCTTTGTAGGGCTTTCTCTATAGAAGGAATGGAGAAACAACAATTATAAAAGGATTTTTATGTGTTAAGCCATAAGTTCTTCAGGCTTTAGCCCTGAGTCTGAGCTCTGGCTGCCCATTCTGCCCATGACCATGACTGAGGCATCAAGACTCATCTGCACCCGTGCCTAAACTCCCTGTTTTGTTATTACCCTGCCAGGACATGCTTGATGAACCAATTAATCCTTTCTCTTTGTAGCTGGATGGAGAATGCACTCCTTGCAAGCAAATCAATATGGGAATTTTTTGTTTCCTGGTTAATTTATATTCAACACTGCAGGAAACTCTGTCTTGATATCAGCTCCAGATGTTTCTCACAAAAATACCAGCATACAGATACCTGGAGGAATGTTAGGAACAGGAGAGGTGGGAGAAAAAGGAACGTACTTGTCTGTAACTATACACACATGAAATGTGATCCTTCTGTGAGCTGTGTCTGTGTGGATGGAGCTGGTGACAAGGACGACTCTGGTGAAGAAGGCAAACTTTTCACTGCCAGTCATACAGCAAAATAAACAAGAATACAAGTTACAGAAGCCATAATAAAGATAAGCTTGAAAAATCACCATTTCAAGCCACAGCAAATATAGGCAGAAACAAATGAAAGCTACACAATTAAAGACTTAAATCTGATCAGCACAGAAAGCAGAGCTTCAAGGGAGAGCATAGCTGATCCTTAATCAGTTCTGAAATAACTACTAGAACAGCAAACACATGAATGCTGATGTTTAATGTTGCCAAGAGGGGGAAAAAAGTAAAATTTAAGTAGTTGGGATAGGCCCAGACCCACCTTCCTATCCCAGCTGAGATTAACTGAGCTTTTCCATTCTGCTGAGCAGTACAAAATGTACACACAAGTTCTGCTTTTGATTATCAAGTCACAGAAAGGATTGCTGACTGCACTACAAAGGCCCAGAGCACCTTTTATATCCATAAGTTGAACCATTTGCCTTACTTAACCATTCCCATCAGCAAATATCCTAATAATGTCTTGAATTCCATCTTCTCCCTTCCTCCTTCCCTTTTGCTTTATATTCCCCTCTTCTCTTCTTGCAAAATAGCCCACCACCAATCATTGTACCAGTCAGGTGGTGTTTTCTGTTTTTTCTATCTTTCTTACTCCTCAGAACCTGGCCAAACTGGGGTCTTGTAGCTGCCAGTTTAAAATTTTGGAAACTTTCAATAATTCCACAATTTTGGGCATATCTAAGGTCACTCAGTAGCAGTAAATGGTAAAAGTTTACACATGTCCAGGATTGAGATAAAAAAGAAGGATTTGCTCCAAACAACTACTACAGTATGACTCAATTTCTGGCAACAGTTATTTAAATCCCTGAATTAGCAACTATAAAAGCTATATTAAAACCTCAGAAAAAAGGAATTTCTGTAGCTGTCCATTGGGAAACTCTTTTTCTGTACATGATAAAACTGTTCACTTCACATGTAGACCAGCTCAGCATTTTCAGTTCACAAGGGTTTTAGAGCATCAAAAGGCACAATCAAAATGAAATAAAGTTTTACATATGCACTGGGTAAGTTGTGCTTCAGTCAAACTCTTTTCCATACCTGCTGCTGCCTGATTTCCTTTTGAAGACTGTGCTGCTAATTCAAATGAAGACACAATCCCTTCTTGTTCTTGAACACTCAGTATTTCACTTTCTTCTGAGCTGGTTTTGGGTTTGTGGTTTGCAACTGTGGTCACACTCTGCAAGCTGCTTAAAAAAAGCACAGCCTTCAGAACTCGCTCTAATTTAATTTGAGGTGTTAACCACTAAGTAGAGGAGCTATAATTTAATTTTCTCCTGTTAGCAGAAAAAAAGTTCCAACTTGCAAGTAGCATAAATTAAGCAGGCATTTTGAAACCCTCCTACTTTGTGTAGTTAAACTTTTCGAAAAGCACCTGGAATTTAATTCCTTTCCTTTATATCTCCTGCAGTTTTCTGCTGCTGTGACCAAGTTGTGACCTAATGTGAGAACTCACTTAGGACCTGCAGTGCAGCTTACACTGGAGTTATGAATCATGAGAGAGAAATATCCAAGATACAATAACCAATATCCCCCCAATTCCACAATGCTGCAAAGCAGTGAGGTTAAAATTAAAGCAGGAGATGTAGAATAAGATGTTTAGTTTGCTGCTAAATACCAGCAATAAAGAGCATGTGATGGAAGCACTGGCTGGAGTGTTCACAATAAATTGATTCAAAGCTTGAACTGACATTATTAACCACATTTTTGAGGCCAAAAGTAGGATTATGAATGAATTCTGTTTACAAGAGGGACATCACTTGAAAATAAATATTGCTTCATCCACCAGCTCATCAACTCTGACTGAACCCCTGCAGCAGTTAAGCCTCTCACTAGATTTCCCTGTATTTAACCCCTCAAACACATATAAATAAACCTTTTCAGTATTTATGCCAATTGCTTGGTCCATTCAGCCAATAAATACAGCATGCAAGTTTAAAATAGCCTTCAAACATCTTGTTTGATTTTTACCTTATATCACCATCATGTGTTTCTTCCAATTTATTTTTCTTTTCTGCTTTCTCTTCGTTACTCAGTTCTTTTGAGTCAGATACAACATGTGCATCTGATAAAAGATCATCAGTTTTGGACAGCTATAAAAAAATTGAAATCATGAAACAAAAAGCTGTAACACACACTAAGTGGCAGATAAGAAATACAGTACCAGGAAACAGTTTTATTAACAGACAAATTTTGCCATCATGTAGACTTAGGAACTCAGAATTACATAACTTAAGAAATTTTTATCAATACCATGCAGGTTAATAGAGTTATCCAAACTTATACCAGAGGCCATGTGCAGGGTTTGATTTAATAACTTCCAGAACTTTTCTGAACTCTTTGGATTGCAGCCTGCCTATTTTTTTTTTATGTTATCCTTCTCTTCATGATGCCAACAAAATTCCAGATGCTGCAATATTTTCTTGGTAACAATGAATGCTGCTCTTGGAGTCTGATTACATATGAATAATTTGAGTGTATTAACTGATTTTCCTTTTGAAATATTTGCATATTTAACAAAACAACTGTCTCTCAATAAGGAAGTGTTTCTACTGGATAACAATATAAATTAGTTATTGGGTTTTATACCATTCTTCAGCAGATATATATTTAAAAACTTAATATAAAATAGCAAAACAAAAGGATGATTAAACAAAAGAATGATTAACTGAGGGATAGGGATATAGAAGAAGAAAAAAACCTCTATACAATACTTAAAAAATTTTAAACTATGAAATTTTATGTATTTATGTAGAAGTATATCTTTATATAGAAGCAACTATAGTAATCCATTCCTCACAGTCAGTCTGTTTTTGCTGAGTGTTAAGGGCATTTTAGTGCCAGAAACACCAAAGCAATTCCCTGCCAAGCCTATTTCAAACTATTCCAAGGCAGAAATCAAAGCAGTGACAAATATCTAAAAGTACAGGTAGTGCCTATTTCCATGTCTAATTTGTAATATCAGCTTTATTCTGCTTTCTATAAACTATTTGATGCACCATAGCCAACCAAATAAAAAATCAGGGACATTAAAAGGCTGCCAAAAATTACACTGGGGTAGCCTAAGCAATGAATATGGCAATGATTGAAGATTGATTAAGATGATTTAAAGACCATATACAAGAAAATTCAATGTCTCAGCTATAGACAGATCCAACACAATTTTGTGATTCTCTATGGAATGTTGTATATCCAACAAGAAATTTGTATATCCTTTGTTTTCCAAGCGAAAGGAAGTGGCTCAATTTCCCATACTCATGTATGAGTGCCTCAAAATAATTCTTTACTGCAAGACAAGCTGATGAAGAGTTTAATAAGGAGTACTTCTGTACCTCTTTAGTAAAACTTGAATTATGTTCTTGATCTCCATCATTTTTTAGTTGTGCTACTTCTTCTCCAGGACTTCCATTATTTTGTTTCAAATTGTTTTCTCTGCTGGTGCTCTCTGTCTCCTTCATGTTTCCAGATACTGTATCATCCTTTTTTCGATTCTGCTGAACAGAATTGGAACATGCACATATTGTTACAGAATTATCACAGTCTCAGTTCTGAGCCTGGTGCTGTCCTCTGACTGATTAAAAAAACAACTTGAAAAAAATTTAAGGATAGATTGCAAAAAGGAAAGTGGAAATCATTAAGAACTCAGAATTTTCTCATTCTTGTACCTTTCAAAACAGTTCAGCCTAACATTTCTTTGTCTGTAAGATTATTGTACTCTGCCCCTCCTTCCTCTCCAATGTCACCCTTATCTTCTGAAATTTCATTCATATTTAGTTCACAAATCAGCTTAGCAGCATTCTCACTTGCATTCATAAGCACTGCTCTTTTTATAAAATGTTTTTTTCTGGTTTAACAAAAAAAAAAATCGATAAAAATCTGCTTTCAGCACAAAATTCACAGTGCACCTGCATGCACTCCCTCCAATTATCCTGGGAATCCTCCAAACCTATGGTGTGAAATGATTTAATAGAGGACAAGACAGCATCTGATAATGGCAGAGGACATTAATTATTTCTTAAAAAAAAAGAAATCCACTGCATAGAGACTAAGTTGATATAAAAATTTTGAGGAAGGATGGTAGAGTTGACTTAAGATTGTGAACAAGACCTCATCTAAGAACTGGAGTGAGAAAAATAGGAGCCATGGAAGCAGTAAATCTCCAATTCCTGATCTAACACATGCACTCTATTAAGAGGAAATTCCACCTAAGTCAGTTCATAAATCAGTGTCTTTGCTCTCCTACACTGAATTATGCACCCCTTATCATCTGCTTGTCCCAACAACAGTTGAGAAGCAACTTCCTTTTGTATTGTGGTAATTACTTCAAAATTACACAGCAGGATATTTATAAAATCCTTTCCCCCCTCCAATTCTTAAAGACTTCCAGCAGTTAATACCATTGCACCGTTTTTCTAAAAATCAATAGACATAAAAACTATTGCTTTTAGAAATAAAAGCTGTTATTCAGCATAATACCTCATCCTGGGGCTTTCAGCCAAATGGCATTCTGGAAGAATTCGAGTTGTGATAGAAAAAAGTGACTTTGTAACAGGGACTATTAGAAAGGCAGTGTCATCACAGAAATATTTACAGCAACTCCCTTCACATCCAGCATTCCTTGTGTCAGCCCAAATGCAGATGCTCTATTGCAAAGGCTAAACTGGGATTTGGACTCTTCTGGGGATGCAAAGTTCTTGAAGAAAAAGTAATTTTTGTATAGCTCTGCAGCAGCTTGTCCTGCTGAGAGGGGAAAAAAAACCAGCCCAAAATGCAAAGCTGAAACATCTTTGGAAATACCTTTCTGACACTGCAATACAGTTAATCTACTTTTGGAAAATCAGATATTTGAATGCCTAGAAAACAAAAAAGAAGGCATTTCCATAGCAGCAGAAAAGGAAAGAATAATAATAAAGAAGTCAGTCAACAGTGTGGCCTGAAAAAAATGTATTCCAGAAGATTAAAAACCCAAAGAAACTAAAAACCAATGAAAAATCAACTCCATGAAGCTACTGGAAAAAAAACCTAATTTTAAATATTTAGAAAGTAGTAGGCTGCCTAATATCTGCTGTCTTATATCTCAGTTTGATTTGGCTTTTTGTTTTTTTTTGTTGTTTTGTTGTTGTTTATTTGTTTTGATATATATTCAGAATAGTATTTCCTGGTTAATGACAAGCAGTTATATCTTCCTCTTCTCTCCCCACCCTTTAACCATGAACAAACTTTTTAGGCAAATAAACAAGTTTAAGAATGAGTGAAAACAAAAGTGTGTGTTCTATTTTAATGCATTTATGGGCTCAAACACCACAGCAGAAAAGCACCACTTAGGAGCTGTGACCATAAATACACATTCCTACCTAAAAATGTTACAGATGTTTGAATACATTACACAGCAGAAAAATCAGCACTGACTTCATTTTCAACATCAGGAGAGTCTTGACTCTCCCTGATCTTGTTTTTGGTCACAAACCTTGCAATTTCACATTTTTTGGTAAATTTGACCAGAACAACCTCCCTGTTACCAAAAAATGCTTAATCAAATGGATGTGGATTTGAATTGTTTGTTTTCCTGAAAGGCAAAGAAGTGGCTTTAGGTGTCCTTTTAAGTGTGTAACTCCACAATTAGTCTCAAATCAATTAATTTGGTTTTTTATCACCCACCTGTGCCAATTTGAAGGGGTTATCCCTGACATGGGACAGGTTCTGGGAAGGAGACTGGTCTGAAACCCCAATAATATTGAGTCCTTTCCTCTTCTCTCTCAGACAAGCCTGCTGGTGTCTCTTTATTCTCTCCATCTGCTCCTCCACAGTCATTCGAGGCCTTGAGCCTTCTGCAAGGCACAGCTGCTCCACTGCACTCCTTGGTCTTTCCTTAAATGGAAGAAAAAAAAATATGTATGTTGCAAAAAAACCAAGATTTCAGACTGGTAACTCACCAGAAGAGATCACCTAATGATTTACTAAAGAGCAGAAAAATAGTGGGCAAATAAAGACCTCCTATGTGTATGAAAAAATAGCACAAAAAACAATTATCAATAAATGAACACTGAAATTCAAAATAAAAGGAAGGAATAATTTGCTCTTTGAATAATAACATTACCATCACCAACAATAAACATTAGGAGAATGGGTAGGTGCTCTCTCAAAGCCACCCTCTCAAGCTGAAACAATTTACCAGACATTATAAAACTGGCAAACACAAGATATTTGACTGAGACAGAAACATAATTGAAATTTAATGATCCAGGACATTTGTACCAGTTGGTCTAATAGTAATTTTTGCCTTTTTATTTCAAGAAAAACTACAGCTGGGCACCATTGAACTGCAAGTGCAGGCTGAAACAAAGTGAATTTATCACCACTTAAAAATCTGTAATTCCAAGCATTACATTTTCCCCAAAATAGCACCCATTTACCTACTCTTTTCTTGAAATGCACTAGCTTTCAGGCAGATTTGTACTTTTTATGACAGAAAAAATTCGACTTCAGGCTAATCAGCTGCATTCAGCACATCTACAGTAATTGATTTCAATTGTGAAAAGCAGAATTCTTTCTCCAGTCAACATCCTGGGAGTTTCTCTCTCCTCTGCCCATCTTTCACAACTTCTCCTCCACTTTTTGTGCTTAACTATGGCAAAAGTTTCCCTCTCTTTGCATGAACTACATGCAAATATGTGATTTTAACTACAGAACTGTCTAATCTGAAATTTTGGATTTATTCCCTGCATACTGCTTAATACATCCTTATTTTGTGGCTGCTTTAGCCAATTCTAAATCATTTTAGTATTGAAATAAATAAAAGCCTGTGTTTGTTAGAAAGGGGCTGTTAAATTGCCAAATTCAAATGTTTGAAAGATGCTTCATGTGCTTTCAACTCCAACCTGAAGTTTTCATCAGTTTTATCATTTACCATTTAGTTTTGCCCAGTTTGAGTGCCTCCATGCATTTTAGCATTTATAATGGAATTTATAATTTGATTGTTTTTTCTGTCTCCATTAATCTAGTATATAATGCTTTTATAACAGTGATTTTTCTTTCTTTTTTTTTTTGGGGAAAGGAAATAAACATAACTTCAATTTTTGGAGTAACTCCCAAATTTAAAAACAGACATGTCCAACACTCCAAGGTTATTTTCAAGTACCGTTCTCAGATCTATCTTCTTGTTCTTCCTCAGAGTGACATAGGATGCTATTGTTGAGGACTCTGGCGTTGGGGATTTGGTTCTGGGTGGCACAACTCCCACAGGGAAATGTGAGCCTGCAAAACAGCAAAACACAGTGAGTGCTGTGCAAATCACTGCCCAAAGTGCTGGTTTGTGTTCTAGAAAATACAAATTGTCAGCCTTGGGAACTCTCCTTCAAAGGGAGATTCAGGAATGGCACTGAGAGCTGAAGGGTGAAGATGCTGAGGGTCCAGCAGCTCCTGGATAGTTTCATTTGTGTGTGCACACCATGCTCATGTCTGTGTGAATGAAATCACCCCTGAGCCTGGTTTCACTCAGCTGGTGAGGGAAAACAGGAGCTGAGGATATTTGTGCTATAAAGCAACAGTTTGGGTCTCCTTTAGACATAAAAAAGGATAAAACACAGCAGAATTCAGTTTGCTTTTTGTGTCACCTTTAGGGACCACACAGATCACAAATATTCCTCTGGTGAGGAATATTCCTCATATTTGACATGGTCCCATTTCTCTTTGATTGCTGATGCTTGAGAAGAGAGAGAAGTGGCTGGCATGAGAAGTGTTCAGTACAGTAATGTGCACAACCACTAGGAAAACCTTTTAAAATTTCCTCTGAAATGATTTATTTTCAGAACCACCCTCAGTAAGAAACTGCCATCATTTAAGTATGACTTCTTACAACAGCAAGATAGAAAAACTCAGAGATGAGCTGCCTTTAAGTTTCTTTCCACATCAGCTTAAAAACTTCAGACAGAATGGCATAAAAATGTTTCCTGTAGCAGCACAGAGCTGTAATGGCTTAGACACAATAACAGAAATAAAACAATCAGAAATGGTTACATTTTCCTACTGCATGGGGACTGTTATGATGAGAGAATGCCCAGAACAAGAAATGTCTGTTAGAAAATTCTTACAAATGATTAACAACAGACTGAAGGAGTTTTAGAATACAAAGCCTCTCATTGCCTGCAGCTATTCTGTTCCACACCTCTAAATATTATTTATCTGAGAGGAATTTGCATTATTGCTTTCTCTGAGTGGGGACTGATTTTCTACAAATGGACATAAAATAATTTCTGTCTTTGAGACAGAAAGCAGATTGGGGTGCTTAATACGTGTTGGGTTGCTTTATATAGTCAGTGTAGATTTTATTATTTGGTCTTTATCATTACTTAATTTCTTGACATAAATTACTGTGAATAATCAGTAACATCACAGGTCAATAAAATCTAGGCATGTTGTCAGAAACACAAGTTTCTTAATTTAGGTCATTGATAATTAGCAAATCTCACAATAAATTCCACTTTTCACCACCAAGTTAACAGATATTTAATTATGTGCCTTAACACTGTATCTCAGCAAATACCACAGAGACTCTGAATTGACAAATTGTGTGATAAGTGCAAGCTTAATTATACCACAGGGCCATTCACATAGTTTATACCCAAATTGTATGCTAACCTTAATTTTAAAAAGCTCTGTGATCATTCTGATGAAAGGAGTATCTTTGTATAATCATAATTCTTGGTAAAATTCTGCTACCATTGCATCAGCTGCTCTGTAAATGCTTAGTCAAAGCACCAAAACAGAAAGCAGTGATGCTGCTGGCACTGGAAATATCAGTCCTGAGGTTAAAAAATAGTTAAGTTTAGCTACTTTTTCTCAAAGCTCTTAACATGGTTTGAGCATTTTCCTGAAGTCACCTTTAACAAACTATTCTGTGTGTTTTAACAAACAGAATTGAGAAGCACTTCCTGGTAAAAGACTCTACCAAGCAATTAGGAGCTTTCATGGGAGCTAGATGAAGAGAAGAATCTAAAGCATTTAGCAATTGCAAAGACCTTTATTGTCTGTACACTCAAGGTCATGATCATTATTCCTATTATATCACAGGACAGAAGGCAATTCAACAATTACAAGATTAAAAAAAAAGAAAAAGACATTGTTTCCCTGCCTTAGGAGAGCCTGAAAATTCTGTGGTGCTGCCTTTTTGGACGTTCCAGCGACATAACATCGGGAGCTTGATTCAAAAACTGAGTAATTGTTCAAGGGCAAGGACATAAAATGGGTAATTGTTCAAGGGAATGGTGTGTGGGGAATGTGAGTGATGTGATTAGACATGGTGTCAATAAGGATTTCAGGCTTGTTGGTGAGTGTAATGTTTGATTTTTCTGCGGTGTAATTGACTGGAATTTCTCTCGTCATATAATTAAATCATTATTTTATTGTGGAAGCTGTTCCATCAAACTGAGAAATGGACAGGCTGCAGAGACACAAACCATGACACAGCTGAGCTTTGCATTCCCTGTGAAAAAGCTGAAAGGTTAAAAGCACCATGCCTGGGGACAAACCTTTAGTGGAAGATTCTGATTCTGAAATTGGTTCTGTTTTTTCTTCACCATTTGACTCATCCACTTCTGCTACTGTAGTTAACTCGGGCTCGCTCTTATAAAGCCTATAATCAGGACCCTGAGGAACATCAAAGATCAGGTAAATAAACAGCACTTTGCTCCAAGTATTTATGCCTTAAGACTCAAACCAATTATTTTGGGATAACTCTGCTCACACTTGAAGATGGTTTTCCATTGTTCAAAGGTATGGCAGAAATATTTTTTGGTAATTACTTAGTTAATTTGAGTGACAACGTTTGAAGACAATAAAAAATATTACAGGAAAAAATTGCCATAAAAAAGGCAGAGGTGTGGGTTTTTTAAATGATCTTCTGGAAACAAATTGGTATAAGCTTCAAAAACTGAGCCCAGAGTTTTTTAAAGAACTAATGGGGAGAAAATCTAAGTTTACGAAATTTAAGTCTTAAGACACTTTAAGGCACTTTGGTCCAAGTATTTATGTCTTAAGACTCAAACCAATTATTTTGGGATAACTCTGCTCACACTTGAAGATGGTTTTCCATTGTTCAAAGGTATGGCAGAAATATTTTTTGGTAATTACTTAGTTAATCTGAGTGACAACATTTGCAGACAATTAAAAATTACAAGAAAAATCTGCCATAAAAAAGGCAGAGGTGTGGGTTTTTTAAATGATCTTCTGGAAACAAATTGGTAAAAGCTTCAAAAACTGAGCCCAGAGTTTTTTAAAGAACTAGTGGGGAGAAGAATCTAAGTTTACGAAATTTAAGTCTTAAGACACTTTAAGGCACTTTGGTCCAAGTACTTATGTCTTAAGACTCAAACCAATTATTTTGGGATAACTCTGCTCACACTTGAAGATGGTTTTCCATTGTTCAAGGCTATGGCAGAAATATTTTTTGGTAGTTGAGTGACAACGTTTGCAGACAATTAAAAATTACAGGAAAAGATTGCCATACAAGCAGGGTTGTGGGTTTTTTTTAATGATCTTCTGGAAACAAATTGGTAAAAGCTTCAAAAACTGAGCCCAGAGTTTTTTAAAGAACTAGTGGGGAGAAGAATCTAAGTTTACGAAATTTAAGTCTTAAGACATTTTATAAATGCACAGAACACATGACAGGGAAATGTGAAGAGCAAATGATGCAGCTATAAACTAAATAAAAGTGAAACCATAACACAGAAGTAGCCAGATGAGTAAACCAAAACGGTGGCTGTGCAGAGGAGGGAGAGGATGCTTTAATGATTTAATTTTCAAGAACAACGTGGCAGCTCAAGCCACTTACACAGTAAGATCCATTTCTCTGATATCCTTGAACTTGGTACATCTTCTTTTCTTCTGTCAGATGTACTGGGCCCCTGCTATAACAGAGCAAGGAGCTGCTATCACTGGGCAGAGGGGGGATTATGGGAGGATGCTCTGTAAAGTCATAGGACCGAGGGAGTGGAGGACGAGGTGGGACTACTTCCTCTTCCTAAAGATTGTAGAATAGTCACCTTATTTAGACGTGTGCACCTGGTACAGTTATTTATAACTTAAAAAGAAAAATATATTACCATGGCTACAGCAGCTATAGATTTTGCAGTTAAAGGGACAATGTCACATTGAACCAAAAAAAAATATAATTCTACTGCTTGCACTTTCTGTTGGACATGTACAAACTCTCTAAATCGTACTTTAAAATTTTAAATCCATTCTCTTTTGAAAGATTTTGACATAAATGAGACTTTTAGAAAGTTCTGTGAGCCAGATCTTGCATACACTTTAGACAACCATGACAATGTCCCTTTAAAACTGTAACTTCTAGCCAGATTTTCAGAGGAACTGCACATTTGGGAGCTCCCACAGTTTCAGCTCTTCTTGTGGGTGCTCTGGCCATCTGAGAACCAGGCTCAATATCCAAATAAACATATAAAGCAATGTATTTCTTCCCATGAAAAGTGTGGTGGGTAGAAAACATATCCATAAATCAGGGTATATATTTCTATGGTAAGAGCCTAGGGAGAGGAAAAGGTAAGAAATGGAAAAGAGAAAAATACCAGTGAGAATAGAGAGACACAGCACAAATGAGTGTTAGAATTACTAGTGGAGGTATCAATCTTTAAAGCTAGTTCATAATGCAGTGTTTTTACAGAAACATACTGAATACATCCTTCAGACATCCTCAAAATATCCACAGTAATGCTTGAGTTTTATCACAGCCATATTACAGCTTCCATAATGCTAAAATAGTAAATATGCTAAAGCCATACCTCATTTTTATATTTAATAGAAGAAAATGTCCTTGATATCATGATGCCTGTTTGGGGGAAGGTGTAGGGAAAAAAAAGAGAAAAAAGGTTTTCAATTAACAGCATTTAAAAGATGAACTATAACCTGTTGCTATCAAACAAATGCACCAAGCATCAACTTTAAGCAGTATTTGCTTTGTTCTTTTCTTGGTCATTGTGCCATTTTTTCAAGCATACAAAAGCAACAATGGAGCCTGTACTTTAAAAATTGATATGCTCCAAATTCATTTCCAATGTGACACAACCACTGCTTACCTGCCTCAGAAGAGCTTCTTTGCTGTTTATGTTTAAGCAAACCCTCCATGACATCCTGAATTCTCCACAGCTCCTTCTGAATCTGAGCACGCTGTATCCCTGCTGATTCAGTCTGTCAGCAAATAAACACCATGTATGGACAGTATATCAGAATACAAATGGAAAAATAAGGGAAAACCTTTCTCTTTTTAGACTACACTGCATATCCTTTCATATCCTTTCCTTCCTTTTTAATGAAGGAAAATAAAATGCAGCAATGACAGAGATTCTCTCCTCAGGAATTCAGCACCACCGCTGCCCTGACCTGTGCATGAGGACTAAAACACCTTTGTTTGTAAGGCCTGAAACAACACCTAGAGCATCCTCTGTAATAACTTCTTTTGATAAAATGATTTAATTTTTAAATATTCAGTTAAATGGAAGGATTTGTGTGAAGATATTTTAAGACTGTCAGAACAACTAAGGTCTGTTTCAAACCCACTCACTGAAACAAAAAAGGAAGCTTCCAGACAAAGGAATATCAGTGTTATAACGTTAAAAAAAAAGAAAATATGAAGATTTCTTCAGAATTTACAAGGTAGAAAACCAAATTAAAAGGTTGTAAGTTAGTTCATCATTTGTCCCTGTTTTTCCATTTGTACAGTTTTAAAACTCACAGAAAGTCAAAGTGAATTGAGTGCACTTTAAGATCTTTGCCACACCTGAATTTCTCCCAGCCGATCGAGCTGCTCCTGCATATGGTTCCTTGTTACAGTTACATCATATTCCAATTTATCATATTCTCTCCAAGCTCTTTCCAGTTCCTAAGCACATAACAAATGTAAAGAATTACAGATGCACGTTCAATTAAAAAAAAACAATTTTTTTGTCTTTTTCCAGTGGCATGAAACTTCAGGAAGTAACACATAAATAGAGACCAGCGATAAATAAATAGATAAATAACTTAGAGAATGCGATGTTTAAACAGCTTTTTGATTTTCTAATGATACTGAATTGAAATTCAAACAAACAGCATTTTGTCTTTACACTAACAAAAAAAAAGACAGGCAAGTGCAAATGCTTCAGAAAATGCCTTTATAGTCAGCAGGCATGTGGATCTTAAGCTGTCTTCCCAGCGAGGCAGAAAAGCCACAAAAATGGATGCAAATTTCTCTCTTTTATCACCCAGAATCCACATGTGTGAGTGCACAGCATGTGGATTCCGGGTGATAAAAGCACACCCTGCTTTACATTTGTGCACACACAAGGAAAAGGTGGGGGGAAAAGAAAATTATTCTTCTTTGAGGTCAGCTCCACCGTCTCACTTCTGCAGCCTGCATCAGGCAATTTAGTCATTCAGAATAAATTAAAAAGTTAATGAGGGAAAGTGTGTCTGGAGGATTTCCTTTCCCCTGGTTCCCTTTTCTGTGTCCAACCAATTCCTTCTACAAGACAGTCCAACATTCAGACTGCAACCAGGATTTCAGGGCTGACATCAGATCAGTTTTTACCACAGCTACCCCCTGGAATTTCACACCTTTTTGGATATATCTGTAAGTAGGGTAAAATGATTCTTTGTCATTTCAGAATAGATACCATCAAAGAGTGGAAAAAGACAGTAAACAGCAATTTCCTTCCTATCTCCTTGTTTTTTTAAATCTTTTGGAAGTGCATAATTTGAAAGATCTCTAAATGTAATGCTAAACTATTAGAGAGACTGGCAGACCTGCACCTGCTTTTGCTTAAAGTAAGTCCAATAAAGTTTGTGCTTGACATTATTTTGCCATCACATGGAATTGCTTTATATGCATTATTTACTTCTTCTGTAGTCAATTTCTCATTTTTCAAAGATAATAATTATCACAGCAATTGAGTCAGTATATGCACCCATTCTTGGGCAAAAAATAAAAATAGAATTAGGGAAAGACCACTCAATGAATGCAGTGTAAAGTCACTTTCCATCCACCTTTGAACCAGCCACCAGCAAGTGAACGACAACTGAGGTTCTGCTGGGATGCAGTAAAAAAAAAACAAGCAAAGCCAACACAATTAAGAATATGAACATAATCATTTCATAGTTCATTAAATTTTGCTGGGAAGAACGTGGTACTTACTGCAGTGGCTCGGGACACTTCCCTGCAAGTGCTGAGCAGTCCATTCTGCAAGTCATCCCTCTGCAGGACTACATTCTGTATGGCTGCTGGGTTATCTGCATTCATTTCTATCTCCTGACTTGCTGATAGCAAAGCTTGCTCGAGCGTGTACTATTGTAATAAAAAGAATTATTTTTAATGTTCTGCATCATTGGGCTGATTTTCGTTTTATTTCAGCTATCAGTGTTGTGGTAATAAGCATGTGAAATAACATCCACTTTAGGTAAGAAATACAATTGTCCTACTTTCTCCTTGTGCAGCTGTTGAAGCTTCTCCTCCAGTGCTTGCACAACTTTATCCTGTTCACATAAACGGCTCAGCTTAGCCTGGGATAGAAGGGAAAATTACCACAATTAGCACTTTGTTATTCACCTTCAGTAATCAAAATCTAACTTCATCAAATCATCACACCAATCTACAGAAAATGTTCTTAAAATAAGAATTTTAAATTATGTTGGCATCAGTCTTGCATTTTTGAATTACTTAAGAAACCCTCTTAAGAAACTATGAAGTGCTATTATTACTTGAAGCAGCATGCTTCAAAACATGTAATTTATGATTCTACAGCTAAATCTTTACAACTTAATAACAGGTATTAGATTCCATTTTAATTTACATATTGCTTAGTATTACAATTTTATACATTCATAGTCTGTCCCATGTCCCATTTCAGGTGATTGTATGAAATATTTTAAATTTCAGCCCAAAATGTAATGTTTCCTGCAAGTTAGAGGCTTATTACAGAGACATGTCCCTCTCTATCATGATGTAATTTCTGTTGGCAATCACCTGTACAAAGTGGGCTTCAAAGCCAAAAGCAAAGAGGAAAATTATCATCAAAATGAAGAGACAAATACCAACATTTACAAGGAAAAAGGAATACAAATGACTTACATCAATGTCCAGCTCTTCAGTTCTATATTTGTACAGTGTACCCCTACACTCTTCTTGTGTTAACTATAAGGAAGAATAATATTGCCATAAAACAACTTAGTTGGACAGTGAACATGAAAATTACTGCTCAGCTTAAGAGTTTTAACACAAATCAGCTTTTGCATGAAAGGTAAACCTGCCACACTGAACAATATTTAGCCAATATACATTAATGAGGGTAAATAAATGGAATGTCAAGCAGACTGTCAGTAGAGTTGCATTAAATTAACAGGCTGTTTCTAATGCAAACTGCAGTTTCAAAGATGTAAAACTCAATCAGACATGGATTATGCAGGAAGATGAGATTGCCAGAGTACATCTAAATAATGATGCATCATTTTGTCTGAGTTTTGTACAAGAATTCTAAATGCAGGGGCTCGTTCCACTCTGAGTTAACCATTCTAGGCCCATTAAGGCAAGGAGTTTCACAAGCAGGATGATCTGATGTGAGGCCAAAACCAGAGCAGAATGACCTAAGTTTACAAAATACATGTAAATAACTTCTCAGAGATGTGTCCAATAAATGTCACCACTTTTCATATGGATTTTTCATACAGATTTCCTGCTTTTCATAGGATTTCCTTCCCTCCAACAGAGCATTACCAGAAATGCCACAAATGGAAGCTCCTCTACTTTATCTCTGGACCTAGGCAAACTTATCTCTTTGTACTAGTCAGGATGCAAACTACCTCAAACTATTTTCAGGCAGCTCCTCACATTAAGTTCATAACTTTTTCCATGTGTTACTGAGCAGTAACAAGATTTTAATATATTTTACAAGAAAAAAGGCAGCTCCCCATTTTAGAGTGAACTGTCACACACATTAACTAATTAATATCCTATACAGCAAGTAAGGATATAACACTATCAACCTTCATATTCTATTTAATTAAAAACATTGGGTGTGCAGAGTCCCAACAGAGATGCTTTCCTTCCATGTGTCTGTCATAATTAGGTTATTGCACTTAATAGTACAAGAAAGGCTACTGAAACACAAGTCTATGTTAAGGACCACTTATAAATAAAAGGACTAGGGAAGGGTTCATGAGACAAGCATTCCAAACATAAAATAAATCTTCAGCACACTCAAGAGTTTCATTTCACGCTATTATGTCCACATACCTCATGCAAATGTAGTTGATGACAATTTAGAAGTATGAATAGTGTATTAAAAACACACAATAACCTTCTTTGAAATGGACATTTCATGAAAATGAATGCTGGAATATGAAAAAAAGCCACAGCACTTTTGCACCTCATGAATGTCACACAAATTAAGATATCTATTTAAACTCCCACTGTTGTAGAGTTGTGTTGTTTTACTGTTGATTTTATCACAATGAGAGAAAAATGAGGAATGGAAATATTTAAATAAAACTCATAAACATGGCCAAATGTCTTTAATTTACAAAGGAAAAACCTAATTATATTTCACAACAAAAAGATTTTACAGAAAGAAGATTATCCCCTATTAGATAAATACACCTTTCCAAGTCACTGCTCAGCATTTTATGTGGCTTGGCTGGAAAAATATATTGCTTCTTTAAGCCAGTATTTTTTAATATACTTTTTAAAAAAGAGAGATATTTATTTTTTTGTCACTTCAACCCTAATTATAGCCGGGTTTAAAACAGTTTGCCAATTCAGCATCCCTACCCCTGGGTACCTCCTGAAAGGAATACATCTAAAATATTCAGAAAAGGAAAACAGATTTTCAGAGAACACTACAGCCATGCTAATTCTTCTTATTAGAATCCCATCACACTTTTCAAATTGCTCCTGACTTCTTGCTTTGCTCAGCAGCACCAGTTCCACACAACAGGCACTGCTGGGGATCCACTTCATTTAACATTTTCACCGCAACATTTTACCCACACTTAGCACAAAAACTCCCCAAATAAAGTGAAGAACTGAATAACAAATAACATGAATAACTGAATAACAAATAACAGGAATAACTGAATCCCTCTCTGACAAAACCAGCAGCTCCATCAAAAACCAGCAACTTCCATCCATGAGCCCGCCCAGGGTGGGAAGCGCGGAGCGCGATCGGATCCTGCCGGAGTGACAGGAGGAACTGCAGCAGACAAAACACAATTACACATTTCAGGCAAGGTTAACAGCCTCATAACCCTGGAAAACGCATTAACAGAGCTCCAGTGACCAAGTTATCAAAATGGACTTTATGTCACGTTCCACAAACGGCTTTCTTGCCAAATCGCTCCTGCTAAGCCTTTGCCAGGGCAGGAACTCCAGAGCAAGAGTGCCACCTACTGAACCAGTGACAGGAGCTGCTGCTGCCTCCTTTCCCTTGACATTTCCCTGTTAAAGACACCAAATCCATTCCCCTCAGCATGGCGAAAGGCACCAAAAACCTCCCAGCCATGAGGGAGCAGCACCCGGACACCTACAAATAGAATTTACCATTTTTCAAACTGCACATGCAGAGTTTGGCCAAATGTGTATCTTGCATGTGAAAAAGTAACGTGACATTCACTGAATGTCCCTCTTAGGTTAGAAATAATTTGTCAGCAACTGTACAGACCCCACCTCTGTCACACACCAGTACCAGAGGATTCCCAGAAAGGGGGAGATCCCCAAGGGCACCCTAAGGTATAATTTTGATATTAAAAACATTTAAATGACAGCATTATTTCATTCCTTTGTAAGCTGTTTTCAGATTTCACTGACTCTTTTGATTCAGTAAATATCTAGGAGGATGTTTCACACCCCAAAAGCACGCTATGCAGCTAGGACATTTTGAGCATGAGATTAAAATCAAGACTTCCAAGAGGTTCTTTTGTTTACTTCTTGTTTTTTAAAATACTTCTTGCTATCAGGAAGCAGGGCAAATGGGCATTTATAGCCCCACTGAGCAAGGTTCTCCTCTAATTTTGAATTCTGTGACATAAAACACTTCAAATACAAATTGAAAAGAGCAGATTTTTAGCTCAAGCACAATCACCTTGTGTTCACAACAAAACCTGAAACATCTCAAAATCTAACATGTGTAACAGTTTAAATGTATGCAGCTCCTGTAACAATAATAATAAGCCATATAACCTCCCTATCCTTATAGGAACAAAAAACTATAGGGCTATTTTTCTGTGTTTTTAATGCATTAAGAACAATTATCCATGGCAAGACCTGCATGTTAGCTTGTCAGCAGTCAGATTTTAATTTTTCCTCCTTAAGCGAACTCACACATATAAAAGGAATTGAGGAAAATTTTGCTTTTTAAACCTGTATTGTTTTAGAGAAAAAGATTACGGAACAAGATTAACATTCCTCATCTAGTACTGGAAAGAAGCAAAAAACCCCAAACCAAGGCAGAAATGGGTCTAGTCTGTAAAAATCCCTTTTTTTTTCCTCTTGTCTGTACATCTGGAATAATTTCCCTGGCTTGTACTTGTGAATTTATAGCACAGTCTGCAGAGCAGACTGATGTAAGTCAAGTGATTTAAATAACTCTGAAGATGTCACAAATCACAAACAAAAGTGCCTTATAAATAACACATTTGAAATAGTAGATTTTTTGCTGTTTTACTAGAGAGCTATTAATCATTTCAAAAAGGAAGCAAGACAAATTAAATACAAACTCTTCTTGCTTTCTTTTGCTTAACTCTAAATGAGCTCAGACATAAAACTGAACTGAATAAACTGAAGCTGAGAAAGATCCTTTTCTTTATCCACAGGAATGGTTGCAGTCACCCCAAACTATTTTAGCATCCTGTCAATAAAACAAGTTAGAGTCACTTGCACAGAGGCTTCTCCCAATTATTTATAATGTCTTTAAAACTGCAGCAGGAAAGATGACTGTTAAACCAATTTATTTTATTTGAATAAAAAAATTATACGCCGTTTTGACTTTAAATAAGTTGCCAGAATTTTAAACAGGTTGGTTTTGCATTACAAAAGTTTAGAAGACTATTTAAGCAGTGAAATTTTGAGTGTATTTTTAGCCTATTTTAAAGTCACATTAATGCAACGTCTAATATAGAAAATTTAATCCAGGAAAGTAAATTTTGTTACTCTTCAGCTAAGGCAGCTTCTGCAGAAACCTTCCAGCCTGTCACAAACACTCTGACCTGAGGAGATCACATCTCTAGTGGCAACAGGTTATTCAGTCCTCACAACCTGTTAGAGTCACTGTTTCTCTGACAGGAATGTCAAAAATGGTGTTTATTCCATGTCAGATGGGAAGCAGCAGAGGTGCCTGCAAGGTGAGGGCAGACACTGCAGCTGACAGCAGAGCTCTGTCAGGGCAGCACTGGGGAATTCACTGGCATTCCCAAAGGAATGAGCACATTAGCCCAGGCACAGCCATCCCTCAAATATGTCTATTTAATATTTGAACTCAGGCTGGTTTCCCTGCACACATCCAAAACACACTCATTACACATCTATTGATTTGCCTTACATACTCTATCAGACAAAAATGACTCTGCTTTAAAAAAATTCTAACAGTCAGGTTTCTTAAAAAAATTACAACAAACTCCCCCAAACCATACCTCAAATATGTTTATTTAATATTAGAAGCTCAGGATAGTTTCCCTGCACACATCCCTGCACACATGCTCATGATACATCTATTGGTTTGTCTCACTTACTCTATCAGACAAAAATGACTCTGCTTTAAAAAAATTCTAACAGTCAGGTTTCTTAAAAAAATTACAACAAACTCCTCCAAACCATACCTCAAATATGTTTATTTAATATTAGAAGCTCAGGCTGGTTTCACTCCACACACCCAAAGCACTCATGCTCATTATACATCTATTGGTTTGTCTTACACACTCTACCACACTTCAAAAAAAATTCTTTAAAAAAGAATGCTTTAAAAAATCTTTTGCTTAAAAAAAATTCTAACAGCCAGGCTTCTTAAAAAAATTACAACAAACCCCCCAAATTTCATTTAGGGCTCGAGAGCACCTTTCTTCTCTTATTCCCCTCTAAATTCCCCTTTAAATTCCATGTTAAAGCTCCTGCTTTGCATGTAGGACCACAGATCAGGTGGTCATGAAATCACTCACTCACAACCCAGCTTCCTTTGGGAAGCTGAGATTTTTTTTGGCAGCATTTCTGGATCGGAAGCAAACTTACGATACGGAGTTGACTTCAGAAAAAATGAAACGTGATTAAGCTGCAGCACTTTTTAGAAATAATGATAAACATCTGTTTTACATGGCAGAACATCTCCTATTCTCTGAACTACGCAACCTTTACGCATAATTTTGGCATAAATGTAAATGCAAGGGAACTGGCCACACACTCCCTTGTGAGAACAACACCTTCATTGTAGTTGAGGGAAGAAAGTTCTTAAATATTCCCTGACATGACAGGGGCTGTTCAGTTCAGCCCCAGCACCCACGGAGAGGGATTGGCCATGCTCATAAGTTAGTGCAGGTCTCAACTCACAGACAATATTTCCATTCACATTTCTGATTCCTCTTCCATCTTACCATTGCCAACCAGCACTAGATACTCTGTAAGTGTGCACAGAAAAGTCTGCTGTGACTTTATGAACAGACACTGCCTTTTGGATTTACAGGCCCCAGATCAAAGTAATTTTGATCCTTTCTTTCTTCAGTGGCTAAAAGGCTTGGAAGGTGCAAACAAAAACTTGTAAATCCACTTCCTAGAACAAAACAAAAAATTGCCAGAAATGACCAGGTAAACGCCACTCACATGCTTTTGTAGTGGTCAAAAGAAAGAAGCACCTTTGAACACTAATTGCAGAGAATCATGCTAAGACAAATGTTGGAAGCTCAACTGGGAGTTTCATGAGTTTACTGGACACCTGCATAAAGCACCAACTAATTAAATTGTCTAGACAGAAAAAAAGTTACTCCAAAAAGTGTACATTTAATACTGAACAACGAGAAGGCAGCGAAAGCCATGCTGACGACACTGCAGCGTTTCAGGAAGCATGGATGACTTGTGGGTTTCCAAAGCAAAGAAGAGAAACACCGAATATGTCATGAATAAATCTGAGGAACAACCAAAACTGTCACTAAGGAAAATTTTCGCAGATGATAAAGCAATTTCATTCACTCTCCAAGACCTTACTTGATGGTACAGTTGTGGTCTTAGCGCCGAGTTCTCAATCATAGTGTGAACCATGGTGATTAAAGGTTCATTCTCTTTCATCTATTTCAAATCAGGAGGAGCATACAGCAAACATCAGTTTACAGCATGGCTAGATTTGAAAGACGACACTGTAAAATATAGCCTCTACTTTAATTCTTTCTAATAATGCAGTAGATTACATTTTAACCCATGCTTTTTATATATTCCATCATTCAGTAATTATCAACATCTGAAAGTTTTAATAATATCAAACAAATATATCAAAAATAACGGAAATGTTCAACACCAATGTGGTATTTATTCACCAACACTCTCCCTTTTTGAAAAGTAAAAAAAGCTTAAAATAAGTTTGGCTTTGCATGGTATTGAAATGAAAAGGATTATTGGATTTTGCAGCAGGGACACTCAAACCTTTATCAAGAAACCTTTAAAATTATAAATTTAATAACTCAGTGTACATTAAAAAGCATTCCCAGCCTGTGAATGGACTCACATCCACGTATCACAAAATGCTTTTTTATACTGCACTGATTTATATCTTTTGGAACTTTGAATCGTTGCCTGATGCATTTATCCACCCCCATACACAGGAGTGAAACTATTTTGGAACCAGACACTTTCTATAATGATTAGTATTTATTGTTAAGCATGCAAATGTCAAACCCAGGTATTTTATTACACACTGCGTACAGTGAGGGTTTCACTAAAGTGTGCAACACAGAAAGAAGTATGGAATTTTGGGTTTAAAAAGGAGACTTTCCTAACAGTAAGGGGAAAACTGTGAAAACAGGTGGTTTTCTTCTCCAAAAGAAACGTCACTTAATGCACAATTCTCCTATTTTTGTAGGTAGCTTTAGGACCTGTGGGAAATTTTGTTAATTCCTGTTTCAGGTATGGTTACAGAAAGTGTGTGAAGGAGCATTTATGATGCTTCACTTTGCATTTATCTATGTGTGTGTGTATAAATATATATGTATGCACTCCCCATGAATTTGCAAAGCAAGGTTTTCTTTCAGAGATGGAAATGCAACAGAATGAGTTTCTGATACCTTCTAATTTCTTGCCCCAAATTATTTGGGAAAAACCGAACTTGTACATTTGGAGCAGTATTTTTTTCATCTTACAGATTTCTCCGGAGGACCTTTTTGTTGTTGTTGTTGTTTTTTATCCAGCAGAGTCTGATCAGCTGATAAGTTAATCAGCCAATAAAGGGTACTTTAAGAAGCTTATGATGCTCTGTTTGTTCAAGGCAGGGAAAAAAACCTAAACAAGCAGCCCCTGGCATTTAGTCCATCATCTCCAGTACACATAAACAGAAAACCAGAACTGACACAAGAAGTTGTTCTCCTGCTACATTAAAATTTTGTTCAGAGAGTGGGTGCATTACAGAGAGTGGTGATACTAAAAGAGATCTCAATAAGAAGAGCAACAATAGGGCCCAAAGCCAAGCAATCAAACTACAGCCAACTGATAAATTAATAAAAGAAAAATTTCTCTGAGGCTCTAATATTTTATTAGGAACATACAGGTTTGAATGCATCTTTATTAGATTTTCAACTGCTTCATACCCTCTAGCTATCACCTTTCTACTATATTTCAATTTTTTTCTTTGCTGACCAATAACAGACAATGCCAGAATTAATTTCTGTTGAACTGTTCAAAGTTTGTTTAAATCCAGATTAGAAAACAAGCAATGTGCATTTGCTCAAAAGACATTCTGAAGTAATGTTTTGTCTTCTAAAAGCTCCAACTTGGATTTACAGGAGCTCTTCCAGTATTTTTACTACTACTGATGTTTAATCACACTTATCTAACCCTGTTTGGAAAGGCCAGTTATATCCAGGAAAGTCAGAGTTCCTTAAGCCATAATGGAACAAAGATCAAAAAGCAGTAATTGGTGAAACAATGCTAATTAAAGAGCTCAAGGAGCAGTCAAATACAACAAGTGTTTTTCCCCTTTGGGACCAGTGTTTCCAAAAACATTTAAATATTGAGGAGTTAGGATCTGAGGGAGCAGCTCTGTGTCACAAACCTCCTACAAATAAATCAGAGTGCACAAATAAATCAGAGTTATTGGGACACAGTGGCCAGTCCCATGCTCAGAATGCAGGAGACTGAGATCCTGTACTCAGTGTCACATACTGGCATACAAATCATCAAATTTGCACCTCTATCTCTCTCCCAGCTCTGCAAACCCTGAGCCAGCAGAGTGGTTTAAAAAGAAAAGGGTGCTGGACAAGCATTTATGTGGCCATAAGACATCAAAGGAATCACATGGCTGGGTATCTGTGTGCCAAGTATTTTCAGTCTTTTTTCCTCCCCTCTCTTTCCCTCTGAACTCCAACAACAACAACAAAAATTCTGAAAGCGTAACACAAAACCATCAGAAAGTGAAACATGAGAATTTCTAAGCATCGCCAAAGGAAACAGCAGTACAAAAAAAAAAAAAAAAAAGATTCCAAAAAGGCGATGGAATATTCCTGACAATAAAACCACCCAATCAGCAGCCAGCTTAGAATCTATGTCACCTTCCCTACAGGTCAATTTTAGTCTGCATGAAAAGCCACCTGTGCAACCTTGTAAAAAACTTATTATTTATTGTTGGGTACAGCACTGAACTCTTTGTGACCAACAAGGTGAGAGCTGCAGATGCAGGGACTGGAGTCCCACCATGTGCTATAAGCAGAGTACAAAATGACTCTATTTGCAAAGATTAAATACAAGTGGAAATACCTAATTTAAGTGCACAGGACATTTAAAATCCAGAGAGGGTCAGTGATTAAGTACTCTGGGTACAGATGATGGTAACAAGGAGGCAAAGTCTCAAAATTGCACTGAAAGAAATTTGGATTTTTTTAATGCTTTCCAACATAAAGGGAAATTGATATTTGGCAAAGTAATGAAAAGCTAAAAGTGTGATAGCACCCCTAGAAACAGTGGTACTCAAAGTAAAAAGACTCTCAGGGGGATTTATTTTCTACAGGTAGATGACATTATTAAAAAAAAACAAAAACAAGAGAAATGAGTATTCCAGCTTGCTCTTCCATGATTTTGTGATTAAGGCAATATATTTTAGACTTGATTCCTTGCATCTCTGGTATGGCACAACTGTAAGACTTACACACTTTCCTAAATTAATGCTTACCACATCACATTTCTAAATTTTATCTGATGCAAATGAAAGGAAAATAATTTTTACTATTTTGCATCTTGTACATAGACAATTCCCCCCATTTAATCCCGTCCATCATACTCACAAGCTTGGCTAGCCAAGCAATAAAAACACTTTTACACTTCACACCAACAATTATCCTTTCTTGACAATGAATTACACTGCTGAAGACAGAATCACTCCCTTATTCTAAAACACTACAGACTGGAAATATTTGAGTTGGATGAAATATTTTGGTCTAATTTAGCAAGCAGTATGTCCCTACTGTTTTGGATCTCCTGCAGCCCCTTAAATAAAACAATACAGAGATGTTAAGGAATGTGTTGCCATCAAACTGAATTGGTCACAATTTCCACTCTGTTTTCAAGAGATAATAGGAAAATAAATAAAAAATAAAATAAAATTAATAGGTTCACTGGGTGAACCAAGCCTATGTGAGAGTGTGTATTGTGTGTCTCTGTGCACAGCTGGGGTTTTTATTGACTCATTGAAAGGAACATATAGAACATAAAAGTAGAGGAACATATAGAACATAAAAGTTCTAACAGTTGGTTTTAAGTGTAAGGCTCAAAAGTTTCAATAAAAGACAGATTCTTACAAAAAGTGATTTTTGTATTTTTAATCAATGGTCATCCAGTTGCTTACTTAAGTTCTAAGCACTTATGAGTGTCTTTGATAACTGCTAGCAAAAAAAAAAAATCCACTTCAAAACTTTTCAAACACAAGTTGCACAGAAATCCCATTTGGTCATGCAACAAGGCCATAGAGAGGTGTGTGATATTACAATTCTTCACTTGTAAATCAATTATGTTAGTGAAGACAGAACTGTACTCTCACTCCATGGGATACCAGAAATTGGAAAGAATTAAAATTCTTATATAAGTCCTTCAGAATGAACTGAGGAAAATGAGAAAAGGAGCCATGTCACAATTAATATATTTCTTCATGTTTTACCTCCTCTTCATTTAATGTCCTGTAGAAACATCTAACTCTTCCTAATTTGAAAAAACGAAATTCTCAAAGTACCTGTTTTTTATAGATTGCATGTGTGTCATATGAAACATATTAGGACTTGTTAAAGAAGGTAAAATGCTACAGTTAGTGTTATTATGAAAAGGAAATTAGGAATGTATTTAGAATAGAAAAATGGAATTGGTGATTGGCTACTGTTTTATGAAAAATTTTAAATGGAGGGATTTTTTTTCCCATAACAGCTCAAATTTGTGATTAAGATATTCTATTCTGTGGGCATCATCCAACTTCATAAAAAGCACTGAAAATCCTTCTCCCCAAATATTTCCAGCTTTGACAGTAGCAGGCAAAAAGCATTAAGAAATATAAATGCACAAGTAAATTGCAAATCCCACCTGGTGATCCAAATATATGGCATTCCTTTGAAGGTGATGTGAAAGAATCTCATTCTAGCAGCAGCAGTCAGAGGGGAAAAGGAAAGGACAGAAGGTGCAGAATGCATGAAAAGAGCTTTAAAGGATGTAAATTAGACAGTGATAGGCAGTTCTGTTTTATGGAGAATTATAATGCTGTTTTTAACTGCCTTGTTTTGGTGAACTGTTAACGAGTTTTGAGCCCAAAACAGAAATTATAAAAGTTTGCTATGAGTCAGACCATGAACTACTAAATTTCATTTTGGTTTACATATAAAATACAGTAAGAATATATAAATGTCCACTACACAGGCAACTATGAACCCTTTGGTAAATCCATGTTTTAAACATGCTTTTCATAGACAGATCACAAATAAGATGGCATCTGATAGGAGGCTGTATAAACAACGGATTAATCTCGATTTACCACGACTAATTTTGTTTGCGATACCGATTGATTAAAATAATTTAATTTTAAATGTGAGCATAATAATAATAATTTAATAATAAATGTGAGCATATACTTAAAAATATTCCTATTTAATTTTGACTTGGTTACATCCAGGAAGGAAAACCTCAAAGGGTTGATAGCAGAACGTCACACATACACACACAAGGGATTAATGCGGCTCCATTCTACTCGCGCAGGAGCCAGAGAACTTTGCACACAGAAAATTCAGATTAATGAATGACTAAGGGTTAGTGAGGATGGAGCATGACACACATTGCTGGATAGCTGACCTTTGGGCTGCTGGCCTCAAGCTTTAGCTGCATGAGCTGTGCTAGAGTGTGCTCCCGGATACTACTCAGCTCCGCCTGCTGCCGTCTCAGCTTTATGAGCAGCAGCGTCAGCTCCTCCGGCTGAACGAGTGCAGTGTGAGAAGCCAAAGAGCAGAGAGAAGGTTAATTGGTACCCCAAACAACACTAAAATAAATTGTTTTACTGGAAGGCACCTTCCAGTAAAATAAGGCACACCTTATAAAAGGTTTACTTCTAAAGCGCCTTCCAAAAACTCTGGCAGTGACACAACACAAGAGACACCATTTTCCCCAGCTGGACACTTCCAAATATAAAAGGAAGGGTTTGTTTTTGACTGCTCAAACCAGTAAATGCCATCAAAGTCAAACATCCTGTATTGAGGACAAAAATAATTGGGGATTTTGCAGGACAAATTTGTGCAGTCCTCGCTCTCTTCCTATATTAAACTGATGATACTGACTTAAGTCAAGGGAGACAATTCCAGCCTTTAGGATGTTGTTACCTGTAAATGGGCAGTCATTTGAGCTTGGTGAAAGAATGAAAACATACCCTCAAGAAAATGTAGTTTTTAAAATAATTCTTCAAATGTATGTGTTAAAATTGAGAGGAAAAAATGACAAACCTGTATTAACTGAACTACCTCAGAAATAATCACATTTTACAAAATAAATCTGCACAAGCATGACAAAAATAATTTTTCATCTCACCCTTCACAGGTCTCAGGCTGCCAGTTATTTTATTACTTTACTTTTATGACTAAGCTGTACAATGCAGCCTTAGGAAGGGATGAAGAATAGTATTTAAGATCCCAGATTATATGTATTATAGAAATAAAGTCTAACTCAAATGGGTATTTGTCAGTAATTCCACACAGATCAGTTTAGGTCAGTTTGGGAAACTCTCCCTCAATCACTCCTGGGAACCATTTCTGTTAGCATTACTTCAAAGAAAACAATTCACTGAACATCACAAGTGTTTTTGTTATGTTCCTGTTTGCTTCTGTTTCTTACACTTCTCCAGAATTCAGCCTTACAAGAGGTTAAATATTCATCCAGCATTTTGATTTTCTCACAAGCCCTGTGAGTTAAACAAAGCCCAAACAGAAAAACCCCCTAAACCCCTGCCTGTTCTCTCCCACAGCCACAGAACTTCCCCGAAGCAAAGAAATAAAGAAAAGAGCTCCAGAAAACCACACATTAAGAACACTTAAAGTGAATACCCATTTATCAGAATAAAGAGGAAAAATCCCTGAGAAGCAGCTTGGCACCAGCACTTTTGTGAGTTCAGAACAGAGGAGCCCACAAGAGGGAGCAAGGGATTTCCACATAGCTCCAGTTGGCACAACCATTTGCTTTTGAGGGAAAACCAACACCAAACCCAAATTGTCTAATGGCAGTTTTCCTTCTTACAGTATCCTTCAATACTTGGATTTAAAATGCTTAATTTCAGAGAGAAAGTGTAAGAATCTGGATTGCCATACGAGGCATTTTCGAGTTCTCTCCAAAAATAGGCCACAGTGCTTTCAGTCTGGAAAGTAACATCCATTTGAAGCACAAAAAAATTTATTTTTAGGAATATGAGAACAAAAAGTAGCATCTTCAGGGAAAAGGAGCATTGATCTGCTTTTTCAAGATGAAAACTCCTTTTGGTATATTCTGAAAAAGTCAAATTTTTGTGCATTGGGAATAAGCTATTGAATGGCACTCCAACCTCAACTTTTTTCCATAGAGGACAGAACTCCTCTCTAGACATTTATAAAATTACTGTGAGCATTGTGCAAGTCTTGGGACTCTTAGAATAATCATAATATAAACTTGTCTTAGAGCTACCTACAGGTCTCCTCCTCTGGCCCCTGTGGGCAGAGTTTCTGTTTTTTTGGACCTATTTGTCCCTCTGGAGATCAGCCCAGCTCCACAAGCAGAGCCCAGGAGAGCTGAGGGGGCCACAAATCCCAAGAAATATCTGGAAGGCTCCAGCTGCCAAATACCAACCCATAAAAGTCTCTGAAGGTGCCAGAAATCTGTGCTGAGAAGTGCAGGAAACAGGGCTCGAGGCAGGGGAAGGACTGGCTGCCCAAGTATGATCCAAAAAAAATTAAAATAATCTGTTTTCTTAATTCGTAACTCTCTCAATCAGTATTTTCAGATGGAAAAGAGATGACAAAAAGGAGACTAAAACTAGTAAAGAAGTGACATAAATTTAGGGCAGTTTTTTGGCTGAGAGTCATGTTTCAATTAGGAAAGTGGACAATATTCATCAACATCCCTGTGGTGAAATATCTTCAATGAGAACTTCAGCTCTACCACAGTACTATGTCAGAAAAAACATCATTCTACAAAACACTCTTTTAGTACCTTTTACATTTCCAAAAAAGCTGAACTTTACTTCGAGGATTTTCTAAATAATTAATGGAGAAATAAGTGTTCTGTGATGTAGTCTACCCTCCCCCAGGAATTTCAGCAATGTATCAACAATAATTAAAAAATAATAAATCTGCATTTCCCCAAGAAAACCTTGACTCAGCAGCTACACGATATTCTCAGAATTCTGTGGAATCAGAGTACTTCTTTCCCATATAATTTAAATAAAGGCTACATTTAAAGCAAGCTTTAACTAGAATAAAATTTCCATGTTGCCTCTTCATATTTAAAGTATTAAAAAACCCTGATGTAACAAATAAAAATCCAACTCACTGTTTTGCCTTGGAGGCTCTGAGGAGTAACAGGCTGTAAACTCAGACCTGCTGGCATTGACCTTCTGTCAGGCACATAGACATGCTGGACAAAAAAAAAATAGCAGAGTGTGATCCAGTTATTTCTAAAGACTCAAAAAGTTTAAATGCTAAAACAAAAAGTCACACAGCTTCCCCCTCATGAAAATTTGCCATGATTTGTGCCAGTCATACTCCCTGCTGATCCATTACTTAGGTCACTCAAGTAGTCTATATTTTAGAAATAGACAAATTTCATAATTCATTTAATTAACAGTTCTCCCTCACTGTTGCCTTACTGACAGACTGTGCAAACAACAATTTTAGCTTTTCACTTACGCTTCTCATTCTTTTTTCCCCTCATGTTTCCCACCCTTTCTTCTCCCCCTTTTATGCCCTTTTTCCTCTCCTTTTTCCTGCCCTTTTCAAAGTTACATTACACGGTGACACTCCTCAGGCAGTGTGTTTGGAGACCCAAACACTGCATCTTTCTGTTTTAGCCCTTATTCATCTGAACCCATTTTTGGGCTTACATTTTTGCCTGCTACCTGTTTTGGAAGTGCTGTGTCATGACTGAGCTCCACAATCAAATCTTAAAATATTCCTCAGATGTTGGTCTCAGAACTTGCCAAGCACAGTTCTATCTCACATTTTCCCATGCATTGAATTTTGGATCAAAATTGGTTTGCTGGACAGGGCAGTTTCCTGTTCTCATCATATTAGTAGTCCAGATCTCCAGAAAAAACATATTTGAGTCTCCTCATCCACTGATTTTGCAGGGATATATTTTGCCTACACCACGAGGTTGCCTGAACCAGGAGTATTTGCAGGCACAGACTCATTTAAATGCCCTCCTAGAAGTGAGCAGGCATAAAAGGCATATGCCTTCCTGTACACACTAAAATACACATTTTCATACTTCAGGCAGTGCCAGGGGTGTGGGAAGCAATTCTTTTCTTGCTAATAGATTTCAGAAGAAAACCACTACTTTATGCAAGCAAGGAGGAAGCAGGGGAGGATTTGTGGCTCAGCACAGGGCCTGAGTCAGGTCACTTCTGGGATCCACTCTTAAATGGTGGAGTTCATGCACCATCCCCAGCCACCAGCAAGGTCTGCCCACAAATCACATTTATTTCTGACAGGGCACCAAGAGACTGCCACTTCGGTTCTATTTCCAAAGTATAACCAGTAATATTCCCCAGAGTGGATGTTTATTATTTAATAAATGTAGACAGTGGCTAAGAACATTGAGAAATATTAAATATTCAGAAATGTTTTGTAGCAAATTTAAGGGAAGCCTGGAAAACAACACACAATTTAAGCACAAAAAGGTCCACAGCCATGATAAGTACATCTACAATGATTTGTGAGAAAAAACACTGAGGACCTAACCAGTGTTGCAAAGGGAACTCATAGGACACAGTTCATTTAAGGACAGCTGAACAACAGCAATTTGGGGAGGTAGTCTTTTTAAGTCTCTCTATATTCTCAAAATATTAGGGGCAGAATGCTAGATAAAGTAAATTCTGTGGGTGTAGTGCAGCATTCTTGGGGCTGCAGATGTAATTTTTATTTCAAGAATAATAGGGAACGTCTCGGAATAGTAAGAAAAGACACAATACAGGACAGAAAACTAGCTGATATGAAAAGAAATTAGAAAAGAAAATTTTTAAGCTGCAGAGTGACTATTTTGGAGTAGGCAATGGCTTTTAAACATATACAAGGAGTCCATTCAGAACCACGTGCTGTAAAAAATAAAAGTTTTGGCATCTGCTCACAATGTTTTCATTCCTGCATTTTCAATCCACATCTTCACTGACTTTTTAAACTGAAACAGTCACATGCAAGGAGATTCATACAAATGGGCATGTGGACATGTTGCTGGATGACTAAAAAAACTTCATCCTTCAAGTCCTAACACATGAGGTAGCTCCTGCAAGTTCAGCCTTGTGGTCTAACCATTTGATTTTAGCTAAGTGGCATTAGTCTCCTTTCTGTCTTATGCATAATAAAGAGATTTTGAGTTCTTTTATGTCATTCTCCAGATATTCTTTCTAACTCATTACTTTTGAACAAGTTTAAAAAAGGCCATAGCCTAAAAGGTAACAAATGCTAACAGGAATTCTGCAAATGTAGAAGTCCAGCCAGGGATGATAAGATTACAGTCTTGTAGGACACGGAGAAAAAAATATTGGTGACAAAAATTGATCTTCTTGTGGATTAAATGCTCCAGCATAAAACAACTGATGTATTATGAGGAACACTGTTTTAACTTCTCATGATAGAACAACTACAGAATACTGGATAAATTCTAGAACTTTTTGTTTGGATGACTAGCTGTGCAGAAGTGCAGCACTGTGTATGACAAATATAGGTTATATAGCCCTGGAGAGGAAAATTCACCCCAGCTCTTAACTTGGATAGTGCTCAGTGGGGATAGATGGGACTGAGCTCACACAGCATGGTATTTTCAAATCACTGTCATACAGGGGTTACAGGAGGATTTTGAGAACCTAAAAATAGAAAACCAACCATGGAAAGCCACTGAAAAAACAAAGATCTCTATGTAGATGGGGTTTAGATGTTCAATTTACCCTACTGATTTCAAATAATCAGTCTTCTAATTACCCACCCCTTAAAGACAGGGGTGTTCTTAAGTCAGTGGCAAAAGCTGGTTGTGTAACTAATTAAATACAAACCAAACAGCATGAAAAACTCAAAGGGAAACAGGAGGTTTGTATAAAAGATACTAAACACTAAATGAAATACTAGCATGAAGTGTTCAACAAGGAACAAAAACATCAGGAAGCAGAACAGGGCTGACAGGACAAGTAACACTGCAGCACTGATCCCAGTGGTGTTTCTCAGATATGTGAGAAGCACTGATTACTAAATTTACAGACCAGTTGAGACATTAAAGGATGCCAAAGCAAAATGACTCCTTTGGTGATAGGAGTCTAAAAACTAAAAACTTAAAAAAAAAAAACAACCTTACAAAAACCTCTAAAAACTTTAAAATTCAACACCTGATAATCAACTCTAAGTCGCTTAAATGGCTTTAAGTTGTAGTCACAGATTTTTTTTTCTCTGCATAAAAAAAAAAAAAAAAAAAAAAAGACATCCAAAAGTTTTTAGAAAAATGCTCAGGAGCATTTCACATCCAACTGAAGGAGTAATTTTTATTTAATTATTTCTAATCTATTAAAGCCCATGGTAACACAAACATGCTGGATGTGGCATATATGGCACCCAAATTTACAATTCTTCATGTCCCCCTCTCAGTGGTCAAGCACCAAGGTTGATCATTGTCTGATCAATGCTGATCAATGTCTGATCATTTAGACTGATCTTTCAGAGATCTCCCTGATACCTTAAAGGCATAGAAAGGAACAAATTCACTTGATTTGCTGCTGGAAACCAAGGCAGCCAAACTTGTTGCTGAAGAACAGAATGCAGCACGTGTCTGGGATTTTGAGTCCTCTTGGTGCTGGAAAGGAGTTAGATTTCTGTACATGCATAAGGTATTCTGAATAATTTGCCTATTGACTCCTTCTTATTATTTTTAGAGAAACATGTTATCATGGACAGTAATACCAGGCATGTTTTCACCATGTAGTGTTTTAAAAAAATACATTTTTACCACCCTTAGACTTTTCAGCACTTTTCAAAATCAAACCTTTCTCCATGAAAACAGCGATGTAACAATCCCCGTTCCAATAAAATATACAATAGCGCAACACGAGTTTTCCAGCAATCAGATACATCCTACTGGAGACTTTCAATGAGACTCAAGTCAGTGAGTCTCAAAGAGACTTTTAACTATGAAATGAGGCATTTTTACCTTTGTGTGATGTGTCCTGTGCCTGCGGTCGATGGTTACATCCCCTCTTTGCACTGGTGACGACACCTCCGAGCGGTACGTCCTCTGCGGGGAGTATCCCTGGAATCCCGCGATGGAGCCGTGCGAGGGGGACGTGGGGATGGAGTGCATGGTCTGATCAGAGATGTTGATCATGGTTTTGGGGCTGCTGATGGTGCTGTGCCTGCTGAGGGTGGTCTGCTTGTTGTAGAACTGGCGCTGCTGCCACTCATAGAGCTGCCACATGGTGTCGTCGCGCATGGAGCGCCGCTTGTCCTCGGCGCTGCCGTACGCCGAGGGGGCCACGCTGCACAGGCTCTCTGGACGTGTCTTGCTGTTCCTTGGCAGTGTCCTGTACCCCTCTGGGTACCTGGGCAGCACCTGAGCTCGATGGCTTGGCATGTTCCTCGGCAGGGTCTGGTAGGAGATGATGCTGGAACACAAGTTTGCTTCTATTAGCATCGATATTATAGCGATAGGAGGTTGTTTCGTTCTATTCGCAACCCACTATGGGTTGGGTTTATCCAGCTCTCACCTTTATTCTTTCTTTTCTCTTTTCTCTCTTCTCACCTTTAGTCTCTCTATTCTCACCTTTATTCTCTCTGTTCTCACCTTTATTCTATTTTAAATGGCATTCTTTGAATGCCTTTTAAAAAACGCTCAAGAAAATCAAGGCAACAGCTCAAGAATCAATGATACTGACTGAATGCACTACAGCAGCCAAAAGTGCATCCTTTCTTTCTGATTAACTCTTGCTGATATAATCCATATTTCAGCTTTTTACCAGTTTGCTGGTCTAGTAGTGTCAAGTTTCGATCAAATCTTGCTCTTGTCTATATGCTGGATAGGTGAAAGTTTTTACAGCTTTAAGCTTCTACATTGTTTTGATCAGATCTTGCAACTTGTCTATATGCTGCACAGGTGAAAGTTTTTAAAGCTTTAAACTTCTGCATTGTTTCCTTATGCTTTCCATATTTCCATTTGAAATAATGGCTTTTTCAAAACCCCTGTTGTTTCCCTAAGAAAATCCTGAGCAATTATTATGGATGTAAGAAAAAAGATTTTTTGAACAGCAGTCCAAAACTGCAGTAATTGTCTAAAGAAATTATATTTCTCAATTGTCAAGGACAAGACATTCTGTATCAAGCCATTCAAGTGAAACGAAGAGCAATACATGTCTTTGTTTGATAACAAAGTGTTTTATTGCTTTTTCAACTCGGATATGAATTCAAAGGCTTATTTCTTCAATTTTTTTCCCCATTAAAATCCTGGAGTTCTACAATCATTTAGCAACTTCCAGCATTAGTCAAAATATTAAATCTATACTAAGGATTGATGCATGCTGAAGTATGACAAAGCACTTGTTCATTTTTTTCAGAGGACAAAATCTAGGTCATAAACATTGATTTATTCATCCCTTATCTAAAATGCAAATGGGCACCTCTTAAAAGCCTTTTGCTACAGAGCATGCACATGATTGATGCTTATAGCCAACAAAACCAGCTGCAAATGGGACCTGATTTAGCCATGAGAGGGCAGCAGCTTCCAGCTACACCCCACACTAATCCCAGCTAAAATCCCTGCACCATGAAGCACCAGAACCTGGAGATGGTTTTGAGTTACTTCAGTGCCAAAAAAAAAAAAAAAATCAAAGAAATGATGTAGATCAAATGGCAAAGCAAAGCAAACCAGCTCAATGCATGGAGATCCTTATGGAATAACTATCAGGGAAATTGATGATGGTAGAACCCACTTTTCACTGAAAACAGTTAAGTTGAGTGTTTATGATCACCTGTAACATTTTGAAGATGGAAACTGCTATAAAAGAGCTTTATGTACAAAATCTGCTACAATTCCTGAAGCTTTTCAAGAATTAGTGAAGAATTATCCCCACTTTGTATTGGACAGCTTCCCATTCTTGCAGAGAAATTATAAAAAGGGAAAAGGGATTCTAAGCCGTAGTCTTCTGTTGCCACTACCTCTAAAGTTCTTTAGTAACACACCATTAATTACAAGGCTTTTGTCTGTCTCCATATTTACAATCAAACAAATGATGATTTTGAGCTCCATTTCTAACTTTCAAAATAGAATTGTAGCTATATTCCATAATAGCCACAGTATGGCCTGACATTTTCATGAATATATTTAGTAGCAAGACACACCTCACTCACTGAAGCTCCTTACACATTTATTAATTAAATGGGCAGTGCAATCCTGTTGGCACCTTTAAATATCCTCAACTTGCAAAAAAGCTGCCTGAAGTTCTTACTGTGCAAAGACATCAATTTAAAATCTGCAATTACTTATATTCTAGAACATTTAGAAAGATAATGTAATCCATCTTCAGCTGGCAAACCATGAAAACTGGAAAAAGCTCAATCACCTCAATATTAAGCCTTGTTTTCTATAATTTGATAAAATCAACATAGATACACCAATGTACTGTTGATATTTGCAAAAATGTCATTCCAGTCAAAAACAAAACCCAACTCCAGACAGAACTGCAGCTTCCAGCTGCCCTGCACACAAGAGGAGACTGATGCAGTTGGGTCTGAGGTTGCAAATTATTTCTGCAGCTGTCATCATAAACTGCTTCTTATAATTGCTCCCAGATGAGAAAGAGTCTTCCACATGTGTTTACAGACACCTTTAGAGGTGCTCTTGGGTAAGAAAAGTGGTTTTGGTGTCTGACCTGGACTATCTGGGAAAGCAAATTTACTGCTGAGCCTCTAGGAGCTCAGTTCTGCAAGGTTCTGAATATCCTCGGATTGGAACCTCAAAACAGCCCCTCATCCTAAAGAGCACAAATAGCAGCTGGCCCCAAATACAGAATTTCCACCTAAGAATCAAGAAAGGGTGGCAGAGTGAAGATGGAAACCTGGTGTATAAATTGCAGGCATTTATAATTTTGGATGAGTCTTATTTAGGCAAGGCTGAGAGAGGCTCTCATCCTGGGTTAGCAACAACAAAAAACATCACTTAGTACCAAAATCCCCTTCTGTGTCTTTTCATATTTGAGAAAGACCACTCAAGTGAACCACTTCTGTGAAAAACATTTCTTTTCATAATTGACTTGTGCAAAATTCAATAAAATTGTACCGAACTGGAATGTGTTTATTTTTTATTTAAACCACGTTTATTATTGGTTTAAAAACGTTTGCCTTCCTTAAGGCAGCAGTTTATTAATGTGGCTTTTTCCAAACTGGATGTCTAGATCCATGGAAACAACAGATAACACCTTCAGGAATTAAAACCTACATTTCTGTCATTCTCATTACATTTTTGGGCAATCAAACTACTGAGAGGTCAGCCTGTTCCTCTAAAAAATTAGTAGTTGTATCCTTTTTCGTTCACTCCAACCTTTTTCATTCTACACTGAGGACAACTAAGAGCTCCTCTTTTCTTTTATACATAGTCATTTAATTGAACATATTTGTTAACTTTTATTATTTGTCCCAGTTTTCTTTTGCAGTTTGACACACCAGAGGTACTCAGTTGGGTCCTCCATGATTTCTCCAATACAGACACAATAATACAGATGCACTGCAAAGCAGCTTCATGGAAAGTCAGCAGCTCTTCCCCATTAAGTAAAGACTACTTTAAAAAAAAAATTCAAGTTATGAGTTTTACAAGTCTTAAACAGCCTTGAGATCCTCTCAACCCAACCTTAAGCTTCAACATAAACCAGAGCTTCTTTCTACTCTCATTCACCAACTTTGATTCTACTTAAATTTCTGTCTCCAGCCAGCAAATGGCAACCTGACCAAAAATAAAATTTTAAATTTAAATGAAGCCTCATTTAAAAGACATCACTATATACATTAGAAATTTGGATCATTATTCAAAGCTGTTTCCATGCAAAGTAAAAAAGATAGCTCAAGGCCAATTCTCCTTCAGTTTGCTACTTTTATTTGGAACTGCATTTGAAAGCATTTATGTTATCAGTGCCACCCTTATCTAGGCAAACAAGTGTTCCCTATACCCAAGAATTAAATATTGTTAATTAGTAACATATTGTTAATAGCCCTTCCCTCTATTTGATTCCCACAATAAAATCAGTTTTAGGGTTATTATACTTGTTCACAGCTGAAAAATAGCAAAGCTACTCTAATTTCTTTTGTTTTGTTGCAAGTTTTAAAGTCCAATTAAAAAAAAAATAACTGCATCAGAAAGCCTTCTGAGTTTTCATTATGCAAGTTTGAATAATAAAATGAATATCAGGGTGTGCAAGTCCCTGTCTGTATTGCAAGTTCAAACTTGATCAAACTACTTATGATGAGCATTTCATGAAATAACACATTAACAATCCCTAATTATATGTAATGAAGGGCTAAAAGCAGTGAGGAAATGTTCAACTTTGGCAAGTGGAAGCCAACTTCATGGAAATTTTTCAAGATTTTGCAAAAACAGAGAAGCCACCAGCTCCACATCTTGAAATTTGAGAGGGAAACATTTTCTGAACTCGATTTATCTTAAGCTCTGCTCTGCCATCCATTTATACACAAAATCCTTAATTTCCAGCTTTTCAAAGTACCTCCTGTGATAGCATCTCCATACTTCCTATCAAGTGTAATATTGAAAACCTTCTACATTTTCCTCCTATTGGCATAACATTCAATATTGCCAATCATTCACACATCATTTTAAAGCTTCATGAATAATCACTGGAGCTCAGTATTATAACTGGGTGATAGCTAATTTCATGAGAAGAGAAGTTTAAAGCATCAAGTTAGATTTCTGTGTCTTACTTTTAGATAAATCTTTTTTCTCTCTTCATATAAAGCTGTTTTAAAGTTTAAAACCTGCTGAGAGTGTTTTTTAAAGAATTTCAAACAAAATATTATTACAGGAATTTGTGAACAGAAAAAATGCAGAAGAGAAGGAAATTTCAAAAGAAAAGATTTTAAGAGGAAGAAGAATTTTTATGATTGATGACACCTTTACCCTGCTAAGGCAGGGAAATTTCTACCACCCAAAAAGGGTTTATGGTCATTTTATTTAGTGAGTTATTAATATACTTTAATTTATTATTAACCATTCAAATGCTAATAAAAGCAGCTTTGAGGCATCTGTTCTGAGAACTCATCCGGGCATTTATCACAGAACAATGAAGAATGAAATTATACAATATACATCAAGAACTAAAGAAAATAACTAAATATAAGTATTATTTATTAGAAAAAGAGGGATTTAGACAGTACTTACCCTCTTGTTTCCTCCTCCTGTCCTCTCCCCCTCTGTATTTTAATCCACTGCTCCAGCTGCAGCATGGAGTTGGTTCTCTGCATGACCCTCTCAGAGTCGGCGTTGTGGGCGCCCTCGGCATCCACAATTCCCATGGATTTATTCTCAGATCCATTCAAATGCACAGGCCTGAAGTGCCCCCCTGGGATGGTGCTGATGGGCAAAGTCCTGTACTCGGATCCCACAGGGTTCAGCTTCACACTGTTGATTTTGGTCAATGGTTTATCCTGTCCCACTTTCTGGAATCCGTATTTCTCAGCTTCCAGAGCTTTCTTCTCCTCGTGTTTGTTCACTTCTTTGTTCTTCTGGTTGTTTTGTGCCTCTGGTTTAATTAGCACCCGATGGTTTGAAATATTATTTGCTTCTCGAGGTGATGTATTTTCAACAGTGAATTTCTCTATTCTGGAAGGGAACATATGAAAAGCTGTAACACCCAAATACGTCCCTTACAAGTAGTAACAAAAAATTGGAAGTTATTTCAGTGAATGCCTTATATTTTACAACAATATTTTGACTTTGAGAGAAAATATCAGGACATTTTCACAATAATCAAAGACAGGTCGGGGGCTTTTCTTGCTGTTGTTTTGGTGATCTTTTTTTAAAATTTTGTTTGGGGATGGTGGTAATGCTTGATTGGTTTGTTTTTTGGTTGGTTGATTTGGGGTTTTTCTGGTTGGCAAGTGTGAGTATTGTTTGCTTCTACAGAAAATATCAGGACATTTTCACAATAATCAAAGACATGTTTTGGGCTTTTCTTGCTGTTGTTTTGGTGTTCTTTTTCTTTTGTTTTAAATTTTGTTTGGGGATTGGTGGTAGTGCTTGCTGGATGTTCAGCTCCTGGAGGGCTGAAAATTCAAAGGGTAAAAATATTCAGTGGCTCTCCAAGAGCTACAGCTTCCAAATGTCAACAGCCTGAAATTCAGAATATTTTCAAAGTCAGCTTGTGATTCACAATACTGCTGAATTTAGCATATAATGAGCTCCTTTAAAGAAAGCAAATGACTTTTCGTGGTCAATGGTATCAGTTAGGTTTCCCTAGTATGTTATCACTTTGGCTGGCACACATTTTGTGGAAAATAACTGTGGCTTTTCTAATTTTAAGGGGGAAAATAGCTGCTGACTTAAGGAACTGTACCACAAAAATAATGATATTTTTGGAATTGCTACTGCTTTACAGCATTTACACAAGGAATTAATGTGTGCAGTTCTATTAGTGATCTTCTTTTTAAAATTCAAAATGTCAAGAGGCTCTGTCTTTTGCCATACTGGGAGGACCTGAACTTCAATTTCAGCTCAGAAAGTGACTTTTGGGTTTAGTTCACTAGAAAAACAACCCATCACCAAAAAATGTTTTGCTCTACATTTTTTGGTATGGGAGGAAAGAAGAGGAAAAGATATAATTCCTTAAGATTATATCTCTGTATAAAACCAAACCAAGAACAACACTTTATTTTAAGATGATGTGGAATTAACTTTTTGTTCTGTTTTCCATCTTTTTCTTTTTGCAAATGCATTATTCATCTTTATAACTGTATCCAGTTCAAGTGTCTGAAAAAAGGCCATCACACTCAACTTACCAAGAGCATTACTGCTTATTCCATAGTGAAAAAAAGCCATTTATTTTTCCCCTAAGACCTTAAATTGTTCACAAGACCAAACATTTGTGTAATTTCTCAAGGTTATTGAAAAAAAAAAGATCACCTCCTCACTCCCACCTCAAAACTGTACTACTCAGTCTTCTACCAGAAACTAAAGTAATTTCCCAACAGGAATGTGAATGAAAACCTCCATTTTCCACAATTATCAAGTAAAAAAAGGGTGTTAAGGTTTCAGTTTTCAGCCAGCATTTTGGAGTTTACAAATTAATACAGAGTAAAGACTACCTTGAAAATAATCCTAAAGGTGGGCATTAATATTTGCAGCATGTCTCAACAGCACCACCCACCCCTTTATATAATAGAAAACTTTTTGTAAACCTTTCTCAGGTGGCTTTAGAGCAGAGGAAAAAGTGGAAAATCCAGGGTGGAGAGGAAAAAGTGGAAAATCCAGGGTGGAGAGGAAAAAGTGGAAAATCCAGGGTGGAGAGGGAGAGTGGCACCTCTAGGACACTCCTCATACAAGTGGCAAAGTGAAGCCCTGGCACTGTGTTCAGTTCACACTCTCATAGTAATTTCCATGTGTTTTAATTAAAAATCAAAAACCCCAAACCACAGAACTGTTTTTCCATGCAGCCTCATGCTGTATCACTCATTAGGAGCAGGTTTTACACAGCACAGCCAAACATTTACATTTTACACTCTTTGGGATGGTGTTGAGGTGAAGGACTGACATTCAAACAGATTGCTGGGCTCTCTCAGTGAAACCAAATCTGCCAGCTCTGTGTGAGCAAGGGATCCCTTTCCACACTGAAGGATCCATATGGGAAAAAATGATCAGAAACAAATGTAAGAAACACAAATCCATATGTGTATTTGGCTCTCAAAGACATATTCAACAAAGCTTGCAGGCTATGTGAGGATGAGAGGGAGAAGAGAATGAGCATTGAATATGGATCTTTCAGCATATGCTGAATGCAATTTATAGATTTCTGCAACCAAACAGGAATCATATGTCCAATATCCAATATGCAACACAAGAAAAGCACTATTTTATGCTGGTTTATATAAAGAAATAATTCTGCAAGGGCTGGAGAGGGGGGAGCATGTGATTAATGATGAGATGGCCATGAGCAGTGTGATTTAACAGAGCATTTGAAAAGGAAAAGCCATCTTTTCCAAGCACACTGACGTCAGCAAGCCCCCACTGTGGATGTCTCTGTGCTAACAAGTGCTTTTTTGGCAGCCTGGCTTATGCTGTTCAGGGAAAGTAACTACAGCAGGAGGGAAAAAAGCCATCTTTTCTTAGTACATGCTGCATCACTGAGAGGAAACAAAGGCTGGAGCACACAGGCTGCCAGTGAAAGGTCAGAAAATGACACTCAGACCTGGGAGAGGAGAGAAGCATTCAGGGTAAAATGAAAATTCAGTGTGTTGGTGGACACAACCATCTACAAACACAAGCAAGCACCCAGAGAGGGTGTTTGAGATCTTATGTTGAGTCATAAGCTTCAATTGCTCCTCACTGACTGAAGTATTTGGTTTAATTATTTAAATAGGTCTCTCAGTAATTTATTAAACTTGAATGTACTGTCTAGGTAAAATCAAAACTGTTTGGAAAGGAGTAATTACAATTCAGTCAATAGGAACAAATACTGTTTGTCCTTCCCTGCAGCTAAACATCAGAAGGGAATATTTCTGTTAACAGAGATCATTTCTAATAGAAATGTACATTTTTATTTTCTCACTTCCATATCTCCTGTGTGGTTTATGTGGCTAACTATGTGTTCAAAATAAGAGTTGAAGAGTAGTTCATGAAAAGCTTGGCAACACCCCTCCCCTCCCACCAACTTAATGTTTTAAATATTCCCATTATCTTCATCCTCTCCAAGGAACTCACATCTCCAGAAAAACAGACACAAAAAATGTGCCAAAATCATTTAAGAGATTTGGTTTAACAGATTGTTGGATTTGATTTCCAAAGTACCATAAGCAGTGAAGTATTTTGATTTCCAGGTTTAAAGAATTATGCTGTAAAAAAGCCTCCTGATGTATCACTGGGCATTTTAAATTAACAGGCAATTAAAAGTGGCCCAACATCAATTTACACAAATATTTAAGGAAGTTCTTAATTACTCATTTATTTTATTGCAAGTATCTAGTCTGTTAGAAAACTGCATTCAGTGCAATGTCTGAACCTCTGAAAAAACAGAACTCAGAAACAAAAGCACTGCCAAACTTGACTGAACCAAAACCATTTATGCTTAAGCTCCATATATGCCAAATTTTAGGTTACTCAGAGATGAGGTAATAAGACACTTAATACTTAACAGATTTTTACAGGGAAGGAACAGTATTTGTCCAGCATAAGATCATATCCTGCTATGTTTCATTTTAAGAACTTAAGAAACAGCCAAAAGATGGATTCTTTAGAAAACAGATGTCTGAAGGGTTTTCTTCCTTATTATAGCTAACAGATATGAAACTCTTTGAGACTTGCTCTTGAAATCTATTTTCTCTGAAATAATTATTTCAAGGCTACCAACAAAGTTTTCAGAGAGGTCACATCTACTTCTGTTTCATTCTGAGGTTTCTTGCCTGAATCAAAACAACAAGATGGTGTTACATAAGTTGCTTTTCTGACAATTATTTGGCTGCTGGCAAGGCTGTTCTGCCTGTGAAATTCAGATATTCACAGTATTGAAAATATCAAATGAAGGTCATGTCACTGGTGCAGAATTAAGAATGACCTCCTTCAGTTTTACTCCTTTACAAAGTGTTTACACAATTAATATGTGATTTTTGTTTGAAGTTAAGTGGGTTTGATTTGGTTTAATGATTTCTCCATATGTAAATTATCATTGTATCTGCAATACAAACATGATTTTTCAGATAAAGTTTATTACCACCAAACTTCTCTGGTCCCTGTGTCCAGGAGATTTTTATTACTTTTTTAAACTCAGAATTTCTCAGCACTGCTGACATATATTTAGCTCCAGGGCAGCAGGAACTAACAGAGTGGAGAATAGATCAAGTGACAGCAGCCATCAGCAATAACTTCTCTGCTGTCAATAGCGAGGAGCTTTTAAACTTTCAATTGATGAGGTTTCCATTAGAGGTGCCATGGAGCTGGCCCAAGGGAGCACATTCAGAGAGAAAACGACTCTCACTGCAGAGACAGCAGCAGAAGTGTTCAGTCTCTGAGAACACAAAGCTTCCAGTGATAATTTGATTTTCATTGTCACCACACGGGCACAGGAAGGAAAGGCTCCAGGTCAGGTAAGCAGAAATTTGATGACAACTTAATGATGAACAAGAATGGCTCCCCACAGGTTGCCCACAGGTACAAGTGGTTAATTTAGCCAGAAACTCCAGCTGAGAATTGCAGGATTATGACAGGTTTGAGCCACAGGCTCCCACCAGTTGAGCTGCTGTTGCTTTTCAGTCAGGAGGGCAGGGAAGTCAAAGATGCCTGCACATGGCATTTGTCACTGCACTCCTTCTGATACTACAGGATTCAGAGACAGCTCATTTTTTTCCTTCTAGCTCCTGACAATCAATATTCAGAACAGAGCTTAGATTATTTTTGCTACTCCAAAATTTTATCCAACACTGTGCAGTTAGTAAGGGGTCTTCAATATAGGGAGAATCACTTCAGCCAATTTAAATTCTATTTTAAGGACCACTCTTTCATTAAACAAATCAAACTAAACAAGAGAAAGCAATACACTTTCCCAGTGTTTTGCCAATCCACACTACCTTTTCACAGGCTCTGTTTGCACAAGTGCTGCATCTATCATGGCTTTCATCCACAACTCCATTTCCTTCCCTGTATCTGTGCAGAAATAATAGGTCCTCATGTTTGGATGAGCTGCCTGATTGGAAATGACAGGGTCATTGCAATAAAAATGAAAAATTCTGTAAAAGAAGAGAGGCAAATATTGTTACTGCATAGTCACTCTAATGCATTATCTAATAAGATTTCTGCAAATATTATAATCAAAAAAAAAATCAAAAGGAAATCAAAGGAGTTTCTGGTCACTTGTATTTTCAAAATATATCAGTAATTTTCAATCACAGCTGCTTCTTCATTAAGACATTAAACAAAAAGCCCTCCAATTTCTTCAATCTGATATTGAGCATTCATTAATGTAGATTAATATAATTCTTATAAATAAGATTTTAGCACAGATTTTTCAGCAAAGCAGTCTGAATGATACAGTAATTTTTGATTTGTACTCACCATAGTAAATAAATGATGTCTTGGTTAGGAGACCAAACGAAGTGCCAAAAGGAGCTCATAAAACAACAATAAAAAAAGTCAGGGCAAAATGCTTAGTAAAGTAATTTATAGCATGATTTAAGATTGTCATGAAACACTCCTAAGAGTGTGATTAAGATTTAAGATTGTCATCACACTCCTGAGAGTGTGATTTAAGTGATAACAAATTCTTATCTTTATTTATGTGTAAAGATAGTTTGTATCTAAATAACTAATGCACTTTCATTAGTGGGGTAAGTTCAGATGCTGGTTTATGATTCTAAAGCACCACAAAAGATTTAAGATCCACCAACTGAAAAAGAAAATATTACTACTAAGTGAAATCCATCCATTTCCCCATTGTGGTAATTATGTTTGTATTTACATCAGGCTAAGTACTTAAAACTTTTGCTATTCTATTATGTAAAAGTCAGGCTCAGAAGCTGTTATCAATCCTTTTTCACCTGCTAACTCTGTAAGATGAGTTTTTGCTCCCAGGCTGTTGTGCTTTCAGATATAAAACCAAATGGAAAAGCTGATTTATGGCTGATTCCCTCACCTTGAAGGCGTATTTGCGGTTGATGTGGTCCTCAGCAGACAGCACAGAGATCTGGAAGCTGGGCAGGAGGATGCTCCCCAGGATTCCTTCTTCTTTCTCATCTGGGAACGCAAACTGGATTAGAGAAACACCTCTGCACACACAGCACTTGTGTTCTGACACTTCATGAAACTCAGCCATACATGAGCACTAACAAGAAGTTCAGCTCTGAGGGGAATGAATTAAAAACCAGAAATCTGCTCTGAAGAGCAGATGGAAGTCAAGCCTCTAATTCAGTGACAAGAATACCACATATCTACTTCCTGCTCAGTAAAAAAAATCTGTGACAACACAAACAGTTTAAAATATTGCTTAAATTTACTTCTGTTGGCCTTAGAGAAAATGTGCACATTCTTCTTCTAATTTCAGGCATATTATGCTACATAATCCCCATTATAATATTTAATTATTAATGATAGTTGTAATTCTCACAAAGAGTTTACAGTCAATTACATTCCATTTGTAAGCATGCACACATTTCAGACAATTTGTGAAAAAAAAGCTCTCCCACAAAACAAACACTCTTTTCCCAGAACCTTGTTTTACATAACATTTTAAATCAATAGATCATAATAAAAAATTGTATTTAAATTGAAAGCCATAACCAGCTTTTAAATCCAATTATACTTTAATAAAGGAAATAATGGGATGCAATTCATAAAGTTGGTCTTAATTCATGTACATTTTTGTACATGAAATAAAATTCATGTATTCACAATCAGTATCTTAGAGACTGTCCCCATAACACTTCTCTTAGTTGAAGACAGTGCCCACAATAAATAACTATGAATAATCGTTATGAATAACTATGAATAACATAATCTATGAAATGATGAGATGGAACTGATCTATATATCTTACATCAATAAAATTTTAAGATGAAAACAGGTTTTGCAGAATTTCAATGAAAAATTAATGCTGTTAACATTAAAATACACTTAAACAGCACAGCAGGACTATTGCTTGTGTGTGGACTTAAAAATCTTTTCCAGGTTCTCATTTACTCCCCAGATTTTAAAAAGCCAGAATCTTCATTTATTTATATGGGGAAAGTTGTGCCCAGCCACTTTAGTATCACATGACAGATTAGATGTAAAAATTATACTTTCTGGGATATTTATCTGCAGAGATGAGCATAAATTAATTTTGATTAGAAGGCAGAATAGAAATGGACTGGATTTACTTTCAGGAACTCAACAGTACCTTTAAATATGACTGAAACCATCCCACTTTCCCTTCAAATATTAACTCCTTGCTAGCTACACACAAAAATGTTCCCTGTTCCCAAATATTGGGGTTTACTTTATTTGGACTTTGGGGAAAAGTTCTCTTTTCCTGGATCACATTTTGACCAATGACTGAATAAATCCCCCACTAGTGCCATAACAGCATTAAGCATTTCTTTTTTCCAGTGAACAGCTGCACGTCTGGAGCACTTTGGTCTTTGTTAAAGACACTGCTGCATTCCAGTCCCAGATTTTAAAAATCTGTTTCCAATCACATTTGCTTTTATCTACACATCCCACTGCCCCATCCCCATCTTTACTTGTGTGCTGTGTATGAACAGCACACAGGAAAAAGAGCAGAACTTCTGTCCAGTTCTCAAAACTTTTATTTGTGCCAACAACAGCCTTCCAATATGAAAGTGGTCAGTCCTTCATGCCTTGGGGGAACAGAATGAAGAATATTCTCTAAGCTGGGAGAAAACACCATGAAATGATTTTTCTTTTCATCTATAAATTGTATTTTAGCCGCTAACTCTGTAACACAATTCTGGAAGTTCAGGGAGATTTACTAACAAAACCAAAGAAACCCAACAACCACAACTGCACAGCCACAAACAGGGTCTGTGGTTTGATCTGGCAGAACGTGCATGACTCTCCTATTTTTAAAAAACATAAAAGTAGACTAAAAGCTTTTGATATATTAGCAGCAACTTTTAATACATTTTCGACCCTCACTGCACACACTTAATTCCAGTTTAACAGTTTTAACTGTTTTCTAGTGAGTGATAGTTAAAAGCTACATTTATCATGTAAACAATTTGGATTATTCTGCTTGTATGTCAGATGGTTGGGCAGAATAACATAGAAAATAAAAAGTAAGATTATAGAGCTGTTTATATTTATTTGATTTGTTGTTGGTTTAGCTTATTGCTTTTTTTTGCTTTTTCTGACAAACATCCTCTGCAGTGCTTAGATTCAATTTGATTTGTTCTTAAGGCAGCTATAATGTAGCACTCTCTATACAGTTTTTTGAAGAAGGATTTTGAAGATGTGTTTAAAATAAACCTAAAAGCACAAAGTATATAATGACCATGTAGGTAACCCCAGTGTAACTGTATCAGTCAGTTGATGCCCTCACAACTGGAATTTTAGCCTGATTTTGACTTGGCAGGGTTTATCCAACTCTGTACCACTTGGGGTGGGAAAACAAAGCCTAACGATCATATTTGAAAAATTCAGAATTTGTTAACTAAACCAGTTGCAAACAGAGCTTTTTATGTTTCAGCATTGATTTGTCTTTAGATCCATGCTGCACTTTCAGAGAACACCATTTTAAATCCATCACTCTCTGCTTTCAGCATCACCAGCATCAGTTCCACCAATTCCAAAGTTTCATCCCAAACCCTTCACCCAGTTGAGGCTGCAGATGGCCCTGTTTAAATTCCTTTATTTTGCCATGCTTTACAATCCTCTTCACTCTCAGCCTCCTTTAAATTAAAATGGTTTTGTTTCTTTCCCTGTGCCCAGCTCCCATTTGTTTTTGTCCTCAGGAGCAGCACAGTTCCTAACCTGCAACGGTGAAGGGATCACTGGCACAATAAACTCCAGAAAAGAATGAGAAGCCAATTTTTTCCATGTAAAATAAGTCTGATCCAGCTACACGAGGTTACTGACAGATTCTTTTGTTCCAAATACAGCAGAGACTTCTACTCATGGAATTGGACAACTTTTCATTTTATAAGTATTCATGAACACTGATTAGAGTTCCCAAAGGCATATATATCCTCTTTATCATTCTAAAGCCAGAGTTTCAGCTCCCCTGCACTACATCCCTTCCCTATCCCCATTTCAGCTACTTAATTCACATAAAAATCAGATTTAGCCTGACATACTGAGTTTCTAGCAACAGAAGCTGGGAGAAAAGTACAACCCAGAATTTAGTAACAGAGGTGGCTGTGAATGGGTTTGCCCTTTGAGCACAGCCTGGCAGGCAGGAAGCAATTATGTTAAACTGGTAATTAAAGAAAGTAAAAAATAATAATAAAAAAAAGAGTAGCAGGCCTGGATATTGACAGCCATACAACTATTTTAATCCACTCAGTTAAGCAGCAGCTCATTTCTTACATTTGAGTGGTGTGTCAAAAATTATCTGCTCCCAGCAAAATTAGGAAAGGAAGCCTGAGGAGCTGAACTTACCTCTGTAATAGAAGAGACACAGATCTGAGAGCACAAACCAGCGCTTCTTCCACAGCTTCATCCCCGTGCTGTCCTGCAGGAATCACAGGGATCCAGTCAGAACTGGTGACTGCAGGGGTTCCCAGCATGAACCAGGCACTGCTCAGCTGTGCTGGGGGCTCATTTCCCTGGATATTTAAATTATTTGACTTCTCACCCTGACCTGGCCCTGCAAAGAAAGGCTGTGACCCAGGGAGCCTGAGGTTAACACAAAATCACAGAATTGTTTAGGCTGGAAAAGGCTGTTTAGATCATCGAGTCACCCAGCACTGCCATGTCCCCAAGTGCCACCTAACACATCCAATTCCACCTTCAGGGCTGGTGACCCAACCACTGCCCTGGGCAGCCACTTCCAATGGCTGACAACTATTCTGGTGAAGAATTTTTTCCCAAAATATTTCCCAATATATAATATAATTGGATATTATATACCCATATATTGGATATTATATATANCTTCCCTGGGCAGCCAGTTCCAATCCTTCTGGTGAAGAATTTTTCCCCATATCCAACTTGGATATGGGGAAAAATCCAATATCCATATATTGGATTATATTATTGGGAAATATCCAGTATCCAGTTTACATGGGATATGTATTTATATATCCCATATAAACTTGAGCTATTTCCTTTTGTCTTGTCACCTGGGAGAAGAGACCAGACCCCACCTCACCACAATCCCCTCTTAGGCAGCTGTGGAGAGTAGGGAGGCCCTGTCTGAGCCTCCTAGAGATTACAATCTACAATCTCAATTACAATCTGTTTAACTAATTAAAACAAAACAAAAGCTTTTTTTTTCTCTCAAAGAGCAAGGTAACACTTTGGGTACATTCACCTTTGTTTTCTGAAGGAACTCTCTGTTGAAATTTGTCTTCTGTAACAACTCATATATCTAGAGCAAATTTGTTTCCCAAATAAAGTTTATTCCTACAGCAATTTAATTTTCTTTTATGCTTATGGCCAATTTACACCACACAGCTCAGAATGAAAGAATGTCACCAACTACTGCAGTGTAAATAAGCCAGAGCACTGCAGCACACACATCCTGGTAGAATCAGATTTAATAAATATGCTAATCTGTTCCAAGAAGAAAAGTATGTGTGAATTAGCAATATTCTTGTAGTAAATAGGTTTTGTTACAATGAAGAAGAGAGATTCTATAATGAAAAACTTGTGGGGTGGGTTTGTTTTTGGTGTAGTTCTCCAGCCCAAGAAAAGTCAGGATAATTTTTAGTCTCATATTTCAAGCTCTGCTCTTTTTGGGGTGGGGGAAATGAGCTGAAAGAAGAGGAAAGGATAAACCAAGCATGAGGTAGGAAACATTATTCAGAAAAAGTATGTTCACTGTGAACATCTTCCAAAAAAGGAGTTAGCTCTGGACTTAAAAATTAGCAGAAAAATGACAGAAGAGGATCATTGCATGTATTGAGACAGCACACCCTGAATTAAACAAAAAATTTCCACTTTCTGTGATAACATAAATGTTATTTTACTATCAGAAAGGAGCCTGCACAAGCTCTCGCTGTACATTTCTGAAGATCATATCTGTTGATAAAACTCTTGACTGAATTGGCTCTCAACGACTCCAACAACATGGAAATACACAGCAGCACCTCTTCTTACAGACCCAATCAAACATTAAGGCATTTAAATTGTTTATCAGATAAACCCTCTGCAGCTCTGGGCTCAGTGGCACAGGAGAAATGTGAATATCCAGGAGGGAACCCAGCAAAGGCTCACAGAGGTGATTGAGGGAGGGACTGCAGCATCTTTCATATAAAAACAGAGTGAGAGAGCTGGGACTGCTCAGTCTGAGGAGGGAGCAGCTCAGGAGGCATCACTATAAATATCTATGAAAGTCTCTAAAGAACGTGTGTTGGAGTCCAGGACATCCCTCTGGCCACCCTGGAGGGTTTGGAGACCGGACAGGGGGTCTGGGGTCTGTACAGGGGGGTCAGAGCCTCACACAGAGCCCAGGAGGACACTGCNCAGAACTGAGATAATGCCCCTGCCAGGGAGGCCTGGCAGAGCTGAGACAGAACTGAGATAATGCCCCTGCCAGGGAGGCCTGGCAGAGCTGAGACAGAACTGAGATAATGCCCCTGCCAGGGAGGCCTGGCAGAGCTGAGACAGAACTGAGATAATGCCCCTGCCAGGGAGGCCTGGCAGAGCTGAGACAGAACTGAGATAATGGAGAATAAACACCCTTGGAACAGGCACTGGGAACTCAGTTTGTCGTCTCTACCTTCGGTGTGAAACACTCAGGGCCAAGAGAAGACGATAAACCTGATTCCCTGAAAATCTCAGGGAAAAGCAACCCTGAGAAACGTAGATACAGACTTACCAAGAACAAAAGAAACCATGGGCACAGCTAAAGAAACACGAAATTCCACTAGAGCAGAGGTAAAACCTTTTTACTCTGAGAATGGTCAAACAGTGTCACAAGGGGTTGTGGTGCAGCCTTCAACTGTGAGGATATTCAAAGTTTAGCTGGATAAAGTTCTGTCCAAGACTCTTAAGCCCATGGTGGGATTTTGGGGGTGTCCTGTGCAGGGCCAGGAGCTGGACAAGATGATCCCAGTGTTTCTCTCCAAGCTCAGCACATCCATGGTTCTATGGCCCTGCTTCAGCTGAGCCTGCTCGAGCAGGGGAGGTCATGCTAGTTTATCATGAAAATACCTCCAACCAAGAAAACCCTTCTGTGCCCCAGAAAACAGCAAAAAAATCATCTTTGTGAGAATTTTTCACTCTCAGCATTGAACAAGAGTAGAGGCCACAGGATTGTCTAAACCTGGAAAAATCTTCCACTAAACAGACACTTCTAGATCTTTTTATCTGAGTAGTTTTTAAAAACTGAGTCATCACCAGCACCCACAAATGTATGCAGGTCATTCCAGTCTATCTGAGTGGGCACAGTAAGTGACAATGTAGATCAAAATTACATACACACATTTGTCTCAGCTGAGTTTAAATTATGAGTTCCTGGTAGATTTTAAAAACATGCTTAATATGGCCTAATGGGTTTTGTTGTTCTTTTTTTTTTTTTTTTGATCAAGCTACTTCACTCTGAATTCCTGCAAACCAATAAAGTGCAAGTGTAATCTGGAATTGCAGAATAGCAAATCTACAGCAGGTTGAGACACTGTCCCAATACTAAAGAACACATACTTCACATTAGTTTACACTCCATGGGAAAACCTAAAATAACCTCTGATTTTAAGATGATTACCTTTGAATTAAGGAAATAGACTGATATGCAATACATGAAGAAATGGCTCCACTTACTTCTTTAAACTGAAAGTATTACTTTTAGAAAAAAAAGAGAATTATATATAGTCTAACAAAAGAAACTTAAACCCTCCAATATTCTGGATTGTACACCTTTGTCCCATCATGTCAACATGCCTGAAATTAAATCAGCTGTTTACTACCAACATCTGCTGAGATTTTTTAGAGACAATCATGCATATATAATCTACTGATGTTCTTTACTTGTCTTATTTGTATCACACTGATATCCAGCAAGGAGCTAATTAATTTCAGATCACAGTTTATAGCTTCATTCTGCTATTTCTATCAGTGCATTTTACAGAAGTGGTTGTCTTTTGTACCACACATTTTTTTACCTGTTTGTAGAGCCAGCCTCGTCTGACAACTGGAGCATTAGGATTTCTCTTTATGGAGTTCGACCTCTTTCCAAAATTATGAACCTTCTTTGAAGATCGTGATGTCTAAATTGAATTGAACATGTTAAAGAAACCGTGACATCAATAACTTTAGAAAAATAAAAATGTTTTTCTTTTCTTTAAGATCTTTTTCTTATATGTGTTCCTCTGGGGGACTGCAGAACACAAAGTCTATTCTCTTTTTAGACAGATAATTATTGTGGTGCTTCTGCTAGTTTCAGCATTTCTTTCCTTTCTGCTGCAGAGAATATAAAGACAAATCCCAAGACAAGTACTAAAAGATGTGTGGGGTTTTTTTTGAAAAAGAAAAAACCCAACCAAACACATATCTGACCTTCCTCTAAGGTAGGCAGAATGCCTTCTGAGCTGCAGGAAGAGAAGCAAACTCACAGAATTATTATTAATTATGAAAACCTACACTGTCTGGGCAAGAAATTCCACTCTTTCCTGCTTCCAACACTGACCTAACACATGAAAACTTGTTCAGATTTCAACAGGATATAATTCCTCCTTTCCTAAAATAAACTATAGTATTCTTTCTTTGTTCTGTGATTTTTTGGTTGGTTTGAAAATTCATTATTTTACTGGCTTGCACTGAAGTCTACTTAGAAATCTTTCCATGAAACTCCAGAGCTCATATCAGCTGTTGCTCATACTTTTTACAATTTTGCAATGATCACATCTGATTAAGAGAAGTAGGAAAAAGACAGCATTTTAGATTTCATCCTTCTACTTGAATAACCAAAAGAAATTGGAAAAGGCACAAAGAAACCTGCAGTGCTTTGCCAATTCACACCTCATTCTTCTCAGCCTACATTTAGAAAGTTTGTTCTGCAACTAAACGAGCTGAACATTTACTTGTGTTTTAAATTCTGTGCCTCAGATACTGTGAGATGAGAAAAGCAAAGTACACTCCTGTGCAGAAGGAAAGCTCAAGTAAATTTTTAAAGCTGCATTTATGTCTCTGCTTCCAATCCATCCTTTGAACTGAGACAATACAATGCTGTGTTTCAGCTTCCCTGTCTCTGCCACTGAGAATAATCATGAGGTTATGCAAAATTCCTAAAGGAGGAATGCTAAACCAACACTCAGGTTTCAACAAAACAAAACAGGTTTCAAAAAAAATTCAAAAATTCAACAAATGAGAGTGTGGGATTTCTCCATGGAAATTCTCTCAATGCACATCACAGAACTGAGCTGGGTTTTACACATCCTACAGTAGGTTAAAAATCATAAACTGAGAACTTAATTTAAAATTATGTGCAGCTTTTGTCAATGATGCCATTAACTGAAGAATACAACATTGCTTGGCAAAAAAAAAAAAGAATAACATTACAAAATCTATGTGTGCTTGCCTAGAGTCTGCAACACAAAATACGTTTTAATTTCTTTTTTGCAAGAATCATAAGGCAATATAAAAACAATCAGAGTGCATTTAATTTCCCTTGAAGATATAGAAATTTGACTCAGTTTTGAAAAGCAAGACAGAGCAGGCAATTGAAAACCTAATCAAGAATAATAGTAAAAAACCTTCCACATTTTCTTCTCAAAAATTCTATCAGTGCAAAATGGACAAAGATTTGTAAGAAGCCAAGAGAATTATGACACCAGCTGTGAAAATGGAATACATAACAAAGAACATAATAATCCAGTTATAAAGTGAACTACATCTCTCTGTTAACCTATCACACAAAAACTGATCAGAAATAATTTCTAACACTCACATCTACTCTAATATTAGGTATTAAAGGTTCAAAACCCCTCAAGAGTGCTCCAGAATTCCTACACTTGTAAAAACAGCTAAAGCACTGAGGATGCTTCTGAAGACAACCAAGCACTTATGTCAAGTCTAACAAATTCAGATAATTTAGACAGCTCTCTCTAAGGTAGGTCTGATAAAAGCCCATATTGACTCCAATTTCACTGAGCTAACAGCAGAGTTTTAATGGGTTAGATTCATTAAATATAATGGAAATAATACATCCCACCAACTGTGAATACAAACTTCCCTCAATTAAATGCAGCATCACAAGTGCTTCCTAATTTTAGATAATACAGAGAACACTTTAGATGACTTGTAATTATTTTGCCACACACTGCATAAAGAGAATAACCTCACAACAAACTCTGAACCTTAAGACAATGAGTATTTTGGGATATTGAAACACTGTAGGTGTGTATATAAACTAATTATGAGTTCTCAGACTTTAGATCACCTCCTCCTCTTGTTATGCCTGGGATCCCTGGCCATCCCATGATCTCTCATACTTAATTAATTGTTGCCCTGGTTTTTCTGAGATTTATTAAAGCTTTCTATTTGCTTATAAAATGGAGTCAGTTCTTTAGCTACTGTACGATATTAAGGGTCAGTTTTTCACTTTCTCACACTTTGGAATATAAACAACCTTTCTTGGTTTTGTTCACTGTCCTTTGCTTACATATTTCCAGCCTGAAAATAATGTTGGTTGACAGCTGGTCTGGTCAGTGGGGTGAAGGGGTAGTAACCCCAGAATCCAATCCACTACCAGACCCACAAAACTATAAAAGGAAAAGAAATAAACAGGCTGGGTCCCTTTTTGCTGGGGAGCAGCTTTTCACTGCAGACCTCTGCCTCTGTGCTGTTAATTTTGCGTTCCAGGCAACAATTAATTATCTCAAACTGTGACAGGGAAAAAAAAAAAAAAAGAACTGAAGGGTTCAAGTACTTTTTATCCCATGGCACAAAAAAAAAATCCCAGTTTCTCTGGACATATTGCCCAGCTCCAGGTTCTGGAGAAGGCAAAGAGAAAGAGAGGACAGTGAATGAAGGATCCAAGCACTCATCACCTGCTGGAAGGTGCAGAAGGTAACAGAGCAAACTTGCTTAAGTCACATCTGGTACCACCTGAGCCATTCTGAGACATAATCCCAGAAATTCAGATGCCTCCAAAATCAGATCCTGTGGGAAGAACCCTGCACTGATCCAGTACTGAGAAAAGCCAGGATGTCCAGCCAGTGATATTCACTGTTTTCCAAAACTGGAAAAACAAACAGCCAGCAGGGTTTTGAACTCTGCACAGCAGAGCAGTCAGCATCTGGGGCTGCACATTTCATCACCCTGCAAGGGGCTTTTCTCTCTGCTTAGCTGGTAGAAAAACATAGGAGTCATGTGAGGCTTCTTTTCCAGTTTCAGAACTAGCACAAAAGTCATTAATTATCATTAAATTTTTTGGAAATAAATTGGAAAAATGTAGGTTGAGAACCTTGCTAAAAAGGAAATTTTCTGCAAGTAAACTCAGAGAGTACAAATCTGTATCTTTGTTATTGAACTTCTGTTTAAAAATATGTTTCCAGTCTTCAAGGCTTACATTATCTTCCAAACCACAAAACAACACAGTGCTACTTTCTGGATTTTGTAGGCAATTTCAGTGATTTCCAGTGCTGCAGTTTTCCATGAGCTGAGTGGGTTTTTGCCTCAGCATTTTAGCTTGGACCAGGAGACTGCTCTTGAAGCAAATCTCCCAATCATTCACTCTTGGTGTGCTTTGGTTTGTATAATAAAGCAAACTGGATTCCATTTAGGCAGGACTAAAATACAAGATGCACAAGGAGCACCACTGGACTGGTCTGAATATAAAGCAAAATTAAATCACAATGCAGACATTCAGTTTTGAGCACCAGAAATGCCCTTCACACCCCTCCTGTTCACTAATGAACCTCAGCACTATTAATCAAAAATTTCCAGCTAACCTGGCTCCTGAGCAGAGCTACACCTACACCAGCCACTCAAAGCTGGGCTGGGTTTAGAATAAATAGCTAGAAACAAACTGATTAATATTTATGAGCACTGGGAAAGATCCCAGCTCTTCAGGAGCTCCCCAGCACTCCACACCATTTCTGGGAGGAAGGTGCTCACTTTATTCTGCTGATAATCAGGACAGCAATGAAGAGCAGCAGATCTGAATCACCCAGGGTGATTGGTGATATGACTGACTTCACACATTAAAAAGCAATTTATGATATCTAATCCTGTTTGTCTAGGTAGTGATTTTAACAGCAGGAAAAAAAAAAGATTTTAAAAAATAAAAAACAACCAGAAAAACAATTTCTTTATTCTACAGAGAGATGAAAATAAATATTTCTGTAGCAATCTGAAGCCTGTGGGTTTTCACAGCCAGGGGCCTGTGCTAGTGGCTTCATGTTTGGAAATAACTTCAAGCTAACAGGAAATAATAAGCAGCACTTAACAGAGCTGTCATTTGTTATTTGGCCCCCTCATGTATACAGTGGGAAAGGAAGATTAGAATTAAGACTTTTACTGGGCAGGGACTGATTTTTGCCTCACCTCATGTTAGCCTCTGGTCTAGACTCCAGAGAGTCTTTCTGACAAAAACAGAAACTTCTCCAAGTTCTGTATTTATCTGGGATCAATTAACATTAATAAGAACATTTTCCTATACCCCTTAACTGTCTGAAACTTTAGTTGTACCCCAACTTTTTTTCACATCTCATTACATTCCAATATCAGGTGGTTTCATGAATTATCTCTGAAAATAAAAACCACCTAAAAAATTGGTTTGGCATTCTTCTCCTCTGTAATTAATTCTCTGTAACTTCCCTCACCAACAATTTATTTCTGTTTTATTATGCTAAAATACACCAGGCCTCTATACATTACATTCAAAAGTTAAGAATTTCAGGCTCTACTGTTTGAAGACACAGAAGAAAATCAGGTTTGTATTCAGGTACAACCCATGGGCCATTTCTATATTTCTATCTTTAAAAAGGATTCAACTCACTATCCTTGAGTAGCTGCCAGAAAAGGCAGACTGATATTAACTGTGGTTCTACTCTGCCAGCATTCACCTCCCTAAAAACAACATTTTTTAAATGGTGTTGCACTAATTCAGACAAATTCCCATCTGAAAGCTGATGTACAGTAACCACACATACAGCCACAATAATTATATTAATATTTTAAGTGCATTTAAATAACTGGAACAGGAGGAATGACAAATAGAACAACAGTCTATTTTTTCAAAATATTATTTTCACACGAAACTAAAGTGTCATTAATCAGTGAAAGCAAAAGAAATCACAATAACTGGGCCATAGAAATCTCAATTTCCTTCTTGAAGACTATGAGACAAACATTAGGCTAAAGGGCCTTTTCAACTTCTCTTTTGAAAGAGAAGTGTGAAAAATGTAAGACACATGTTCCTAAATTGTAATTAATTGTGCATATTTAAGCTGAGATTGCTTCCCAGAAAATGAATTTTGAGAGAACTTGCTATGTAATTATTGCATTCTACACACTCTTATGACTCTAACAAGAAATTACCTTGGGTTTTTTGCTTGCTTGGTTGTTTTAGGGCTTGGCTGGTTTTGAGTTTATTTTTTATTGTTGTTGTTTGGGGGTTTTCTAGTTTGTTCTATTTTAAACTGGTTTTCCTGCATGGGCTTAAACACGATCATATGAAAGTTGAGATGGATTTTGTTACTGTCCATAATACATCTGTGACTCTCTATTTTTCCCCCCAGCAACATTAATAGATTAAGACACTTTTCTCATTAAATAACAGTTTTCTAACATAGGTCAAGGATTCTGCCTGTCTCATGAGATATTTAAAACAACAAAAAGTTTCCAAAATGCACTTAAAGGAACCTCACAATGTTTCTTACCACATCATAAGTCAATTATTTCAATCCAAGTTCCTGACATTAAGGAATTTGCTCAGTTGGAACACATTCCAAAGTGTATTTTTCCCTTGGAGGCTAGATTAATCTGCTGAAAAAGCACTTCTCAGGGTCAATATTTTCAATTACTAGCTAAAATATAGGGTTTTTCCCCTTGTTTAACTGTTAACTACTGGGTACAGGAGATGACAGCTCTTGTCTGTCATCACTGATCAAAGCTGTTTTCTTGGAAAACTTAAAGCACTTCCTAATTTTGTAGCAAGTGCACTTCTCGCTCAGAAAAGCTGAAAATTAAAAAAATAAATAAAAACCACACACACAATAGGCTCATCAGCTTTATGCAATAAACTTCAAACTTATTAAGAACATCTGGGCATTTACCTTAACCTCCTGAGAAATTAGGTGAATGGAGAAGTAAAACATAAATGAAGGTGACTCTAGGATTCTCCCCAACATTTACCAGGAATTTTTCTAGGAAGCCAGGAATTGTGCTTCTGTCCCAATGTCACCTGCTGTTCAGCACAGGGTCACTCCCACCTCTCTCACTTTTTGTACATAATTCCAACTCTCTCTGTTTTACCTGGAGACATCCAGGCAATTGTTTGTGATGGAGCAATTTCTGCAATAATGCAGATGCCTCATCACTCACTCAAGGTTTTGCTGCTTACACAGATCAGAAAAGTCAATTTAAGTATGTGCAAGTCATAAGATCTTAGAGATACCTGATAAAAATTACAGCTACAGTGATAACCTGTTTGAGACACTTCAGTTTCCAAATTAAATGTGGAAAGAGTCGAGTGCCCCAAAAAATACAAGCTTTATTTCTCTTTTTCAGTGGAATGCTAACACATAGCACTGCCTAGCACCTTGTGGAATAACTGAATTATTTGAGTTCTAATTTATTTGGAAATAAAGACTTACTCTGCCCACTGGGCTCATTGGATGAGCAGCATAATCTGATGCCAGATTATAGTTAGTTGCTTCACATATCATGCTTACTGGGCGCTCCTTCTTTTCTTCAGATGACATTGCTGCAGCAGTCCTGAAAATAGAATATGTAATAGCACTAGAACATGCTGTGTGTGCAGACTGCTAATAAAAAGCACCCCTAGATGTAGCCTTGTACAGCCTGTGTCCTACTTTTCCATTCTGAAAGCAATTCACACTTCATTGCAGAGTTACCTGCACTGTGTTTTAAACTCTGATCTATTATAGATGGATTTTAAGGTGTTGTTTAAAAATAGAATTTCTCTATTAGGGCAAGGTGTTGGTGGGAGGGAAAAAGACAGGAATGGGCATGAGATGGAAATGGGAGGAAAAGCTCTGCAAAGGCCCCATCTGGATTTGCCCACTTGGGTGAGAACAGGCTCATTTGGTGAAATTTGGCCAATTCTGATGGTTTTCACTCAAACCACTGTGAAATGTGTTGCAGCAATGGTGGTGAGAAGGACACCCAGACACAAATAAAATCTTGAGTTCCATGCAGACTTTTCTGCATTGTTTGTGTTCTACAAAACTGATGCAAAGACAGCAAATCTGAGTTATTAACCAACAATTCAGAAAATGTCCCATCTGGCCAAGGAAATAATCAGTTAAGGAGAAATCATCAGGCAAAACATTATAGATTAACAGCTTGTGATTGTCCCAGTGATTATGAAATTTATCCTTTTCTGCAAGTTTATTTGAATATTATATTATATCTAGGTCGTTTACTAGAATTACAGAGTAACTAAAATGACAAGAGGAAATTCGTACAGTGCATAAATGTGATGCATTTCCATCATACAACTAATTCAGGCTATGGTGTATATCTTAAATATAAAATATTTATCATTACTTCCAAGTAATTTAAACAGGAACCGTCTACATGTAGATCTGACTTGGAAAAAATAAATATTGCCAGTAGTAATCACTGAATCTTACTTCATTATTGATGGGCTTAAACCTGTGTTTTAGAGAGTGAAACAAAGGCACTTACTGCTCATTCACAACAAAAATGCAGTTGTCCTGTGATGGCTGTCCTGTCACTGGATGTTTGCAGGTCACTTTTCGTTCATTATGACTGTGAAAGAGAGAGAAAGAAAATATTAGGCAATGAGTTTTGATTTTTCAGCTCAATTATGTAAATCCTGTTCAGCAAATGTACTGATTCATGGAAAACAATTAAGAATATTTCATCATGGCATATAACAACATCAGTGTACACATTCACTAATGCATATATATATATATATATACACACTCAAAGAAAAAGGAAGAGAATTAGTATTGAAGAATCTTCATTGATACTCTAAAAAGAGATGGAAAACATTAGGGTTGGTAACCATTTTGAATTTTAAAGACAGTAGAAGTGTTTTTAGTTCATATATGCAACATAGATAATTCACTTCAGCTATGACTTTATATATTCATAAACAAGATTTCAGCTGGACAGGGACAAATTGAACATGAGATATATAACTGCTCTGTAAGGATAAAACACTCCTGTAAAAGCAATTATCTTCATCTTCAGGACATGAAGATACTGGTTTAAAATTTCCAATATTACAGATAAATACTCAGTGACTGGAATAAGAGTGAGAGGTTGTAGTCACAGTTCTACTTTTGCAGGGGACTTTTTAATTCAGGGTGCTGATCAGAAGAACCTCCCAGTGGCAACAGCACAAAAATGCTCCCTGTGCATCATCTCATCCCCCTGGACTGCAGGAGATCCTGACAGATCACAGCAGCTCCCACAGCTTGGAAGAAATTGCCCAAATTCAACAACTACCAGCTGCTGCCACACAGGAAGAAAATGTCTGGACTTGAGTCCTGCAGCCTCTGAAGGGAAGGAGAGAAGGAGAATTCTGGGCTTCCCAGATGAGGAAAGACCAGGAGCTGCTGGAGCAGGTTCAGGGCAGGGCTGTGGGGGTGATGAGGGCATGGAGCATCTCTCCTGGGAGGAAAGGCTGAGGGAGCTGGGCCTGTTCAGCCTGGAGAAAAGGAGGTTCAGAGGGGCTCTTATCAGTGCACCCACAGATCTGAAAGGTGGTGCCAAGGACATGGGCCAGGCTCTCTTCAGTGGTGCCCAGGAGCAGGGCAAGGGGCACAGACTGACACAGCCACCTGCACTGAGTGTGAGGAGAAGGGACTGAGAGAGGCACTGAGCACTGCAGCACTGCCCAGAGAGGCTGTGGAGCCTCCTCAGAGAGATTCAAACCTGCCTGGCCACCAGCCTGTGTCACCTGCTCTGGGTGACACCAGAAAGTTCATTCACAGAGGCCTTGGCAGAAGGGTTGGATTAGAAGATCTCCAGAGGCTCTTCATCCTCAACACCTACTTCTTTTACTGCCCATTCATTCCACCATCTGAACTTTCTGAACTATGAAGCACAGCTCATCTCATGCTTTCCATCCTTCCTGCTTCACAAAACAACCTGAATGTAACAAAACTATCATAATATTCCTCACTTTTAAAATAAAATTTGTTGGATCTTAACGATTTGCAATTATAGAGCAATATCGATCAATAATTTGCAATTATTGATTAAAAGTTGCCTCCGAACAAAAGCCTAATAAAAAATCCACACTACTTTCATGGTGAATGAATGGATAAGCTTTCATAAAATTAGAATGAAAGATTAGAAAGACAGCCCAATTCTTTGCACTTCCTCTACTGGGATTTTAGGAACCTACTAATGCCTAAATGGAGATTTAACTGATGAGCTGGCAAGTGCCAGTACTTTATTCTTGTACTAAATTCAGCAGATTTCTAAGTTTAGCCCCTGAAGGAGCTGCTGTTGCAGAAATGTATCAATTACAATGAGGAGACAGGAAAGAGACACTCCGAGGACAATGTGTGCCACTCCTAATTGCCGTGGTCATACAATGCCTCTCAAGGAAAGCAGCTGAGATTAAAGAGAATTTGGATATAAAACATTCCTGAGGAAGCATCCAGGTTTCTTTGGTTGGGTGTTTTTTTCTTTTGTGAGTCCTCTTTTTCTCCCCCCTTTCAAAGCCCTTTTTTTCCCCCTCTGACATTTCAGAAACTCTTATACCAAAGTGGAGAAAAAAAAAAAGAAA
>VXBR01000483.1:163489-181292 GCA_013400215.1 Cisticola juncidis | reverse complement strand
TCTCTATCTCTATCTCTATCTCTATCTCTATCTCTATCTCTATCTCTATCTCTATCTCTATCTCTATCTCTATCTCTATCTCTATCTCTATCTCTATCTCTATCTCTATCTCTATCTCTATCTCTATCTCTATCTCTATCTCTATCTCTATCTCTATCTCTATCTATCTCTATCTCTATCTCTATCTCTATCTCTATCTCTATCTATCTCTCTCTATCGGTAGTTGGAAGTTTTGTGACTTGGGCATGAAGGACATGGTACAGAAGAAGGGTTTATCTCATTTCTTTTTGTCAGGTACCTGGAGTTGTAATCCTGCAATATAGATTAGCTAATCTGTTTTGAATTATCTTGAAAAAAATTTGGGCACTTTTGTTATCCTTACTCCTTTCTGACTTTTAGCTAACCATCATCATGCAAATGACAATAGAACTGAAGTATTTTCTACAGTGCCAGTCTGCCACAACTCTTTAATTCCCCATTGACTAAAATTGTTCCATTATTTGTCCCCTAAGAGTGTAGGAAGCTTCCTTCTCCAGTTTGCTTTTACAGAGCATTGAATCAAGCAAATGTAGTTTGCCTGTGTTGAAAAATGGAGTGCAGACCTCATTTCATGGCTTCTGGGCATCACGAAGTACCTTACTAAAGCAGCTCGCTCCCTGCATTTCCTTCAGGTTGTTTTGGGCTTTGGTTTTGGTTGGATGGTTGGTTGGTTGGTTTTAAAAATCTGTTTCTCTGTGACCAGTTAGTCTCTCTCACCTCCACTGAAAACTGTCTCTTTCAGAATGCACATCTCCAGAGTCTTGCAGGTGTTTACATCTGACCCGCCCCTAAATGGACAAATTGTACAGCTGAGGCCTGAGGCCAGGGTTGTGTTTGAGTTGTTGAAGGATGTTTGTTTTCTTGAAAGAGGAAAAGTGAAGAATTTATCTCCATTTCCTAGGGTATATTAACTTCTGAAATGTCTAAAGGAGAACTGGACTGTCAGCTGTCACTATAAATTACACTGAAGTTAATCCTATAGAAGACACTGAAGCCTGTTGAAGCCTGTGTGATGTTTGAATTTGGAATCTGGGTTATTATTCCAGATGTAAATCGTTAATGCTGGCTGAGTTTCTGGTATCTTTCTATCCTGTTTCTGGCTAGGACAGGGTTAATTATTTGCAGGATCCAACCAGGGGCCTGGCTAGGACCCCGAGGTTTTTCTCCACTGCATTAGGTTTTGCCAAGGCTTGGGGGAAAGGGAATCTCTTCTGGGGAGGAGGGGTCCCCTCTGGGTGGAGGTGGTGTGGTCTTGCCTATTGTCAGGGGCTCTCCCTGTGAATGATCCATTTCTTGTGCCCCTTGTCATCAGCTGGTTGCTACTGTTCATTTCCTCATCTCGCTGCTGTTTCCAGCAAACCGTTCTCATCTTAACCCACGATCTTTACCTTTTGTGCCTGCAGTTCTCCTCTCCAGCCCTGACAGGGGGAAGGACAGCGGGAGGAGGAGGAGTGAGTGAATGGTGCATGGTTTGACATTTTTCAGTAGGAACATTAAATTGAGGAATATAATTCCTGAAATATAACAGTGTGTGAAGGGGCGTTGCTGTCTGGGTAAAACAAATGGTGATCAGATGTGATGCAGTATCGCACTGCTTCCTCCTCCTTGGCTTTGTACACTACAGTAAATTGCAGCCAAGTGTTTTTGAAACTTAGCCAGCTTGTTTATTCAATCCAGTAGTGGAATATATGTGAAATATATATTCTTTGCAGCTGTTGAAAGAAACAACTTAATGAGACTTGCTCAGACCATACCATTTACACCAGTCCAGCTCTTTGGTGAGTACCGACCTATTGCTTATCTGTTTTGCCTTATAAATAGTTGGTGCACTATCTTCTAAATATTGTGTTTGAGAAATTTTGGTGGATTTATTTCAAAAATTCTTGTTTTCTGAAAGAGATAAAACAAGGTAGAATTGTAGTTGTGCAATAGTTTAGGGGCTTTTGGAGGTCCCTTGTCCAACTTCTTCCATGGTCAATTCAGACCAGATTGCTGAGGCACTGCTGAATTGCATTTTGATTATATCTATAAATGGACAGTCCTCATTTTCACTGGGCAACCTCTTCCAGTGTTTGATTGGACTTTGATTGACTTAATAATGAATCTATCATTCTTCCCTGTATTTATTGGGGTTTGCCTTGCTGTAGCTTGTATCTGTTAGTATTCATGTGTTTGCTCTCAATCTCAGAGATTAGTCTAACTCCATCTTTTATGTATCCATCCTTAGAATAGCTGAAGACAGCCAGAAGTTTCCCCTTAACCATTCTTTCTGTTTCTCTTTCACACACACAGACACAAACACAGACACACATGTAAATCTCTATATAGGATATGCCATGAAGAAGAAAATCAGGTAGTGATTTAAAGACCAATATTCCTTTATCTGGCACAGAAAAATTTTATTGTTTTTAGTGTTAAGGAAAAAAAATCTTTGCTGTATATGAAAAGTGATAGAGCAAAATCCATAAATGTTTGGGAAGAGTTCTGAAAATAGTGTGAAGTATGGGCTTACAGCAGAAGAAGCTCTGCTTCGAGACTTGTGATGTCTAGGTGCTGCCTTGCCAATGGGTAGGATATTTTGTTTCACAGCAGCTAATTCCTGACACTTGTAGCATCACAGGATTTCTTGTGACCTGACTGCTGTTGATAATTAATATAGAGGCCATACTGAGCATTCTAACCTTTGAAGCTCCTAGGAGATACTTTTCTAGGATTAAACTGTCAAAAGATAATGAAATGAACATTTAATGTTAGATTATAAAATGTATCTAGTTATACTGTCTTTATTCAAGTGTCTGTCGTTTATGTAAGGTACTGACTTTTCCAGTGGCTTTATTTTAAGCTAAAATGTGCTTAAATTGCTAGATTCAACAGCATCTGCACTTGTGCTAATTGGTGAAAGGCAAGCTCAAGAGTGGGGAGGAAATTGCTAGTCTAATCCAGTTTGTGATTGCTTATGAAAGTCTTTCCCCTTTTGGCAATTTAGTTACCTTAGTAATCACACTTGCCAGTGAAAAACTGTTTCTTATTAATGAATGTTAGAAATAACGTGAGTTGTAGGAAGGAAAGCCAGATGTAAAAAAAAAATTGAAAAAAATCAATCCACTTTGCTGTGAGTTTACAGATGGTGACAACAGAGAAGTGTTGTTGATTCTGCTGCAAGAGAAGAATGTCACTACAACCCTCCAGGGGGAAACAGAGTGCAACTGAGTTAAAGCTCACTAGTTACTGCTTGCAAAAAAAATGTTCCTAGCAGGAGCAGAACATCTTAAACATTTCATCACTGAAAATGACACTGGAATTTCTAGCAAAAATTCAAAACATTAGCTAAAAATATCAAAAGTGTGAGCTTCCTGATAATTTGCTTTAGCTTATTCTCCTGGAAATGCTCTTTTCAATCTAATTTTGCTGGGTCATCACATCATGGCCAAGTCACCACTTTTGAAACAACTCATAAAATAACAACGTTATTTTAAATGACTACTATAGACTAGAATATCAGTGAGTTTTGTTTGTGTGGAAGAATCCAGAAGGTCCTGAATTTATCTTAGTTTAGAGGCCTAATACAAGCTCTTTGGACCACCTATTATCCTAGCAGAAGGATGGATATCTCTATCCATATGGATATCCATATGGATATCCATATCCATATCTGAATAGTATAAGTAGGCTGGGGGAGTTTTTGGACAGATTAACAGTGATGACAAAAAGCCTCTTTTTTGAAAAAAAAAAAGTGTGGCTTAGAAGGGTGTGTAAAGAGGTGTGTTATTTAAAGACAACAAATGAAAATGATGTTCTCTCTTGTTTCTGCAAATGACCTTTGCTAACAAAACTTCTTTTTGTTTAAGCTGGAGAGGAAGTGACGGTGTATCAGCTAGAGGAAAGTTCACCCACGAATCTTGATAAAAGCATGTCTTCCTGGTCCCAATGTGGAACAACTGCAATGATCCAAGTCCTGTCACGGGAGGAGATGGACGGGGGTCTGCGGAGGGCCATGAAGGTCATCTGCACTTGGTCTGAGAGTGATGTATTAAAGTTGGGACAAGTGTTCATTGTGAAGTCTTTCCTGCCAGAGGTAGTTCAAACTTGGCAAAAGATCTTCCACCATGGCACAGTATTACATCTCTGTCTGAGGGTGAGTTCAGACCTGAAAACACTGGCCTAGCCTGTTGTTAGATTGCTTATTTGTTAATGTCATCAACAAGGCTGACATGTGTTTTGATGTTGTCTTTTGGAAAGAAAAAAGGTTTTGAGGAAGCTGTATCTTCCATTTGTAAAAAACCACAAAATCAGGGTATGCGTGTGCATTTGTTTAGTATTTTTGACAAATTCATGACACCTTTCTTCATGAAGATGAAGTGGTATTCATAAGATCATCTTTTTTTCAGGAAATTCAACAGCAAAGGGTTGCCCAGAAGTTAATCTACACCTTCAACCAAGTGAAGCCTCCTACTATTCCCTATACTCCAAGGTAAATTCAATGTCTTTAAGTTCTAGGTGAACAAGGTTTCTCATTTCAGCCTCCTTTTCTGTTGTGGGTTGCAATGATAGTTCAGAGGTAATGATAATGTCTAAGGATAGCTAATGAACTTTTAAGAGGAAAGATAAGCAGGTTTGAAGTTTGTTTTTATAGCTATATGTAGCAGCAAAATAAACATTCTGTTCCTTAGACTTAAGCAAGGATTGCCTTTTATATAATTAACTTAATATTAATTACAATTATTAATATAACAAAACTATTTGCTGTAGCTCATTTACAGTGGACTAGGGTAAATCAGATGATGGGTTTTGTTGTTCATAAACTGCACTTTCTGATCAGGCGCTTTTTTCTGAGGTTTGTCAGACCAAGAAATCCTTTGTTCTCTCTACCATTTGGTACCTTCTATTGCTGAAAATGCTCCAGCCAAAGAAGACCTGTCCTCCTTTTTGGTATCCTTGCTCTGCATCTTGCTGGTTGTTGACTGCGAGGATGCTTATTACCAGCATTTATGTCTACAGGTTCCTGGAAGTTTTCCTCATCTACTGCCATTCAGCAAAGCAGTGGTTGACCATCGAGAAGTACATGACTGGTGAATTTCGGAAATACAACAACAACAATGGAGATGAGATTACTCCCATCAGCTTGCTGGAAGAGTTGATGCTGGCCTTCTCTCACTGGACCTACGTCTACACCCGTGGGGAGCTCCTTGTCCTGGATTTGCAAGGTGACTGCTAACGTAAGATTGCTACTTGAAACCAGGGGAAAAGTAATCATCTCAAAAGAGGATTCAGTATTGAGGAACCGGCCAAATTCTCACTTGGAAGAGAAAAAGGAAAGCTCAGAAAATCTTTGGATATCTGTTTTGTGATGCAAATAAATAAGAATTCACAGAAACAGTCTATGGTAATGTAGGTATAATGGGAAAAGAATATTGCTTCAAAAGCCTCCAGGCTGAAAGAGCAGTCAGATAAACTGCAGGGACATTTCATCCAGCTCCAAAAAAGCCACTCTTCACAGTTAAGGTACTTTTATTTTTCATAAGATATATAATTAATATAGAGATTCAAATGTACTGATGTATATATTCACACTTAATGTGTATGTAAATCTGTCAAAAATGTTGTGAACTATCTGCATTTTTTATTGCTCATATTAATAAATATGTATGCAGTTTAAATAAGCTGTAAGCTTGAATGCTATTCACAAAGACTAGTGGCTCCTTCAAAGAGCATGTAATTATTTTACTATACATATGTAAGTGGGAAAATGGCATATTTTGAGGAGATAAAACAGTTGACAATGTTCAGATGAACATCCCCCATCAAATGGTATAAACACTATAGCTTTTTATTTCTGTCAAGGGAAAAATCTATGGGTAGCCAGAGATTTAACATATTCATATTTTACAGTATCCAGAAGCTGTAAGTTGCAAAAAGACATACTTATTATCCATCCTTGCCTTGATTTGCCTTAGCTGTGCATTAAAAAAAAACCAACCAAAAAACAAAAAAACCCCAAAAGAACGAAAAACAAAAAACCACAAAACCCACAAACAAAACACCAAAACAAAACAAAAACAACAAAAAAAAAAAAGCAAAAAACAAACAAACAAAACCACAGAAAGAGTGATTATGTCTTTGCCATGGACTATGAGAATTCACATGAAATTTGCTTGGGTTTACTGTATAACTTTCACAGTCCCAGAGCAAATGTGTTGGCTCAAAAATGGAGAATATAAACATCTTTGTAAATCTCATTTTTCATCTTAAACAAACTGAGATCGGTTCTAGTTTTGACCTCATGTTGAATTCTCTAATCTGGAACTGAGGAAAAGTGCAAGAGCTGCTCTCCTTGAAGTTCTGCTAGAATGGATCTAGATGACAATTTACTTTCTAATACCAGGGCTATCTGCACATTAATATAACNAGAAATAGAAATAGAAATAGAAATAGAAATAGAAATAGAAATAGAAATAGAAATAGAAATAGAAATAGAAATAGAAATAGAAATAGAAATAGAAATAGAAATAGAAATAGAAATAGAAATAGAAATAGAAATAGAAATAGAAATAGAAATAGAAATAGAAATAGAAATAGAAATAGAAATAGAAATAGAAATAGAAATAGAAATAGAAATAGAAATAGAAATAGAAATAGAAATAGAAATAGAAATAGAAATAGAAATAGAAATAGAAATAGAAATATATTTTTGCCTAATTTACACCAACTGAAATGGCCTACATTGGAGTCTGGAGGTATTTCAGTCACATTATGCTGTTTCCAGAATCTTTATTTTTGTTACAGAACATAAATTTATGATGTTGAAATAGAATTGCATATCATATGGTCATATGACCATAGATTTTTCGTTCATGTAAAAGCCATTTCTTCAGATATACGAAAAGATGATTTTCATAAATGTATATACTTTAATCAGTTTAGTGAAAACTGCAACATAGGTAACAGCATCCAGGTATCATAATGTAATTATTTCTTTAATATGCTTTCTTGGCCACCCAAATGGAGAAAGGGATAACAGATCCAAATAATTGCACATCATGAAGTTGTGGCTTCTTGTGTTTGTTACCTTGAAGAGAATGTGTGTCTGAAAGTAGCTCTACTGATATTGGTAAGATCCCTATCTTATTAGTACCTTTACTCCATGTAAAATAACTATATTTTGGTTGGTCACACTTTAGTTAGCTGAGCTTCAATATAGTATTTATCAAATTTGCATACACTTTCCACCTACATATATATTAACATCAAAGCAGCTGAAGTCAGAACTAAGAACTGTATTGCCAGTACCTTACAGATTTTTACACTCATAGCATTTTCATTCTAGCTCATGACCACTTTAACTATGACACTTTACGATGTTCCAAGGAAATGGTTAATTACATCTTTTGTTAAGTGCTGGATTATGAAATTGTGACCACCCTCCATTGTAACACACACAATGTTTATTTGTTGTAGGTGTTGGGGAAAATCTTACAGATCCATCTGTGATTAAACCTGAAGACAAAAAGTAGGTTTCTTTCTGTTGAAATTATCATTCCTTTCAGACATTCTGCCAACAGTCTATTTATTTAGTATGGTTTTCTATATTATGTGAGAGAGATTTGATTTTTTTTCTCATGGTGTTTGGGTTAAACAACAGTATGATGCCAGTGGAGAGACTATGTCTTCCCTTGTGCTTTGGAGGGCTCCAAGTGTCCCAGCTCTCAGCATGTGGTAAGAAGTGTATGAAAGGTGTGAGGGTCTGTTGGGAGCAGTCTTCTCACAGAGCTGTACGAAGCATATGAATGTGGCAGTCCAGTTTCCCTTGACTTTTTCATGGAGTATATGGGGCCACAATAGCTTAGGAGGATGGGCCCGACTCTCTAACGTCTTCAGTAGGTTTTAGTGTTGCATTTTAGCACGCAGCATGATTTCAGAGTTGTGACATGAAGATGGTAAATCATGAGTGGGAACTTACAAAAACTGGATAGACTAGACACACGGAAATAACAGTCTGTCTTTGTGAATCAAATCTCAGAATCAGAACCATGGCTGTTCTGTTTTGTGACCTTGCTCTTCAATGGTATTTCCTGTAGACTAGAAGCAATGGTATTGATGGCTGCTCTCCTACTGCTCTCCTACTCTTCCCAAACCCACACACCTCTCCAGATCTGAGCTGACATCCCTACCCCTCCCCTATCTGGTGTTCATCTTGTTCACCAGCTCATGCCATATGATTGAAAGGAAGTCTCATGTTTCAAAGGTGGGAAGATGCAAATGTAAACAGTCTAATGTTAAAAAAAAAGGGCAATTAACTACAGAAATACCAGATGACTTGCCTACAACTTGGAAATCCAAGTTAATTTTATAAGCAAGTTCTTAGTTCTGGGACCATAATTAATACTTCAAAAAGATAAGCAATAAATTACTCTCTTAACGTTTAATTATGACTGTAGGTGTATTGTACATATCATATTTATTTAGGAAACACAAAAGATATGAGAACAAAGACACGCTGAGGACTTCTCAGTGACAAAGTCTTTGCCCTAAGTAGGCCACAGGTTCATGACAGAAGCACATGGATAGCACAAACTAGAGATACAGAGAGGTCAATCTTGTAGTTGTTCTCTAGATTTTAGCCAATCCTTTTAAGGTATTACTTACTACAGATGTACAAAATTCTGATCTGCAACTGTTCAAGTAGATTTTTTTAATGTCAACACTCACATAAACTGCTGTAAACAATAGAGAGGCATGACCAAAGTAGTTCACATAGCAAGCCAGCTTGTCCTCTTTAAAAAAAGGATAATATTTATCTAAATTAAAACCATGAGGTTTATTTTTATTAGTGTTCTTATCTATTGTTTTGCTACTAAATAATTTTGTTTAATTGATTAGTAAAACTTGATCATACAGATTTTATTTTCCGAACTTTTTGTTGTTTATCATCTGTAAAACAGTTAGTCCTAGTTAGAGAGCAAATGCTGATTAATTAATCAAATCCAACTTGATTTTCTTATATTCAGGGAAATCTTCAGAACAGCAATTAGTGAAACTAGATTCTTTGACTGAGAGTTCTAAAGGAATAAGGTAGTGACACTGTGGTGTTTGCTGTAAGCAGATACCCAATTCTGAGAAACACTTTCTTAAAGAGTGATAAGAATTAAATATAAAAGCACTGTCTTTGCTCTAACCTTCATTTACTCACAGGAGAAACATTTCTGACAGGGGCAAGATGTGCTTTTACTTTTGTAGGTAAGATATTTAGATAAGATCAAAACTGTCTTAAAAGATGCTTTGAGCTTGTGTTCTCTTGGAAATCTAGGATAAAATAGATGAAACCTGACTGAGGGGGCTGAATGAAATTTTAGCTTTACCTAGACTTAAATTATTTAAGTTTTGCTTTTTTAACTCCATCAGTTTGTTGGCTCATGTCATTATCTTGTAACGTGTCAAGTAATTATTTTATTTCATGCAACCCACATTGCGTTTCGGAAAGGACTTTGCAATGGCAAAGTGTGATTGTCTGTCTCCATGTCTGTGATACTGCTCGGATTTATATCCAGATCAAGACAAATATAATAGATCTGTTTGGAAAGCATGCCTAATGCTGTGTCATCTCAGACAGATCCTGAGCTGATGCAAGCCAGTGTTAAGATCTGGCCACATGCACTGCATAGAATGTATGAAGTGATAAAACAGTACCTGTATGACATTCACAAGATTTCCTTTAAAACAGATGTAATTGAGGTGCAGCAGCAGGATTTTAACCCAGTCCTTGCAAACCTCTGTCCTGCCCAAACACTGAGCAGAACTGCCTCAAAAGCAATACTGTGGGTGCTCTTTGTAACATGTACTACTTAGCAAGGTCACAACAAAGTTAACGAGGGTCAAGTTTTCAGCGATATTAGGTCCAGATTCAGAGATGAGGAAAAGAGTGTTTTGAGTTTCAGACTGAAAAGAACTGATACATTTACAGAGCATCTATTTCCAATAGTTTGATATTATACTGCCTGAAAGAATTTTCCCTTTTTTTTTTTAAGTTGAAATGTTTCTTTCTGGTGCTGCCTACTGACAACACAGAGAAAAAACAAAAAAATCAACAGTCTTCTCCTTCAGTCCTTTTTTCATGTTAAATTACCCCTGAATCTTTACATGTTATGGATTCTAGGCTGATGATCATTTCCAGTTTAACCCCAGATTCCTTGAAAGAGTTTTCCAAATTTAAATGCAGTATTCCTCTTTAACCATTGCCAGCACTGGGTAGAGAGGAAAAGTTACTTCATATATATCACCTTTTTATGTCAAAATGGCATGAGAAAATGTAATTCTGTCTTGTTTCACCTTGCACATAGTAATGGTTGGATTAGAGGAAGAACCAGAGTGGTTGTATGGCTTTGGAATTAGCAGTCTTCCTAATTTCCTATAACTGCCCAAGCAAATACTTAGGTACATTCTATTTCTATGGAATTTCCTCAGATTCCAGCAAAGGATAGAAATTATTATATTGCATCATTTTATTTAAAGTGTATATATGGCCCTTAATTGATACTCTACTCCTTCCCTTGTTTGATGTATTAATTTGCATTAAAAGATGATTAGATGAATCCTTCACAGGATCCAGGAGACACATAATCTTCAGGGTCTACAAGAAATTAAAAGATACTAGATTTTGTATAGTAGTTTTGGCTAATCATTGCTGTTGTCTTGTGTGAAAGGGAAGAGTTTCATGTTTGAACATTGCTTTCCTTGGAGAGAACATAGTTTTGTTAGCGTGAATTACAAATAGATTTGAGAAAATTAAAATATTTTCCATAGTTTCTCATAGCTGTAATTTATTTCAGATTTTAAAATGTGCTGTTTCCACTCTGCATGCCATTAAAATAAAATACTAGCATTTGTAAAGTTTCTCTGGAAGTATTTCTTATATGCTGTATTCCATAGTGTCTAGACTTTCAGTTTGAGAGTAAAGGTGCAGCTACACTGAAATTAATGAGCATCAATCTTTCAGACTATTTTAAGAATCTATTGTAATTATGAGGTACTTCTGATACTTGTGTGGATATAGGTGGCTTTTGTTCATAATTGTGACAATTTCTTTCAGAATATGTAATACATTTCCACAAATGGATCCCCTAGTAGCATTGATGAATTAATTGGTCAGAGAACGACACATAGACATGAGCACAGGATGAAGACAATAAATTTTAAAACCTTGTTTGTTAGCAGCATACTGTGGGTTTTGGGGTTTTATTTTATTAATTTTTATATGCTGCATATTTTTGTAACTAGGCTTCTGTTAGACTTTGCCTTTCTGATTTTAATTGAAGAGAAAATAAGTCTTTGTTAGCTCTGTTTTGTTCTCGCATGCCTACCATCAAAACTGCAGCCAAACTACTTGCTCGGTGGCAATGAGTGAGCAGAATCACACAGATTATGCCAAGTGTCATCAAAATATCACTGTGCCCACATTACCTTTAAACATTTTAGTACGGGCTCATGAGTCTGTCCTGTCTGCCTTTAGAGAAAAAGAGAAGTAGTGTGGGATGTATGTAGGCTATTATTGTACTGGAACTGACAATTTTCTCATCTCATATCTGAGAAACTTATGTATTAAATTTAGATTTTCCTGATAAAAAGGGCTAAGTGATTAAAAAATTGCATCATCTCCCTCCCCTGTAACTGCTTCATTTTAGATTCATTAATTTTTTAAAAATATTTCTTTTAGGTCTGGAAAGATGGTATTTGGACCAGCCAACCTAGGAGAAGATGCAATAAGAAACTTCATTGCAAAGCATCGTTGTAATTCTTGCTGCAGAAAGTTGAAACTTCCCGGTATGCAAAGATTGATTTTTAATCTCTGTATAACTTTGTAAGTGCAACAAAGTGAAGGCCTCGATGTGCTATAAAGACAAGAACTGAAATTCTATTGAGCTGAAAGACTCTGGTAGGCATGGTCTTCCATTGCAAAGGCAGATATAAGAATACTCTCTTTTGCCTAACATCCATGTAAGAGTGGGAGTTCAGCAACCTGGTGTTGGCATTTAGCATGAAAGCTTCTTCCCACTGAATTGTTTACCTTACTTTGCTAAATGGGAGCCCATTTTTCCAGGTCATCACTACAGATAACATCTGCAATAACTTTTAGAATGAGAAAGAATAACAGTAGAAAATTTGCAGTGTATTAGCTGGGGAAAATGTCACTGGAGGTCTTCTGGCCCTCCTGCAACTCCTACTTATGCTTAGTTGGATTGCCTGTTGTTCACCTTTTATTTCGTAGAATGTGCTTCTGTTTGATGTGTGGCAGATTTTAAAGACTGAAAGCTAAACCAGGTTGTTTTCTGGAAAACTTTTCAGCCACCAATTTCTTTTCTGTAGAGAAAACTTCTCTAATTGTCTATGTGGGCTAATAATTGCTGTTTTATTCTGAAACAGGAACTGCAGTGTTACTAGTTTATTTTTGTCTGTGGTAAATGGAGGTAATACAGGGGAAAATCAGCTGAATGGATACAGTCAGGGAAGATTCATTCATATGGGCTCACAGCACTGAGTTCCCCATGGCTCCCAACCCGCTGGCTCTTATTTGCCTTGCTCCAGATTTTCTTCTTCCTGGGAACGTCAAACAAGCTGCCATCAGTTGTTGGGTTGAACACTGCTTGAGGTGTTTGTGTTTTTCAGACATTTACTTGGATGCATTATTGAATTTGTTTTCTTGCTGTAGATTTGAGAAGTGACTACACACTGGAAACTGCTGGTCTGGCCTTTGGAATAGAAATGGGAACAAGCACCAAAGAAGCTGATGATGCAGATGGGCCTTCTGAGTATGACACACACCTGTAAAGCAGAGAGCCCCTGGGTTTGCAGGCTTCAAAACCTGTCCCTTATCATTATTACCAAGGGTTTGCCCAAAAGCACACAATACAAGTGACTGAGTGCAACTTCTGTCTGCCCTGACTAGACCCTATGGACAAGGAATGAAAAAAAATAGCTTTATTTACTCCCCTTCCATGCTCGTGTGCTGGCCCTTCTTGTACAGATTAATGAATTTCCAGGAGCAGGTCACCCCTTGCCTGTATGAACTGTCCCATCAGTGTCTTTTTTTTAATAATGTGTGGATCATGGTTCCAAATTTCACTTTCTTAGGAAAATGGCTGTGACAAGTTTATTTCCAAGTGGTAGTAATTTTTGTTTCTCTTTCATTCAAATAAATGAATATATACACATACAAATCATTCATGTTCAGTCAGAGCCCACTAAGCCCCATGCTCACTTTTCTTGACATATAAAGCTCTCCAGGAAGCTGCAGAATTACTACTTTCGCTTTATTATTGATTCTAATGCAGAGACAAACCAAGAATATATCAGTAATGAATTTTTGGTTTAAACAATAGTCATGACAGTCTGAAAAAAATTGTAGGAATTTGGTCTTCAACTCTTTTCACATACCAAGAAAAAGTTGCACAATAAAGCAGCAGATCATTAGACCCACAAGCATCAATTTTTCTCATTTTGAGGTAATGAATATTCTGTGGTCTTTAATAAAAATATCTTGAATGTCATTTGACTTTTAGGACTTGCCTGTCTATATAATATTTTATCTTCCAAATGTTTTAAATTTATGACTGGAAGAAAGACTTTAGACATCACAAAGAATAGCATGTTCAATTTGGCATTTAACTTGTTGTTAATGTCAGGCTGAGTGTAGGACTATTGTCTAACAGTGGTGCAATTATATTAGGCAGCATCCACATTTGTTTCTGTTCATGTCCTCTGATCACAGCTGAAGTTCAGAAGTAAGAAGAATCAATCTGTGTAATACGATTTTTGTAGAGTAAAGAGTGAAAAGAAGTTTTCAGCAGAACTATTTCTAACACAATTGGTGTTCACATACAGGTCACACCATTAAAGCCACTTTGTACTTCTGTGTTGAGTAAAAAACCTAAATGTTCAAATGTCAGTAATTAGAAAACTTTATACTTGAATTAAAAACAAAACAAAACAAAACAAAACAAAACAAAACTATTTCCACTACAGCTGACAGTAAATCTTAAGGTGTAAGGGTTTCTTTAATTATTATTTGTGATTTATTTGGTATATTTAGTAAGTGTTTACTTATATAGGATTTGGAAGTAACATGTTCCCAGTTTTTATACTGATTATGATATTGATGTTGAAGTAATCAACATTGTAAGCAGGCATTGAAGTAATGATCTCCACAATAATTAGCTGAGATGCCTTCAGTTGCTGAGGCATTCAGAAGAGGTTCCTATTGACTTTTTTTTCTTTTTGACATAATTCTATAGAACCCCCACCATATATTTTCCCAACAGATTATACTTCTTATTTTGCAAAATACAGATTTTCCTTTGGCTGTTTTATTTGGAAGCAAGTCAATATACCAGCAAACTTAGCTTATCTGTGAAGGAAGTAGTTTGATTGCATCTCTGCAGACTGAGGTGAATTTTGATCCATAGGCCTGTAAAGTGGTAATTCTGCTTCTTGTGGTTATTTTAAAATATGACTTTAGGGAGATATCTGCTTATATGAATATATATATACTTTGAAGAAAGATCTTTCTCTCAAGGATCTCTAACTATTTGCATGCCTTTAAATTCAGTTAAGTTAAATGACACACAAATATGTCTTTAAAGTCAAAGACAATGTAACTCTTGCCCTGATAGTGTTGTTTTGCTCAAATATTGCCATAAATTCAGAACACATATATATTATGCATAAAAAAATAAACTCTAGATCAAGCTGGGTCTGAGCACCTTTCACTTCCTTACAAGTTTTGAAGAAATGTACAAATCATTCTTCAGATGATTGGCAATGCTCCTATTGCCTGCAAGAGCGGGTAGCTCCTGTATTCACAGCAGAAATTCTTGTGATGTAGGGAACACTTGTGAGAATTCTCATGATGTAGAGCTAGATCAAGGTAGAGTAATCTTATTCCGTCTTGTCAGTATCTGTCAAGGTAAATACTACATTACAGTATGAAACTGGGGATCCTTGCAAGATATTAATCTGTGTTAAAATGTAGTTTATTTAGTTTTGTAGCTATTTAATGTTGCTCAGCATGAAATATTAAGTGGATGAAACAAGAAAAAGAGGCATTTCAAATCTTTCCACTGTATGTTTTTATTTTTGCACTAATTTTTCACGTGTGGAGACACTAAGTTGAAGAAATCTAGTAATTCTGCTGGCTGATAAATTATGCCCCACCTTTCTTTTTGCATTTTTTGGGAGTGCTGATTCACATTTCACTAAACTGTAAATTCAAGTATTTGATTAAAGACCTTCCTCCTCTCCCTTTTCATAGTTCAGTAATAAATTATATTGAAAATAATTTTTAAAAAGTATTTCTTATGAGCTCTTGGTGTTTTTCTTATTACAAATTGTGGACATTCTTTAAATTTTCTTTTGCTTTCTAAATACTGACCTTGGATTGAAGCACATGCCTATTGAATACATGAAAAAAAACCCCAACATCCATTAATGGAGACAGCAGTAAGCCCCACTCATGCTAAAATTTGGGTTCATATGAAATGAAAGGTGTGGAAGTCAGGTTCTTTCTCCAACTACTTGACAACAAGAGTGGAAGAGGAAATCATGTGTGTCAAACCAAACCATAGGGGTTTCTGATTATTAGCTTCAATATTTGTTTATGCTGAAAAGCACATACAGAGATTTCTTTTATAATTCTAGTGGGTTCAGGAAAAAAAAAAAAAAAGAAAAGCCCTATTTACTTTGTTCAAATAAGTGGGGCAGTAAAGTTTTGAAAGAACAAAACAAAACAAAAAATGTACCAGAGTATTTATAAGCTCACTTTTTAATATAAGCTTAAAAGAAGCTTACTTAGGAATTCATTTAGGATTATCCACAGCAAATTTTTTTTTGGCATCTGCTGCATTGGAGATGTAGCTTGAACATATGAAAAATATTCAGAAATTGAAATCCTCATACTTAGGAAGGTTTTTTTTTTCTCTTTTATTTGGAGTTGTGGTGTACTTGGGGTTATTAATTTATTGTTAGTGCAATAAAATCAAAAGGGATATCACACGTGTATTTTCTAGAAATGGATTTGTATCTGTTGTAGTTCTGTCAGTCTATTTCATATTATTTCTAAAGAATAAAAGAACACTTTCACAATGTTTCTGTTCTTGATAGATGTAAAATGAAATAATGTTTCTGAGCACTAAGGGAAACAGGTGACAGTAACATACAGAGAATAAAGCAGTTATTTTTATTTTTAATCTCAAAGTAATAAACATCTATTCTATATTTATCATGTGGTCTCCAGCTCCTCTTTTGTTTTAGTTCTGTAGTAGCATTAGCTTCTGTTCTTGTAGTCAATATACTTACAACAAGAATACTTTGACACCTGTCTCCAATAAGCCAAAACTTAATTTTACAGAAGAAGAAAGTAGATATCTTAATTTACCTATTAGTTTTTCAATAAACTACAGATTTTTTCTTTAGCTGAGACGTCTACTCAATTGTTAGAAAACCTGGTAAATCAAATCACTGCTGCATGTTTTAGAAAAAGGGATACAATTGCTTAAATATAACAATCTTATTTTTTTACTATAATTTTAGTTCTCAGATGTGCCTGTATAGATACAAGCGTAAGCAAGGAGCAGCCATAAATGATTAGTGCTCAATTATCAAATCTACTACCTTTTATATCTATTTTCTGTTCTTAAGATGCTGATGCCAGTCACTTTTTGCTGAATAATTATTCCCAGATATAATGAAAAACCTGTCTGGATTGACCTGGGCCTTCTCATCCACTGTCACACCAGAGTCATCTGTGCTTACCTCATTGCTAGATCATTTGCAAGATATATTATGATTTTCAGCTTTTCTTTACAGTCTTTGTCATATCTTGACATATCCTGGAAGACAGTTTGATCTCCCAATTCATAGTAACTATTGCTGGGGAAGAGAAATTTCAAACTAAACTGGGCAAAAAACATTTTCCTCAGTACCCTGGGGTGACTTATGATGCTTGTATCCCCAACTCTCTGTTCTATTTATGCTGGATCTTGAGTTCTGTACTTAAGATTGGTTCCAAGAGTGAGGGAGGGGGCAGAAAGAGGGCGCCGTTTGGTTTCAGGACCTGCACTCACCCCTCTGCATTCCCTCTCATGGACTGTCCTGACTGCATGGACAGCAGGAGAGAGCTCTCCTTTGCTTTTAGGTAGTTTTAGCTAGCTGAGGCAGAGAAGATCCCGGGACTGTGGTTTTTCTTTTTCTTGGGACTGTTTAACTCTGCTCTGGACTGAAAACCCAGAAAGCACTGGGAGCTCACACCTGTGTCCCCCCGGGGCCCAGGATGTCATTTTCCAGTGCCGGAGGGACTGATGAGAGACCGAGCGAGCCGAGACACACCCCATGACAAGGACTTCCTGAATTTGACACCTCTTCACAGCAGAGAGAGGCTCCGTTGTTTAATATTAATTTTTTTATTCTTCTGAACACTTCGCTTAAATACACAGGTTTTTTTCCTTTTTTCTCCAGGGAAATCTTTTCCCAAACCAGTAGCAGGAGAGGCTGCTTGAATCTTCTTTCTAGAAGGACCCCTTTGGGAGTTTCCTCCCAAATTTGCCCTAAACCAGGACACTGATACTGAAGAATGTGAAAAGACTGTAGTGCTCTGTCCGGTTGCCTCCATGGTTTTGGTTCTATTCTGCAGAACAGAAAACAAACCAGTGTTTTAAAATACCTGGGTACCTTTAGATGTTAATATTCAGTTGTGATAAAGCATTTAGAGTTCAAGAAAAAA
>VXBR01000483.1:89305-163484 GCA_013400215.1 Cisticola juncidis | reverse complement strand
TAGAGTTCAAAAAAAAAAAAAAAAAAAACCAGAAAAACAGAGACAAGTTCTGCAGGAGAGAACTAACTTTGCCTGAAGGAAGTCTGGCTGTGTTCTTTGGGTTTAAGATTTAGGCAAATAGCTAAAACCTTCCATTTCTTAGGTTGCCATTGAAAAGAATACAATCTATGTTTGATACTTTGCAGGTACCCCAATCTATGCATGGCTAGCAGAAGGGAGGAGGAGATGAAAGAGGAGGAGAGAGCGATGAGGAAGAGGAGGGGAGGCTGAGGCACAGAAGGCAGTTTCTGACTTCTGAACCCTTCTCCCTCTGTGTTTCCTGACTGAACTCTTGTCCCACAGAGACAGTGTCAATGCCATCTTGTTTCTGTGGTCTGTAGCATGAGGCAGTAATACGTACTGAAACACATTTACACAGCGTACTCAGGGTGACCTGTTTTCAACAGGTGTCTCACCTGATAATTGAAAAAGAGATGCTTCTCCTCAGATGACCCCTGTGTCAGGTCAGCAACTGATCAAGGAGAGCAAGGGAGGTCCATTGTGGTCAGTTAGGAATGACCACGTATTCCTTCTGCTCTACTAAATGGGTATAAGATTAGCCACAAGTGACCATAAGGATTGTCATCTGGATTAACTTCAGGGACCTCTGTGCAGGCTGACCCGCAATGAGTGTTTGGTGTAACTAATTGTAATTAAGATTGATATCAGATGATACATCTGCAGGTTAATTTGTTCTGAACAGGACCCTAGATAACTTGCTGAATGAAAACAAGGACCAGTGTGACCCTGGGCAATTTACTGGGTGTAAATCTGAGCCCAGGCATTGACCTTAGATGATCCCAAGCAGTCACCAGCTATCATATTGCCCCTCTCTTATCTAATTTGGTAGCATGTTGACCTCTGATGAGGTCAACATTTGAGCCTTGGGACTCTGAAATTAAACTGGTTGGACCTTATGGTGACTTCTAGAAGTTACTTAAATTCATGCTTACTTGAATTGACCTGTGCCATGACTCTGAGAGTTTATCTTAGAAGAGCTTGTAGTGAGAGTTCCATCTTCAGTTGAGTTCAGATAACCTCAGACAGGAGTCAAGGACAGTGACTGACCTACTGGCATCACATGAAGGAAAGGTTGATGTCAAATGACAAACCAAACAATTAATTGGACCTGAGGTTTACCTTGAATGACTTCTGGGCACTGACCAAAGGCTGCATGGACCTCACATGAACCCTAACAGGTTCTGGGGTTGACCACAAATGAATCCTGACTGCTTAGCTGGATACCAAACAGACTTTAAATACTTGCCCCTCCTCCAAAGGAGAAGAGTGGTGACTTTAAATGTCAACACCTGGCCTCTATGAAGGTCAAGTGTATGTCACGTTGAGCTCAGATGATTCTAGGTTCCAAACAAGAGGCTAGCTGACCTCAAACAAAACCTTGCATATACCCAGGTCTCATGACGGTTTGAGATGAGCCCTATTTGACAGATAAAGTGACACCTCAGGTTCACCTCAGATGACCCTACACAAGTTACTTAGCCCACAAGTTGATCTCTAAAGACCTTCCTGAGGTGTGATGATAGTTAATTGACTCATTTAACCTCTACTGACCCCAAGCAGTTACTTGGATCTCATGTTCATCTCAAATGATATTTAGAGCCTCCAACTGTAGTACAAGTTGACTTCCAATGACTTCTTAAGAAGAAATGAGGCTGATAATTTGCCTAAGTGACCTCCTCTTGGAAGGTAAAGAGCATGGTTACCTATCTCAAACTCTTCTAAGGCCACAGGAAGAAGGAGTTTGTGATAGAAAGGTACTCCTTCCAGGCCTGGCATTAGCATATCCTGGTTAATGTATTCAGAGAAATATTACTCAAAGTGACAACCTGTGTGAAAAAACCCAGCTACTCATACCTGATCGTGTCACTGATCAAACAAAGGTTGTGTTTGGGACAGGTTATGGGACAGATACCATTTGCAACCATCACCAAAGCTCCCCAGACATGCCTCTGTGGATCTTGGAACCCCGGCTATGTAAAGGTAGTACTGTTGTCTGGGTGTTAAGTCCTAGCAGGACGTCAACAATACTTGAGAAGATGTATCACTAACAGTGGGTAAAAAAATGCAGAATTGATGGGGCACAAGACATTTGTCAGAACTCCCAAGAAAAGGAACAAACTAATAAAGCCAACTCAGCAACTGTGCTGAGTAGCTTCAGCTGGGTGAAAGGTAATTCCTACAGAGGGATGCGCAACCACCAGCTCACAGAACACCAACCCAAGAAACCCACTGACTAAAAAGAAGAGAAAGAAGATGAGAAAGACTGAGCATGTGGACTAATTAGTATAAGAAGGAACGGAATAATTTAATCAGTAGAAGATAGAATACTATTTAATACAAGAACTGTGTAGCTTGCAGTCAGTAAGGATTAAATCCTTTGTTTGTATAAATAGTGAAAAGATTTGACAGTCCTTGGCAGACCTTGTTTACCCAGCATCCCTTCCTGCACAGAATGTATCAACAGAAGAGCAAACTGGCTCTGCCCTCCACCACTGAGAAGGTGAGGGTGAAGATAGACTAATGGGGCACTTCTGGATCCACAGGTGGTGATTATATTCTGCATGCACTATCTTTCTCCTTCCCTCTCTCTCCCTTTTGCTCTTTCTCCGCTTCACTTAGTATTACAAAATAAAGTTGATGTTGTTAAAACAGCATTTTGTCTAGTTTGCACTTTAATTTGAGTAAAGTCATCTCTCACTAATGGGATCATAACACCTCCAAAGAAGTGATTCTCATGTTGATGTCAATTGGCCTCAGGTTGCAAAAGCCTGAAATTAGCCTCTAGTGATCTGCATGGATCTCAGATTCACTTCAGTTGACTCCTATGCAGCACACAAGGATTTCGTTAATTTCAAATGATCATTTTGTCAACTCTTTGCATACCAAATTAAAGTCAGATGACCCTGGAGAAAACATGTGGGATATTTTCATTTTGAATTGATAATCTGGTGGACCTCAGACTACCCCAGTGAAAATCACTGAATTGACTAGACTTTAGATGCTAGGCAAAAAATACAGATTGTGATTGACCTTAAATGACTTTTTATATAGATTATTGTCTCTGAGTTTGACCTGACATCACCCCTGGTCAGGGAATGAGCTGACCTTCAATGACCTTTGTGCTAATTACACTTCTCACTTAACTCAGACAGTTCTTGTAGAGGAAATGACAACACAGGACTATTCTTGGTTTTTGACTAACAAGTAGAACCACAGATCCCTTTTTTCACTAAAAACATCATCACTTCCTGCAAAGCTGCTTCTAATCCAGCGGGCCTCCAGCCTGTACAGATGCATGGAGTTAAGTCCATCCATCCCAAGCACAGGATTTTGCTTTTGTGTCACTTAGCAATGCTCCTGCTCATCCTTTTCCATCCTGTCTGTGTCTAATTGGAATAGCTGTGGAATAGCTGATGCATCATCTGCTTATCCCAATTTGTTATCCTTCATTAACTGGGTAAGAGCACACTCTTGTCCAATCAAGATTGTTGCCTGCCTCTAATTTAATTTTATTTTAGACACAATTCCTAACATCTCTGAGATCCCAGCTTGTGTTCTTGTGATGTGAGCTGAGGCCATGTGGCTGTGGGCCTGGGACCTACGGACCTGAGACAAACAGAAGCTACAGCTGAATTCAAACAATCCCTGATTGACAAATAAGGAGTGTGGTTTTCTGCAAAGGTCTGTGGGGTCTTAAACTGAGGACAGTAGTTTACTTTGGGCCAATGAAATGTGGATAGCTTAAAATAAGAGAACCTCTGACTGGTAAATAGGTGTAGTATTCTTTCCTATACTGTATTTAAGAAGAAAGTAGAAAGAGAGCTCTCCTGCTGAGCATATGTGCTGATTTTGGCCCCATTTAGCCCAGTTTTATTCAGAGTGATTAGTATAGGGTTTTGTTTTGGATATGTGTTGAACATAGTGTTGATAATATGGAGATGTTATTTTTGTCATTACTGAGAATGCCTTATGCAGAGCCTTTTTTTGCTTCTGGTACAGTCATACTGACTAGTGAGGCACATGGGATGAGACACAGCTGGGAGAGGTGACCCCCTCAATGGACCCCAGGGATGTTCTATTCCACATGAAGTTACAATCAGTATGTAAAGTGGAGGGGGAAAAGAAAGAAGGCAGGAACATTTGGAGTGATGACATTTGTCTTCCCAAGTCACTTACCTGTGATGGAACCCTGCTTTCCTGAGTGTGACCTGCCTGGCCATTGGAAGTAGAAAATGTATTCCTTGTTTTGCTTTGCTTAAATGTGAGGCTTATGCTTTCCCTATTAAACTGTCTCCATTTCGAGTCATGAGTTTTCTAATTTTTCTGATTCTCTCCCTTATTCCACTGGTGGGGGAATGCAGGAGTGGTTCTGTGGGGCTCAGTTGCTGATTTAGACCATGACAGCATGAATCTTGTCACCAAAACTGACAAAACAAACTCTATCACCAGTTTGTTAGGTTAGAAAGTTGACCTTATTCAAAGCTGGGGTATGTGGGAATCACTCCACAAAATACAGTTCACAGTACATCACACAGTTATCAAAACATTTAACTATTTACCAATTTTAGCAAAGGGATTCATTGACTATTATGTAGTTTTCTTTATTAATTACTATTCTATCTTCTATTCCTTATCAATTTCTCACTTGTCATGATAATTAGTCCACCTCTTTAGTCTTATTATCTTTTTCTTGGATAGGGAGAGTCTCAGTAAATGTTGATTTCTTCTTCATCTCTGGTTCCTATAACATGTCTTTGTAGCTTATAAATTTGGTATTCTTGATGCCCAGATCTCAACAAGAGCAGGCAGCATGATTTCCTTTGTGTCTTCTGAGCTCGCCCTTGAAATTTCTTACAGCTGTTTCACTGGAGTTGCTATCTTCCTAAGTGCTATAACTCCCAGTACAACAAGATTGTTACTGTCTTCTTGGCCAAACTAAACCTAAACTCTCTTTCAGGGGCAGTGGCAGAATAACCCATTGGCTCCCATAAAACAGAGAAACACTTACTACAGAAAAAAAAAAAATCCCTCTATTTAAGTGTATCCAAAATACTAAACAAAACATGAATCAATGTTTTTCTTTGGCAATTATCAAATATTCTCTCTATCCTTTATGGAATGGTGTATCTCAAATAGAATCCTTACCCTTAGTAGGTCTGCCTACGTGATCTTCTTTTTGTCAAATCCTGTCTTACCTACAGAAAAAGAGGGGCAGAATCCTTTGGCACTGTCTGTTCAATACCACCCACATCACTGCTGGTGGTGTGGTTTTGGCAAGACAAAGACAGGGTCAGAAACTGAAAGTTTGCCATTTTTCCTGTCTCACTCTGGAGAGTGAGACCAAGGTCTGAACCACATGGCTGCTCGGCACCAGGAGAGAGCCCTGCTACACTGATAGAGCTGCAGTGGGAGCGGCCTGTGGCAGCCCTGAGAGGCCCAGGCACTGCTGCTCCAAACTGCAGACACCTGCTAGGAGAACTCAGACTGCCCTCAGCACTGGGAGACAGCCACCACACCAGGAGAGCCACAGAGGAGCCCAAAAACCCAGCTGGAGCAGAAACAGATGAGTGGACACTGCTGAACACAGCTGAGCACAGTGGGCTAGAGAAAACAGTGGGCAGCATGGCAAAGATAATCCAAGCTCCCAAGGGGGTAGTTTTATCCCAGTTATTTTTGTTGTTGTTGTTGCTGCTGTGGTTTATTTTTAGTTTTGTTTTTGTTTTTTGAATGGGCAGTTTGGTGGTGAACTTCCTTATGAGGATAAAACATGCTTTCACTTTTTTATACTGTTGTTGGGTTTTTTTGCTATTAGTACTACTGTGGGTATTGTGATTTTCAGTAAATTGTTGTTCCAATTTATAATTGCTCCTAGTGTTCCTCCTTCATTCAAAGGGACAGGGGAAAGGGAACAGCTTGAGTGGGGTTTAATCTTCCAGATGGCTTTTAAACCACTACAAACCCCTTAAATCTTAAAGGAGCAGAACACCCTGTTCCTTCCAGAGCATGAGGGTAACCTGCACTCTCCCGGGAATGTTTTAATAATTAAACGAACATCCCAGCAATGAACAACAGAGTGCCCATTCTTCAATTATTTCATGAACCTCCCACATGTTTGTTAGCTACACCTCATTCCTTCTTTCTTTGTTTGTCATCTTCCCTGCTCTAAAGTTGTTGCAAATAAAACTTAAGGATCAAACTGGGCTCTTCCTGCACATAGAGCAGGAGTAATGAATACTGTCCTCTGTTTGCTGCCGAAAAATATTAAAATGTGATATTTAATATTTGATGTGCTTTTAATCACAGGTAACATTTCAATGCTGAGGGAAGCAATTGCTACTCTCAGACTCTTATGGTAGGACCAAGTGATTAGATTGTCTTCTGCTGGTATCTCTGCTTTGGAAAGGCAGACAAGCTAAACAGCCACATCTATACTGAGATAACACACAGAGGGTAAACCCTCACATTTTCAATCAGAAAATTATTCTGATATTGATATTAATAGCACCTGGCAAAACTTAAAACCTTTTCATTTGACCTCTGTTTATCTGAGTGTTAAGCCTTTTTGTATTGTTTTTTTCAGGACCATGCATGTAGCTTGCACAGTAGTTGAACTTGTTTTCCAAATGTGTGAGGTTGGACATGGTGAGAAATGAAGCCCACTCCTCAAAATTTTAAGAGTTTAATAAGGGATAATAAGGGACAGATAAATAAAGCAAAAGTAAGAGCGCTGGCTGCCTTGCAGCAGCCAGAGGCACCTCCAACTCTTTAGCAAGCAGTCCTTTACACTGTTGCATTGCATTACTTCCTCACATGCCTTTGCACATTTTCGGAGCCCGTTTACCACAGCGTCACCTCAGGTTGCCACAGCATTGCAGAAGTGCACAGATACAATCTCTGAGGGTCTGTCAGGGGTTGGTCTTCTGATGACACCTCTGACTTGGTATTCTCCTTTTATGGTGTTTTGTTCTCAGCCTGTGCTATCTCATTTATACATTTTGCAAGAGCAGTCATATCTTGTGATATATCTTTTGCAAGCAAGCTTATATCTTGTGATAGTCTTGCCTCACACATAATTTTAGTTATACTACTCACAAAAGCAATCACAATTTGGACTACCTCTATAGAACTGGGTTACAATTTGTAATAATTTGCAAAAGGAAATACATAATCGTGAAATTTGGCACCTCTGTTTTGCTACATTTGAGTGCAAAGCCCTTCTTCACATATTAATTCACCTACTTTTCATGCACTTCAAGAAAATTTGTGGCCCAAAAACTTGTGGAAAGAGAAACTGTGGAAAGGGAAACACAAGTTTGCAAAGAGATCCCGATTCTCTTCTCAGAAAATGTAGATCAAGGGTACAGAAGTGACATCCGATTACATCGTGCAGGGTCCACGAAGAAGCAGAAAAAATGATGGACTTAGATGGTGGCAGCTTTCCAATTAAGATATTGTATAATCAGCTGCTTTTAACAACCATATGCATTAACAGAAAAAGGAAAACCAAACAAAACCCCCAAAATACCACCTGTATCCAAAGCTCAAAACCAGAACAACCCCAAAAGTCCTCATAAATGTTTAGATGTTTATTATCCAATTGAGGAAAAGACCAACAAAATGGAAATATTAAACAAAGTAAAGTGTGTGGGAAGGAGAAAGGTGAAGATCTTTTATTTCCCACCCTGCAACATTAGGAAGCACAGCTAACTCCACCTGAACCCAAAAACTTTTTATCCTGTGTGGCAGTGCGTTAAAAAAGGGTTTATTTGACTTCTTATATTTGCTTTAATAAATCCGGGTTTATGTACCCTAAACCCAGTTCTATGTACCCTACCCCCCTTCCCCCCTCATTAATATTCCTTTGGCTTCTTCAGCTTGTGTTAATTTATGCAGGCATCTGCTATGTTATGTAACTTTCTGTTATCCCTCTGTCATCTTTCCCGCCTTGTGTAAACCCAACCCATATACCCTGGATTGGTCCAAGTTGTATTCCCCCACCCCTGTTACTACCCTGGATACTTTCCCCATTGGCTGATTGTTACTTTGCCACTCCCTTTGCCCCTCCCCTAAGTGCCTGTATAAAACCCACTGCCTGAGCCCTGCTCAGGCTTCTGCTGGGATGTTTTCTCTTCTGTTGCTGCCTTCAATAAACCTCTTCACTTCACCCCCAGAACCGTCTCTTCTCCATTCCATCTCTGCGCCCATAGGCTCTGCTGAGAACTAAGGGGTCCCTAGGTAGGGAGGTGAGAGCTCCCTAGGGGGAGAGTGTCGCATCCCCCTGCGCTGCTGTGTGTGCCCTGGGAAGGAGAGAAAAACACCACTGCGACAATCCTGTAAGTCTGCTGTTTCTTACAGGGACATGCTAGAGTAAGTCTTATGATGTGGTGACAAAATTTCTGTAATGGTTTAAGGAATCAAGTATTCGTATTTTCAGATTACTGCAACAGCCTTCAAATGGGGCTAGAGAGGAGTGCTTTTTTGGAGCAGCTAAAATTTATTGCTTGGCTAGAGAGCTCTGTAATGGGATGTATAATACACAAAATAAATGTCCTTTGAAGAGCAGCTGGTAGATGTGAAAAGTCTATTTTCTTTTCTTTTTCAGAACTACATCCATTACTAAAGCATGCCTGAAGCTGAGGATTCAGACACAATAGTTACGGCAAGTTTAGATGTCCTGTGAGAACATGCCTGAAGTTTGAATCCAGCCTGAGGTCCCAGAAGAACTGAGATTTTGACAATCTTCTTGATTTTGGCAGTACCCTCCAGGGCCTCTGACTGTCACAGCTTAACATTTGCTTCTCAGTAATTCTTGATGTTTGGAATTATGACACCCTTTGCCTCTCCTTGAAAGATCAGAACTTCCCTACAGATTGCAAAATGGCAGATGGAACTGCATGAACTGCATGTTCTAAATATTGTAAGTCTCTTCAATTTTCAAAGCTCAAGCTTATGCAAAAAAGTTTCCTATGCATGATACTCCTCAAATCCATGTAATGAGAAGAGAACTCTAGGTGATCACTTGTTATAAATATGCAGTTTATTAGATACAGTATTCAATTTATTTTTCTATCTTGAATTTGCATTTCCATGCACTGTACTTCATTACCTAGTGTGAAGTCAAAAAATAGACACTAGACACTAACTAGTTATTCCAGCACTGTGCCCTCTGTTCAAATTATTAGGAAAAAGAAAAAATATACTTCCATCTCTTACTGTTCTAGGCCACGCTGAATTGGAACATCCCATGAGACTCTTCTTTGTTTATCTCAGTCCTGAGTTCCAGTCCCCACCTAAATGTTGAAGTCAGGTTAGTTAAAGTATTATGGTACTGAGCTCCCATGCTGAGTCTATGATAGCTTTTCTTTGAATTTCTCCATTATCTGAACAGCTCTATTTACCAAACCTATTATCCTTCCCCCTTGGTTTTCAAGCTGAGAAAGGAAAAGCAACTTCTTTAATGGCTCACAGATTGATAATTAACAATTTACATGTCCCTTGTAAGGCTGGTAAGCAAAAGAACTGCTTTTGGACAGGGAAAATACTGGAGAGAAGGAAGTGAGAGTCAGCTTATGTGGTTAAGTTGTACTGCTTCATTAATCACAATCTATCTTTTATCACTTTGCTCAAAGCCAAATCCATTCTGTTTCTTGGGAACGAGTTAGATTAAAATCAAGTGCTCTTAATGCATCTTTGACAGCTGGCCTAGCAGCTGGCTATCATTAATATTGCTCTTTAGAAATGTCAGGAGCCACATTTACTGTGACCATTCTAGCCCTTCTGATTTAAGCTACTGTAGAGGGCAATGAATTACCTTAAAGGAGCTCCTCTGGAAAGTCCTAAGTTTTATGCTGGATCCCCTGCCAGCCTCACCACTTCATGAGTATGAACAATCATACAATTGAACTGATTTGACTTGGCTGCTCCTGGAGTTTCATTGCCTTTAACCTTGGGATGTAATGATGGTAATGCCATGCTAAGTGCCTCTCCTACCTGGGTTTGCCTGCTCAAGTAGGGCACCCATTCTTGTTAGCTGAAAACTGCACTGATTTGCAGTGAGAGGGGAAATATGTTGATCATGATTAACACCACAATGAATGCAACCTATTTTCTTGCAAGGCTTTTGAAGGTGGTAATCATCCAGACATATTTATTTCTTTATTAACTGTAAGCTTATGCCTAAAAAAGGCTGGGATTTCACACCTCCCCTGATAATAACATCAGCCTAAAGCCCCTACTCCCTCCTTTCTCCAGGCAGACTTGAATATGGAGTGCATTAAATTTGGAAGCAGTTGTTCCCCTCTAATGAAGGTGCAGTGGGAGGACAGTTTTCTTTTCCAAGTAGTGAAAAGCAAAGAAATTAGAGTTGGTCAGTGAAACTGTTCATACCCCAACTGGGAGGACAAATTAGATTTCTCAGCTTTCCAGATACTATGTTGCCTATCTTATTTCCACTGTTTGTTTATTTGCCACTTATTTCCACTGTTTTCCAGTGACCTCTCCTGTTATCTGCTTCTGACTCTCTGACTTGGAAAGAATCTAGAAATTGTGATGAATTCAAAGCAGAATAGCAGTTGCAGTCTTTGTTATGTCTTGGCCATTCTCAGACTGAAGGCTTTTACCAGAGGCATCAAATTCCTCCACAGATGTTGTGGTCTGAAGAGGCCAATTGTTTGGATCTGCAGGAATCAGTTATTATTCCCTGGTTTCCAGCAGAACTACTGCTCACTGGTGAAATATCTACCCCTCCTTCTATCCACTTCAGGGGTCTAGACTAGCTCAGCCCAGGAGGGGTATATTTCATGAGACAGGAATAGGATCAAAAGACAGGCTCACACCCTTAGCTGCAGTCAGATGTTTATTCCAGATGTTCTCCAGGGGGTCACGAGGGAAAGAGAGCGATCTCAGGGGGACAGGGCCTTTTCTCTGATCCTGCCGGGGTGGAGCCAGTTGGCACACAGCCAATAGGTCAGAAAGGGAAGGAAGGGTCATCTACCTGTCCTCGGCCCTAGGGGTTCTCTGGGGTGGGAGAAACCATTTTCCCAGAGGAATGTAACACACTGGGGCATCTGCATGGACATGATACACTCTAGGAGGGGCCTCTCTTGACAGAGTGCAACCTAAGAGCTGTTCTTTCCCAGAAAATCCCAGTGTGAGAGATGATGAAGGCCTCATTTTGTTTGTCAGCCTGCCAACCACAGGTTAAGATCCAGGTATTAAAATCATTAGTCTCAGCCTGGATGAAAGTGCAAATGAGACCATATGCTGAAGGTCAATAGGATTTATATTTATTAATAAATGTGAGGTAAGAGAGGGAGACACAGAAAGAAAAAGAAAAAGAGGGCAAAGGGGACAGAAGTGAAGAGTGACAGAGTAAGTCACCACTCCGAGGATCCCGATGGTCTTGATCCCTGGAGTTGGGAGAAGCCCAAGAAAGACAGAGGCCACCAGGTTTACATTTGTTCACAGTCAGGTGAAGGCCAGGTACCTCCTGTGGGGTAGGGAGTTTTACACTAAATGATGTTAATACTTTGGATTATGGACACTTCAGGAATTTTTGATGGTTTATGACATCTTCAAATATGTGACAACTGCCTCTCCCATCAGCAAAGCTGAGTCAATTATGGCTCATCAGCAGGGATGAATACCTTCAGGCTACATGTGAATACGGGAAAACCACAATTTGTCATGGAATAGAATGAATCAGTTCAGTATGGAGCATTCCTACCTCCACTGCTTTGCTGGACACAGGATCAAATACATATTTTTACTACGAGTTCAAATACACATTTTTACTACGAGTTGAGAGTAATGTGTCAGCAACACTCTATGTTGTAATGCTGCTCAGTATTGAAAGGAACAGCAGCTCAGAGATCCCAGTTCAACAAAGTAATGGAAACAGAATCTCTTGGAAAACAGCCTTAAAATATACTGGCAAAAGCTTTTAATGCTCCAAACTCAGCTGACAGAAACCAGTTCAAGAGGTTCAACTATGTAAATTGAAAACAGAATCAGTTAACATCTGTGCTTTGGAGCAGGCACTTGATGGGCACATTTTGGTTTACACTGAGTAATAAATAGTGAGTTGTATATAGTCATCAAATGATTAAAGAAGTTTAAACAGAACTTATTTTATTTCTCCTCTGTGATGTGTGCTGATTCCTTCCATAAAAGACATATTGTTTTCTTTTAAATGTAACGAAATTATGCATCACATTTATATAATTTTACTTTCCAAGACACTATTGCTCATAGGAAAACTGTGGCCACAGAATTTTGAATGCTAGATCCAATACTAAGTGCATTTTCAAAAATCTTTAGAATGTATACACTTTTACTAGCTTCAGTCACAAATGCCCTCAGGAGCTTTTTTGGTGGATAATGTCTTTCTTAGGGGTCTTAATGTTCAACACCTCCAAAAGCGCAAAGCACACTTCTATGGCACTCTGAATGCTTTCAAATGAAATGAAAATTAACAAATTTAGTTTTCCTATTTCACACAAAGGTTTTTAAATCTATTGATTTTGTTCACGAGTTGCAAAAGACATGATACCTCTGTTTCGTTAGCATTTGGAGGAGCTGTCAATGCTGTGTGTTCTAGAACAGCTGCATATCCTTTAGAATGAAGCGTTGACGGTTAGGAGCAAGGACTTTAAATCCTGATTTACAAACAGCCACAGATTCTCAGCATATTGCTTCAGTGAAATCACAGGATTGCTGAATTTTCCCTTTATGTTGTAAAGGTTGTTACAGCTCTAATATGCATACAACAAATCTCTCTGAGACACTGGGACAATCACTGTCCTCAGAGAGAAGAGTGTATTTCATTAATAATCCAGATAGAAGCAAGAGAAAGAGATACTAAGTGCCAAGACAACAGGTGTTTATGTGAATAACATCTGAAAATCCTAAAGATGAAATCAGTGCTTATTCCTCTAAGTTGATAAGAAAATAGCTAAATATGTATATACAAATGTCAAATTATCTGTTTGCCTAGAAATGAGTAATCCATGATCACAGTTAGCCTCCCTAAAATACAGTGTGGTGTTGTCATTTACTAGTAGGTCTCTCAATAATCTATAGAAAGGTATTTTGATTTATTTTTTGAACATAAAATATAAATTCCTTGAGGCAGTATTTTTTCCACACAACTGTTGCCTGTCAAAATGTTCTGCACTTGACCAAGGTGCATGGGTCATTCAGTTATTTAAGCACACATCTTTGTTTTCATGGAGGTAGTGATTTCTTTTTGTATGGTATGAGTTTAAATGAGATACACAAGATAAGACCACTGACTTTCCAGAACACCATTTGACGACCTTCCATTTGATGTAACAGTGCTCCTAAATGCATTGCTCCAAGAAAGATTGGGAGAGGCATGGAAATTACAAGCCCAGTAAATGACTGACCTAATTTCTAAGCCAACAGTAATTTTTTATTGGCAAGAGAGGAATACCAGCACATATTTGCTAAAACTTTATGGTGTTAATGTATGACATGCTGTTACAAAGCAGCAAAGGATACACTAAATCTCACCTGTGTCAATCACTGAGTCATTTAGAAGAACCCCGCAAAGCTGATCAACTACAACTGCAGTTTTAGTGATGCTGAGTATAACTGAATGCATTTTCGAATGCCAAAATACAACAAAGCCACCAGGATGGAGGATGCAATTTTTAAAGCCCTCTGATAAAGCTCCTTATTAGTCTGAGGAAACTCCAGACTAATTCAGCATTTGCTCAAATCTGCTCTTGATTAATTGGAGCTGGAAACATGTTACATGACACTTTATTAGGAAAGGGTGGGATCTACTGATCATGGAAGTGCTTTCCTAAACTTCACAATGCAGTTACTGTTGTGATGATTTTGGAGGCAAATCACAGCAATTATTTCTAAATCACTGTTAGTGTCCAATCTGATTCCTTTCATACACCCAAAATTCCAGGCATTCATATTAAACATGGATGTTGCACACCTAAACTTTCTATGGACATCTGAACACCAGCACACAGCTACACTGGAGTTGCCGTATGTTATTCCTAATGTCCATTTACTGGAGAAAGCTATGAGGAGCAGCAGGAAAAGGTCATGCCAGGCACCCCAGAGCAATGCAAACAGGACCAATGCATCTCTCTGGCCCACTGAATTGAGCCCTTAGAGGTAGAATGCACAGGTGAAGGACTTGCCAAGATCATAGCATACTTTTAATGAACATCTCTAGGGGGAGCTAATATTTTTATTAGACTATCCACTATAATTGGGATAGAAGCTTTCCGAGATCAATCCCTTCATTGGGACTAACTGAAGCTCTTACATTTCCTATAAATTTCACATCTCTCCTATATGCAGATCATTAAAACAACAATTAAACTCCCGTATGCATAGGAATGTAAACAGGCATTTTTCAGAAACAGAAGCTTGGCCTTTAACACCAACATTACAGCTGCACCTGCACCAGAACAAGTCAGTTTGTCCTCCCAAAGCAATCTGTAATCCAAAGGACTTTTTTCAAGATGTGGTAGGTATGAGGATGGAAAGTGAGATGAACAGTAAAGGAGTAAGTAAGAAGAGAGGCAGAAAAATTGTTTAGCCAGATTTTGATTTACTGAATACAAATGTTGGATTGTTTTTAGGATATTGATCACACTTCATGACAGTTCATGTTACAAAGATGTTGCCTGAAGTACATGGCAAGTTATGACCAATACACCATAATCCAGAAGGCTACATTTGCATGGATTTGTAACTAATTGCACACATGTAAGTATGTAATTTTTCTGGGACTGACAACTATATTATTTAATGTTGTTTTGTTTAATGCATTTCACCATTGCCCTTCTAGAAAGCCTGTATTCATCCATCTTCAAGAATCTGCAATGTGAAAAATGTATACAATAGTTCTTTTGTAGGAGATCTGTTGAGGGCCTGTACACACTGGAATATTAAATGACACTTAACCAGCACAATACTGTAGTAAGTTATGCCCTGTAAGACTTTTATGTAACTGTGTCTCAAAATAATGTGTGTAAATGCAGCACTCCATTTATTTCATATGGCTAGTAAACTCTTCAGCTTCATCATATCTGAAATATAAAAGTTTATATATTAACTCCCCATTACACTTGTCTGAATTTTTTTCAAATTAATGTGAAACCTCCAAATGAGCATTAAGTATCTGGGACTTGAAAATCGAATAAACCAAGCTGCACTTGCAGCATCTTACCTGTATTGTGATTCTGTCACACTGAAAGGGGAGATTTACTCAACCCCTCTGTATATGATTATCTATCAGTGCTCCAGGAAAGCCTCAGCCCTCGTGCCTGACCAGTCTGTCAGCACCTTGTTGTGGGGACCCTTCACTGAGCTCTTGAGTAGGTCAGAGGGTGGTTCAGGGTCACTCCCCCTCCTGCATCTCCACACCTTTACCCATTGCTGGCTGTCAAACATCTGAGGCAGTGAGGGGTGGGTGTACCCTGAGGACAGATGGCACAGGATGGCACCTGAGACAACCTCGGCATGGGGACCTGTGTCAGTGACTTTCCCCACAGCTGCTGATTCAAGAGCAGAGCATCTTCCTTTCTCTCTCTTGGTTTTAGGCTGCTTGGTTTTATCAGCTGGAAAGGACACTGAGTTCCCTCTTCTCAAGGGTTTTGAAAGAGTCTGACCATGGGGTCTCCACTCCACCCTCCACTTAGACCTGACACATTGTGTTGTGTCTGGGTATGCTGATTGCATTCCACCCAGGAGCAGCAAGTGCATTTCCCCCTGTAATTTCTATACTGATATCTTCATACTCTCAGTCATTTTCCCACAGATGTGAAAAACATTTAAACATATCTGGCTTGAAGTGTAAGCACTGCATTAAGCCTGTTGAGGTCAGTACACTAATGAACATGTCCTTCACAGTTTGCAAAATGAGATCCTTTGATACTGCTGTTTTTAAATTTACTTCTGATTTAAATTTAGGGTCTGAAAAATTTAAGGTTTGTCAAATTGAAAGGTACTGCTCACAGCCTTGACACCTAGATATACACAGACTTAAAAAATATTTGACATATTTACCATTTTAAATACAGTATCTTCTTTTAAATAAAGTAACCTCCTGTTACACTACTGTGCAGTTTGCTGTCAGAGAATTGTTTACCTGTGTTGTTTTGCTTTCCTACTAGCTGAAGCTTTCTCCCACATAAACAGAGAAATAAATTAGTAAGTATAGCAATTTACATATTCAAAAGTCATAGCTGTAACTTAAAATACAAAACAAAGCCACTGTTAATATCAGTTGATGTCATAACATGCTATTTACCTGATTGTACTGGTTACGAAAACCCCTGAAAATAAGTACAGGCACCTGATCATGGAATCTTAGAATAGTTATGGCTGGAAGGAGATCTTGAAGTTGTTCTAGTTAAAACTCCCCTGCTGTGGATAGGGACACATGATGTTAAGGTCTTTTGAAAATGCATACACTGTACCTTTTTCTAATAGATACAGGTAAATTAAAAAGGAAAAAAAAAGCCCAAACCAAAACACACAACAGAATTTATTTTCTTACAGTTTTTTTTAAATTTCGCATTAAAGAAATGAATTTCATCAACATTGATTGTCATTTACAGAAAACATTCAAAAATCATGTGTGCATTTTATGAAATGCTACCAGTGTCTAACTAATAATTTACAGGTCATAAAATAAGACAAAGATCTATTACATTCTAAAGTAATATAGAACCTTTTCATTTGCAAAGGATGCTGGTCCTACAAGATTCATGATAAAAAAACCCTCAATGCTCACTTTCTAAATGAATCAGGCTGTCTTTTGACTCATACACACATAAATTAGGTCAATTATATTAAACAAGGGAGAAAGATCAGAAGAGAATTGCGGATGTAAAAATGCTGGATGAACTCCTGGCACTGTTGAAATCAGTGACGGTTTTCCCGCTGGTTTCAATGGAGCCACATTTTTACCCAGTACATCATGATTCATTTGCGGTTCTGCTTTTTGCATCTACAAGCCAGTTAAGATACATCACAGTTATCACACAATTAAGCTAATTAAAAAAAAAATCACTGTTGACTCTATGAGGCATTTGATTTTAGAAAGGAACTTTTATTTGTCTTTTGAGATTAATTTTAAATGTTACTCATTATTTTATTAGATTGTTTATCATCATACTTCTTGACAGGCAATTCAACTCTTGTGTGTTACCAACACTGGTAAACATGCTTACCAAAAAAAACCCAACACATGTCTAAAAATCAAATTAAATTGATTTACAACAAAATAACTACAACCAAGCACCAAATAGCTCAGGGCTTGGATCCTGGGTCTTAACATCTCATTTCATTCTACCAAAATGAACTGGAAATAGGATAAAAACATTAGATATTTGAAAGTGGGAAGTATATGAAAAATCATTTCTTCTCGTAATCCTAAAAGCATTTTCAGGGATATTTCAAAAATATTAGAAAGCTTCATTTAAATCTAAATATCTATCTTAATTATGTTTTTATTTTTTTATAAATTGGTAATCACAAAATACTAGCCATTTAAGTCACATTTGGATGCCAGAAAAGCATCTAAATACTTTGCTCATTATTTATGCTCTTGCTTGTATTACATTACAGCTGTTGATAAACTGGACATAGTTTCTTGTTTCCATTATCATCTTTAAAATGTGCATTTGGTGAAGATCAGTTATGGCTTCAGATTACAGCTAATGAGTGACCTGACCTCAAATCTGAGTAAGAAATTAAAGGCATACAAAAATATTTTGCTCATTGGAAAGAGAGAAATGTTTCTATTAATATAAGTCATGTCAGAAGGATTCATAAAAGTCATATGCTATAAGGAAGCATTATTTGCTTGAACAACTTTTCTTTAAATCAGACAAATGCAGTCCGCAGGAATTATTATAGTACTCACTGAACAGACTTGCTGGGATCACGTTTCACAGACAATCCCACATTTTTTTCCCAGTTACGAACAGAAGCATACACTAAATATCAACGGCTGGTCAAAAGGCTTTATCTATTACAATCAGTTTCCATAAAAACTGAAGAGTACATTACACTTACAGGAAGCAAATACATAATTTGCTCTTCGATGTTTTTCCTCTTTAAAAAAAACCAACATTACAAAGTCTTATGTTTAAACAGAGACATAGAAAAAATCAGTGTATTCACTGTCCCAAGTTATTTACAGCAAAAATTACAGAGACAGCATACATAGTATTGGACCTTCCACAAGCATATATTAAAAGTAATTACATATGAAAAAATATTTTATTTTTCTTCTACATTTCTACAATACATACTCAGGTTTCTTTCTTCTTGTTTTGTTTGTTTAGTTTTTAAGTAACTTCTTTAGTGTTAATCAAATGAGGCAGAGAGCGCAGCTGTAAAATAAGGGATTTTGTTGCAATTATGATTCCTATATTCTTTATATTGTCCATTCCTTACAACTGAAGTAATTAGTTTAACATGGGAATTATCTCATAGCGATTAGCATAAATCTCAAAATACCCAATGTATCTGATTTAGCTGACTGTTAACAACAGCTTAGAGTTCAGTTGTGCTTTATTTGTTGCCACAGGTACAATCACAGAGCCGCTCCCCAAAGTGTACTAGAGGTCACATGGCAGTCACACAAGAGGCAAAGACTATCATGGCTAGTTCACTGGCTATGCTACTCAGTGGCTTTTTAAAAATAAGTGCATGAATAAATCCCCATATACTGCACAAGTGGTCCACACTCTGTAGGGTTAAATGATTATAAGCTTTTTTTTACTAACAACAAAACACCTTTTTTGCCTGATTCTGACATTGAAGTGACACATTAAAAAAACCACAAATGTAGTGCATCTGAATCTGAATCCCCATAGTCAACAGCCTAATGTAGTTACTTTGACTTATTAAGCTGCGTGTCTAATCAAGACAAGTATAAGTGCTTTTTTATTTTTATTTTTTTTTTAAATAAGCTGGTTTTATCTGAAACAGTTGTCAAGGTAAAGCCTGTTCTTTTCCATTCTTGGTGGTTAACCATCTGCTCCTGCTTGTGGTTCAATGCAGTTGTATTCCTGTTGCCCAAATAAGGGGCTAATGTGTTCCCAATACTGAAATCTAGGAACCATTTTTTAAAATTCTCTCCAGACAGTCTTATGTTGAACATACATTACTGCTGTCAATGTATGGTCACAAACAAGGACCTCAGCATTTTCTTGAAGCACAAAAAATTTTCTCAACAGCAGTATCTTCATTCATAAATTAGCAGCTATATCCAAAAATATCAAAAAAATGCAAAATCACTGTGATATCTACATTAGTTGAATTTTTTCTTTATGTTAATGTACAGAAGACCACATGCAAAGCAAACAATTTCTGCAAGTACAGTTACAAAGAAACACAATTTACTTATTGCTGCTATATCCAATGCTGTTTTCTTTCACTTTCCCTATGTGCTGTGCTTGAATTGTGAGGACGATGAAATTATGCAAATGTAGTACATCATGTTACTGAACTCACTGTGAGCAGTGTTATCCTCGCTGCCTGCAGTAACACCCAGGAAATACTTCTGCTTTCCCAGAGCGCCGTGTTCATTGTCTTATCCTCCCAATGGAAATGCGATGCAAGGATCATCTGGAGGACACAGACACAGCCACCACTGGGCGTTCAGCCTGCCTTTTTAGGAGAGTTGCTGGTCTGTGAGCTACCACTCTGGAAGTTTTAGGCCTCCTCTTTCCACAGTGACCCTTGTCTGCAGACTGCATACACAAGTGGCTTTTAGAACTGCAAACAACTTCTGGGGTGATAACTGACTGAAGTGTTGGGCTCATTGTCACGGAGTCATGCAGGGACAACACATTCAGGGACAATGCATGCAGGGACAATGCTAAGTGAGAGTCTGAGGAAGAGCTAGCTTCCTGCCATCTGGGTGGAGCCTCCCTTGCAGGCTGCAAGTACAGATCAACTAAGAGAAAGAATGAAGATGAGTAATTTTTACCACTCCAAGCCTCATTCACTAGGAGCTTGAAGTAAAAGGAAAAGGAAAGAGAGGCAAGATCCTCTGACCATAAGACTGAATTTTTAAATGGGAAACTATCATACTAACAAGAACTTCAGTCACTTGGACATTGTTACTAGCAACCCGAAGGATTAAAATAAAAATTGCAGTGGGATGGTTGGCGAAGAATATGATGGTGAAAATCCTGATGCATAGGGATGCTGGCCTCTCCACCTCCTGAAGTTATCCATCAGTCTTCTAGGTGGAGAGAGTTCAGAGGACTGAGGGAGTAAAAAACCACACATACTCGCTGTGATAACAAGAGCAAAGATCATATTCAGAGCTGAGGAAAACTTCTTGGCTGAAGACATGGAATTAACTGAATGACTGGCAATATAATCCACCGCAATTTATCCTTCTGTGTGTGTTCTTGTAATGATAGAAAATCAGTGATGTAAAGCTCGGGATAAACACATTTCAAAACTCTAGGAAGTGGGAGTACTTTTCACTAGCACATTATAAAATGGGGTAATGTTTTCTTGATGTGAGAAAGGGACTAATCATACCACAGAGTATTGCTACAGAGTCGTGGGCTAGCTATGATTTTGTGCATCCCTGAGAGAAAATGGTAGCTATTAGCCACTTCCTCATGTCTAATTGTTCTTCACAGTCCTTCTCCATGTCCTAGCTTGGTGCTCTTGTAGTTGCTGACTATCACTTATTCCATGTCTTAACCTTTCCTCTTACTTGCTTGCAGCAAATCTGAATATGAGCTCACATTAATGGTACATAAACTTGAGTACTTTGAAACTTTGTTAGTTGTCTAAATTCAGTAATTCATACAAAGCTTGCTTGCATTTTGTTCCCAAAAGGACCTTAACATTATGAGCTGATGGGTCAGCAGGACTCTGCTGACTGTGAGATAACAGGCAAAGTCTGACAGATCAAGCTGAGGAAATGCTGACAGTGAATTCAGTTTATACCAATGTTATTTCTAATCGTTGGCTTGAAAGCCTTGTCTGGGTCATGTTCAGTTGGGCAGCTCAACCCATGCCCTTCAAAGCCTCTAACATTCTCTTCTGTATTATCACTGTTGTATTTATAGCGTTATTTTTAGTAATGAAACATCCCTGAGTGGCATAGAGTGCAACGTTTGCATCAAGCAGTGATTGTCATTTACGAAGCATGAAACTCAAAGAGTAAAGAAGAGGATAGGGTCTTCAGCACACTGTTCCCAATGGATGTCAGAGACAGGATTTAATTTCTAGAGTGGAGGCAGAAGGTGCTGGGACAGGCTGGTAGGTGTAAATACACTATTATTTTACAGCCAGGGAAAAGAAAGCTGTTGTGTCTCAGGGTTCCATTTCATACATCCTTAGACATCACGAATTGGACAAAACCCAAAAACCTTCCATGTTTCTGTTTGATCTTATGTGCTGTATTCCTGGGATGTACAAAAGACAATGACTGATAATAAGAACCAGCTTCCAGGCTGGACCTTAGCTCTTCTGGAAACAGCACAATCAATGCAGACTCAGGACGCAGGAGGAGTGGGGGAGCCTGAGCATCTTTCAAATGACATTGGAAGCACAGCTTCAGGGGGTGGAAAAGTCAACAGAGAAAGGAGCCATCAGCTGCACATTTCTAACTAAGCTGCCTGACCAATTTGTGAGACTGCTGCAACCTTAGAGAAGCTTGTGCAGCCTCATGGTGGGAGGCCAAGAGGCTAGCATACAGCAGCAGCTTTGCATCCTCTTTGTGTAGAAGTTGTTACATCAAAAATCCTGCAAACTGCAAAGGGAAGCACACCTCCTGTGCAAGCTGCCGCCATGAAATTGAACAAAGAAAATCGCATACCAAAGCCCATCTTTGAGGGCAGGTCTGGTAGCTGCTCCACCTCATCACCATAACCTGGCACAGGTATTGAAACAGCACTGGTGCCCAAGGTGCAACACGAGAATAAACTGACCCCTGTGAAACTGGGCTGAAATGAACAACACAGAGCATGAAGTGAAAGGATTTATGAGAGTAACATCTGCCTTCTGCTCAACAAAGCTCAAGAGGGACCTCTTAATGCCAAGGGCCTCCAATCTCGTGATTGTTTGAGCATCTGCATTGCTGAAATGCCCCAACTTTTAGTAACTCTAGTTAGAGCGAAGTGTCTTAGAACTTGCACAATCAATTCCTTAATTCTGTCAGTCACAAGCCAATCAAAAACCATATGCTGCTTTTAGAAACAAAGCAACCTCAACTGAGGTGCCTGCTAATACCATGTTTCTTTTCTAGCAATTTCTATTAGATGGAAATATGAATCTTGGAATTAGTTCTTTATAAAAAGAGCAAGCAGGAGTGATATTTACAGCAAAATAAAATCTTTGTGGTAGTATAATGAACACTGTACATCTGCTTCCTCAATGCCAAGGGTAATTTAGCATAATATGGTTGAAATACTGGAGAGCAATGCTAGAAGTAGTTGATTCAATACATGCTTTAAATATATGCTTTAAATACCCTTTTGTTACAGGTACCAGGTTAATCAAACATTGAAAACCATGTCTCATTTGAAAAGCTTGTCACTAAAAAAATCAACAAACATATCCAGTTACTACAGAAAGAAGATCTCACAAATTCTAGTTTTAGACACTTGAAATGCTTCAGGTTCTACCGTGGACTACTGAAAGCAAAAATAAACTAAAATGAAAAACTATTATGGTAAATTATGAAGTTATTTACCAAAATTAATTCTATTTTATCCTTGAAAGCCCATGGATAACTTGAGTATATGAAATCCAATATCAAGAATTTGAAATTTTGAGTGCAAGTGACTATGTCAGAAAAAACAAACACAAAAATCCAGCCTGTGGCAGGTGATCATTATATGTTATTCTATGCTCAGTCAATAAAGGGCAAAAGAGGTACTATACCTATGTGGCCAAACCAGAAATGACAGAAAATTAAATAAAATCTAATTGCAGTTACCCCAGTCCAGTCCCATAAATAAATAATGTTTGAAAATGAATTTTCATTTTCCAAATAAACAACTACACTATTTGCTGAAATCCTGTACTAATAGTTACAAAAATGTGTTTGGCCATATTTGGAATTCTTAGTAGAAGTTACTGCTTATCCACGACAACAAAGATGTTGTATGCCAGAGTATTAGAAGTTCTAGGACAAAAGCCTAAAGAATTCACTTTTATTTCTAAACTGGGTATTTCTACCTTTGTGGTCTCTGACAAGTCATTTAACCTTTTTTCTTTAATTTCCACCTCTTTAAACTGTGACCATAATCATTACTGATTGGAAAGGTCATGACATTGTAGATATAAGAATACTGCTTTAAGGATTAAAGACCCTGCACATAATGATTAGTGTATTTTTCAATGGTGACCTCCATTTACCTTGCCTGAGAGGTAATTCAAAAATCCCAAGGAGTGATTAGCTTATTTGAGAAGAAAACAACATTTTCAAGATGTAACACACAATTGTGAAGGACTATTTATAAACATGACAAACCTCTTTATTAAGCAGCACTACGAACAGTAGTATTTATCACTTATTCTATATTTCTATGAGTTGGCTAAATATATATTTTTGATATACTGAAAATGAATTTATAAAATATTTCAAACAGTATGTGTGTGTTCCTGTGTTGGGAAATCAAGGAAAACTTGAATACCCTGAAATTAAAACAGATCACGTCTAGAGGCATGACTTGTTTTTTTCCTCCAATGAATCTAAATAAAGAGTACATAGATATTAAGTTTTGATATACTTGAAATTTGGGATCCTTTTCATGGATTTGCCATACAAGAAGGGCTGCAAACAGGTAAATTACCTTATAAAGGAATGTCAGTCTTACAGTTAAGTGGTATAAAGAAGCATCAAGAGCATTGCTTTATTATATTAATTGAAGACATTTTAATGTAAGCACTAGAGAAATGTGCTCTGAATTTAGAGTAATAAAGGTAACTTTATTATTTAGTAACTGCTGTTCTATAGCAGTTTTGACGAGTATGTCACATTTGCAACAAAATTCTCACAACTAAATTTGCTGGACAGATTTTTTTTTTTTCCTAAGTTGTAATGGACCTGCACAGAAACATTTATTAGCTGAAAGTTTTAACTACTCTTGTACCTGTTCTGACATTGCTAAAATAGAACAAACAAATTGTGATACTCTCTAGACTCGATTCTGCCACAAAATGCATATTCAAACTTGCAAACTGACCTATGAAGGCAAGGGAGAGCGCCACAAAATACTTAAAATAGACTGTGAATTATCTGCTCATGCAGAAAAGAGAAGCTTGAGAGCTGCACAAGGCATTAAATTATCACTACAACAGACTGATCTTCTTCACCCACCCTAGGGCCCACCTGTGTCCCTGTGGGCTCCCTGTGACACTGCCCCTCCATGAGCCTGGCAAATGGGCAGGTCCTTTGTGCTTCCCCTTGCCTTGCCTCAGATTGCACTGGCTTCTGTATGGTTTGAAATAAAGAAACACATCTGCTTGTGATCCTGCCTTCACTTCCTTTCTTCTCTACTGCCTGCTTCTTCTTATTTCTGCTCTATGCCCTCTGCTGGCATCCCAGGAGGAGACTGCTCTCAAAAAGTTCACAATGGGTAAAAGTGGTGGTAAAGAGAGATATAGCAGAAACTGAATCCCCCTTTCACAGCTAAAACATCTGTATTTTGTAGTACTGGCAGAATGCAGATACATTAATAATGACTGCTGATTAAACTTAATTAATCCACAAGATTAAGTCCATGGTAGCCTTCTACTCCCCTCTGTGTTTGCCTTTGGTTTTCCAAGTAAATGCACGTACAGTCAATTCAGAGACAGACAAAAAGAAAGATCCAGTCCTTTGCTCCACTCATGAAATGCATCTAAAATAAATCCTATATATGCATATATATATACAGTTATATACATACAGATATATACATACATATATGCATGTATTTAAAACATACACAGATGTATGAATATAATGGAAACCATCAGTCCCATCTGGATGATCACTGTCAGAAAGAGTGACAATTATACTGTTCTTTGTAACCATGGCCTTCATTCACTTTTGACTTTCCTCCTCCTTCCCTCCTTTCCTTCCTCTTCAGAGATAGGTTTTAGGCTTGCTAAGGTTTTCACTATGTTCACTATCTATCCTTATATTGTGTTCAGTAAAAAACAAACCAAGACTTGAAGCTCATTTTTGAAGCAGTATATATAAAACAAAATCATGTGAAATCAGAAAAATGTACATAAGGGATTGTCTACACTTTTCCTCCATGTTTCAGATACTTTACTGAGATCAGGTCCTACTATGTTCACTTTTTTATATGTTCTATCTCTGTAATAGTGAGAGAATAAAAAAAACCCCAATCCTATTCCACTTTTCACTAAAACCATCCAGACAAGGCTTTTGCACCACTGATACATTCCTGATGTTTGATTTACACACAGCACACATGCACTACATTACACACATCTCAGAAGTGATTCTGTTATTACACACTGGCAGCTGACAATTTAACTCTGGCAAAGCAAATCTTGATTGCCCAAAGTAAATCTAATACATTACTTGGAGAGTAAGAAATACATGACAGCTGAGTTGAGCATCCTTTAAATGTAGGCATGTGATTTTAAGTTACAGCATGTATGCATATAATGCATACATACATATATACATACATACATACATGTATGTATATATATATGTGAGTGTGTGTCTTCCATATATGCACCGTAATTTCCAAGACAGCTACAAATTTCCACATGCATTAAACTATCTAAAAACATAGAACTAGGCAGTCTAATAAGTGGAATTTTCTTAAATTATATTTGAACAATAAACAGCAAGAGTAATACTGCAAAGTACTGCTCTATTATCATGTATATCTACAATAAAATTCTAGGAACACTTGACTCCCAAAACATCCCCCAATAAAAGTAAATTAAAAAAAACAAAGGTAACACCCAGTGTCCTATATTTGTATATTCATTGTCAGTTCAAAAATGAAAAAAAAAAGTAAACAAAAGAGAAAAAAGACATCCCCACTCAGAGTTGCATATTTACATTCTTCAAACTGTAGCGGTGAAAAATGTTTCTATTAAGTGCAGGACATTCCTAGAGTTGCAGTAGTGACATTTTTAATAATTTCTTCATGAAAACATTTCTTTTTGTCTTACTAGTGATGCATTCCATGACTACGTGAAAATTCTATTATCCCCTTCACTTGCAGCCAGTGGTTGAGTCTGGATTGAAAAGCTCCTTGTATAATGGAGGAAACAGTGTGTTCACTATGTCTGGATGAGATTGCTTAAATACCTGCAGTTTCTCTCCGTGCAAGTTGCAAAGTGCAGTAATTGTTGGTATCTTGGCTATTAACTGTAAGACATTGAAACAATTAAAAAAAAAAAGGAACAAGGTGGAAGCATATTTTGTATAAATTACACTTTCCAAAATGAACTATGATAGTGTCTTGCTGAGTAACTGAAGGTGATACTCTAAGCTCCATCAAAACCCATCCAAAGGACTTGACACTGTTCTCACTATAAGAGCCCAGTAACAGCTGCCCCCAAAGTTTTAGTCAAGGGCCAAAAATGCATTTAACAAGGAAAAGCTTCAACGAGCACTCTTTCAAGTCACTTTCTATATAGGTTATGAATTATAATTATTGGCATATTGAACAAAAAATGGAGTAAGAGGCAACAGGGACAAGAGTCAAATAAGCCTATCTTCTGCACATGCCAAACACAAGTTGCATTTCTTTTAGCTTACATTAATGTGGCAATACATACAGAAATGATGTGGAAAGAGAAGAGCCATGCTTGAGGACTGCTTGGAATTTTGTTTAAAGAACTTACCTTTGTCAATGTCTCCTCATCGAGGTGGTTCTTCTGAATAACATGTTGAAGTGCAAAGTATATCTTTTCCTGAAGCTTCTGAACCTTCCTTGGCTCTATCAACCAGGCTCGATCTGAGAAACAGGAAAACAAAAGTTTAAGAAGGCACAGATATGGGGCATGCTCACGGTGCACAGGTTACTGTGCGGGCAAGTAGCCACAGGAATCATAATTCTCATGAGGAAGGACTGCATGGTAATTAAAGATATGGCTTCAGAGGCAAAGTGTCTCAACCCATTAAAGGATCATCTGAGCACTTAAAATTAACACATATAAAACATACAGGAACACAGCATTGGTTCTGCATCCCTTTGTTTAAAACAGGATGCTAGGCATAAAGATGAGAACAGAAGTGAAACATGGTTCAGCATTTTATTATTCTCTGTTTGTACAATCAGTGTTCTAATTTCATACTGGCTAGGTGATAAACATGTCATGTTATCTCAGTGTCTTAATACATAAATAATAATCTTACTGATCAAAACAGTTATTTGAAAATAAGGATATAATTATTCAAAATTAATATATTTTTTATTTACTAGGCTAACATTTTGAGACAAAATATATCCTAAATAAAAAGAAATTCAAAAGCTTTCTTCAAAAGAATTTCTTCAGTAATTCAAAAGAATTGCAAAGTGCAAGGTTCTCATTATTTAAACATGTTCTCTTTTTCAACAACACAAAATACAAGATTATCTGTAGGAATAACAGCTACACAGTTGTTTTGAAACCTATGGCTTCTACTGGACTCAAACCCCAGGCGCAGGAGGTTGTCCTTACGATCTATAGTCTCACAAGTCATAGGTTCTGCAGATAGACACAGAAAGAGAGGGAGCAGACGCCAAGACAAATCAAACCCATTAATGCAGGGTCCTTGCAGCACCACTGAACCTTCTGTTTTACCACACTGCAAACTGTTTTTTTCTCCCTCAATCCAGACCAATTCTTGGGTATAGATTTTTAGCTTTCTTACTTTCATAGGTAAGAAAACTTCTTTTCTCACAGGCATGAATCTTCATGTACAAATTGAAAAATTCAGGAAAAAGTCCCTTTCATTTTTCTTTTACCCATACCCCATCACTAAAATAAGTCACAGAAATTATTTAAGTTAACCACTTCAATGAGCACACATGGCACACAGGCTGGAACCAAGGAACATTTCATCACAGGAGTAACACAAATCTGCCATTTGTCTGACTGTCTCTGGGGAGGGATGCATGAAAAGAGCTTATTGTCAAGTACTGTGTAAATAGACAAAACCACACCTCAGCTACTTAACAGATTATCAGGAAAAGAACACGGTATTTTGTAAATGTTTTTGTAAATTTTTTGTAAAAATTTTTTGTAAAAATTTTTTGTAAAAATTTTGTAAAAATTTTTGTAAATGTTTTGTAAATGAGAACTGTGGTCCCTGAAGGTAAGCCAATGGATTCTGTGCTATCGGTGGCCATAGATATAGAATTAGCTGACAACACATGCACTTTCTACACAATAAGCTCACAGTAATGTTTAGACTTCACAGCTTATGTACCAAACTTCACACTATTGCAAAACCTGGTCTTTAAATAGTGTTAAATTAATGCCTATTGTGACAGACTGGAGCTAGAAAGATTTATCATGGAGACCAATCCCTTAAGGTTTACCCTTTTGTCACAAGAATAAAATTAAAAATAGACTGAGGTGGTTGAAGGACAGGTTCATCACTCATTTGTCATGAAACATGCTATATATTACACAAGAGTTCTTAAATTCGTGACAAGAGCTAGATAAACCTTTTTAATGGAACCTTTTAAAACAAAATGTGGTTTCTGCCACCTGAACAGCATCTGTAAATTTGACTGGAATTTCACAGGTAACTCTAGCTATACTCAGGGAAATGCACGAAAAAGCCAATAGATCAGTGACTACCTTTAAAGGACATAAGAAGCAGTTATTAAATGGTGTACTTTTCCTCTTGGGTTTTGAACTTATCCATCTTTGAAGAGTACACTAGGCTAGAGAATAGTGCAGGAAAGAAGAGACCACTGAGAAACAGGAAAGATGTGCTTTTGCCAAAAAGAAGATGAAGAGAAGGAACATGGCAAGTCAAAGATTCAGGAGAGGGACTGGTGCAAGGGAGCAGCCATGTTCCTGTCTTACCACGTGCCTCTTTTGTATGTTTGCAGGTGGAGATGCTTCTGCAGCCTCTACTGGATTTTTGTACATTTCAGCTTTTGAAATCACAAATCAAGCTAGAGAATCATCTTCAAGCAGTGTGGTTATGTCCATCATGATACGGAAAATCCAGATTTGTGCTCTGAACTAGACGGAAAATGGATGTGACACTGGCTTTGGTGACCTTTGCAAAAGGATGTTACTCATGGATGTTATCAGGTCCCCTTACTCCCAGTGGACCACTCTGATTTCTGTAAGCTGCCTAAACACTGAGATCAAGGCTCCAAGAATCACCTTTCAGGTGGTGACTTCTGCACAAAATAAACCTGAATATGAGTATGTCCTATACGGAATCTTTGTAAGCCTGTATAAGTCAATGAAAGGACTGGTGCAGTGACTTCTGTGAAGTAGTGCTTTATTTTAAAAATTTAAAATTTGTTTTCATGATGAAACTCTTTATTGTGAAGGAACTAGAACACCAAGTGTGGAAGAAAACATTTTTCTCTCTATTGTTCACAGTTACTGTTTTTGTAAGAAAATAAATGGCATATTTCAGTATCAATTCATTCTGGACTATTTTATCCGTCTTCCCATTCTCAAATGTGGCAGCCCAGCTGAACTGGGAGTTATTTAGACAATCCAAATTTACAGGTTTTTTATGGAAGAAAGATTGCTTTCATGCACATGCTGCTGCAGTCAATAATTTCCTTCTTGTTGTGTCTTAGTTTCACATGCTCACAGGCTACAGAAATAAGCAGTCTGCATACACCAGATATTTTTGTTCCTTTTTAGATTCTTTTCTTTAGCTGAAGCAATAGGAGACACTGCATGTATCCTCTGGCTTGTGAACTAAAGGGACACATGCAGAACTGCAGAAATGAATCAGACGGAATTAGATGGAATTTTGATTCCATCTAATTCTTCCAGCAGCTAGCACCCTCTGCCACCGATCCAGCTTTGGTCTTTTCAGACTGAGAAAGAAATGATGGGCAGAGACCCATTGGGACATTGCAGCTCTGGTGTCCCAGAGCAAGTCAGGACATCTGGGGTGACTCTCACCCCTGCACACAGCTGGGACACCTCTGAGGTGGAAATCATCAAAGTTTGGAGGGTTGTATATGCAATATTTTGGCATAACCCCATGAAGAGTCACTGGCTCAACTGCTCCCCTTCTGAGCAGACAATGGCAAGAACTGCTCAAAGTGAAAAAAAAAAAGAGTAGAGTCCTTTCAGTTGATGTTGTTAATGATAAGAATGAATGTGTTGACACCATCTGTGATAGTATGATTCTGAATAGCATAATCTCCAACACAAAAGGACAAAGTGACCTAGAAGAAGTCTTCAGCAGAAAAAGTTGGAAAAATAATTAATGGTGTGGGTTTTTTTGAAAGGCTATTTAAGAGGCTACCCTTGAATGAAACTGTGTGTCTGCATTCCCTGAGGTATATCTAAAAATTCCACACTAAACTGTGAGCTTGTATACTAGATCCACCTTCTGAGTCAATCACAAAAGTCTCCTCAGTGGTCAGCCAACCATCACTCCCTTAAATGCATTCTTGTCTGTGTAGAGTTGTGATACATGAATGCATGAAAAAGAGAATGTTGCACCTCTAATCACTACCTCTCACCTGGAACTAAGTTCAGGCAGGACTGCACACCAATCTTTACTGCTTAAGTTCTCGTTCCCAAGAAGAAAAGCCTGTCACAGTTATGGACTATATAACCTACTCAGGGTGGTGAGTTTTGTGGTCCCTGAAAAAGCTCAGAGGAATATGCACCTCTTGAATAACACGCTTCTCTTCACATGGCCAGCCTGCATTTCTTGTTGCACAATCCTGGTCCATGTCTGTTACACTACCTCCAGTATATGTAATTCCTGATGGTATATTTTGGTTATACAGGTATTCTTCCACTGCTTAATACACTGCTTAACATTATCTGATGCAGCTTAAACAGCTATTTAAGTTTGTTGAAATAAAGGTGGATAAAGAGAAAAAAAATTCGTGTTTGGAATGAAAAATTACCTGGTGATATTAGAACAGCAGATGAAAACAAGGCAATCTCCTCCTCAGTCAGCTGTAAGGAACATAAATTCTTTGCAAAGTCAAACGCTTCATTTACTAGATCATCAGAACCTGCAGACAAAGAGGACAAAATGCTAGAAATTATCCCTTCGACCTGCAAGGATTGTTTTGGTCTCAGAAAAAGTTGTTCCTGAATTTTTGTACTGCGAAAGTAACTGCTTTTAATTAACTATTAGAATTCCACCTAACCCAAAAATGGCACCAGAGAATATACAATGAAGCAAAAAAAAAAAAAAGAGAATCAGGGTGGAGTACAAAAATTGCACAGACATCTTAGAGGAGAATACTCTTTTTCCAATGAGGCAAAAATTGGTATTTCTAAACAGATATTAAACCTAAGGAAGAGGAAGGATCAGCCCTAAATAACTTGATTTTACTGATTACCAGTACAAGCATTTATGAAAGTTTGCAAAAACATCATAAAGATAAAAATAAATCAACCAATACACATTCATAAATGCTTTTAACTTGTAAAGAAGTAGTATGGTTATGATACAGACTAAGAAAAAGAAAAAAAGATAAATATGTACACTTGAAGGCAATATCTCTCTTTGAGCTTGGTCCTGAATCAACTTCTGATGACATCAGTCTGATGGATGCAGAAAACCCAAATGTTTCACTATTAACATTTCAGGTACAACTCAATATCATGTTGAGAAACAAAGTAATTTTTTCAGTACATGAACCTAAATGAGCTTACTTAAACATTTTAGGCAAAACAGTACTTTCAGCAAGTTATACCTGTTCATTATTTTAGTCTGCTCATTGCTGGGGCTAAAAATTGCCCTCTGCAGGACACAGTGGGAGGATTTGATACATCAAGGGTAACTGAACAGTAAACATCTTGGTTCCTGCCATAAACTTGCAGTTCATCACAACTTCAGAAGGCAAGAAAATACCCTCTCTTTGTTCTTTTTTTATTATAGAAAAACACCTATCATTGCTAGCAGCTAATGGAGTCACCTTTGTTTCTTTTTTTTTTTTTTTTTGTTCAAAACTAGACGTTTGGAGACTTGGTGATTCAACATTTACTGGAAATTTCCACTGTGGATCACTGTTCTCATAAATACAAATTTTTTGCTATGTGGCTCATTGCAATTGGTTGGAAAAAAGAAGAGCAACATACCCAAAGCTTTAAACATTTGCATCCCTCCATACTTTCCTTCAAACAGAACAGTATTGTTAAGTGGGTTGAAGGCACGGCACATTCTTACCAAAACCACTTCCAAGCAGCCTAGCAGACAGAAAAAAGAGCAAAGGTACCAGTATTATTGCCTAACATCAGAGTACAGGAAATCTCAAGAATATATTTACAAAGCCATCAGCCACTAGAAAACATCAGAAGGGACAGACACTCTTTGAAGGCATCTAAATTATACATCTATGAATGTGAGAAAAAATATTTTTGTCTGCTTTGAGTAGAGAAAGGGGTAATTTCTGGTCCAGTCTAACCACCTTTCCTATAGGCTGACTTTTTCACCCTTTGCAGAAAATTAGCAGCCTGGACTGAATCTGAATTTAGATCTTGGGAAAAAAAAATCAGTTTGAAATACTTTATCCTAAAAAATAGGCATTTATTGAAGCTCTTTTTTAATAATTAAACTTTTTCTTTTTAGTAACAAAAGGCAGCTTCGCTCAAGGCATATAAAAATCCTAGCTTTGCCAGTAAAATGACATTTCCTAGGGGTGCACTGGTATCTGCAAAATTTTCAAAATTAGTACAAGATTAAAAGAAATATTTTTTGTGCTGTGACTCTCTTTTTCTAGGAGTTTGCCTTTGTGTTCCCTGCATCTCTGTATCCCTTCCCTTTGCAGCTGCACCCATCACCAGAGCCCATTCCTTCACCAAGCACAGTCATGGTGCTTGTAAACGCCAAGGTTGTGGCTTTGGTTCCCCTGTGGGCTACTTAAGAGCTGGACTTGCTGATCCTTGCTCATCCCTTCCACCTCAGGATAGTCTGTGATTCTGTTTTTGTCAATGAGGTTAGCCCAGTTAGTGGCAATATGGTGCTAATAACATCAGGGTTGTGGGTTTTATCCCTGTTTGGGCCGTTCACTGAAAGACTGGACTCAATGATCCTGTGGGTCCCTTCCAACTTAGAATAGTCTATGATTTCTGTGTATGGAGTGCTGCAACACACAGGGTTTCAGCCCTAGTGAAGAGACCTCTCTTCAAATAGAAGCACTTAAGTTTTAACAAGCTGCCTCACACAGCATCATACCTTTTACACGTGAAGGGAGCAAGAAACTGATATGACAGGGTAAATGTAGTTAATTACCAGTTGTGGTTCTTGTGGTTCACTTAGTCATGCTATTTTGTCCTCCTGGGTTTGGCAGTGTCATTCTGCAGTCATGATAAACCTTGTCACAATTCATGATTCAGAGGACAGAAATTACTGAGTCCCTTGATAAGAAAGAAAAGCCTTTTTCCCTCTGCCCTTATGCACACACATGCAAGCCCAGCATGCAGACAGAGCATGGCTGGAGCACACTGCCATAATCTGCTCTCATTTATTCTGAAACCAACTGGCACCGGCAGGAATTTTCCCTCCTGTGCATTGGCTGTAGAGTATTTCTGTAGTCTCATTAAAAAGATTAAAGATGACCACAGAGGAAGGCTTCAGGGAGCCTGTCCTCGTTTCATTAATGACAAGTGGAGATTTTACAGGGTGGCAGATGACTGATTTGACCAGCTCAATTTGCAGGCTCTTTCCACCACATGTCAGGTTGGAGACTGCAGTTTTTGCAATGGTTGTGTATGCATGTGTACTTAATAACCACAACTGACTGGAAAGGGGAAAGGGGATTAGAAGGCACTAACATCATTAATATGGAAAAATACAGCCAGGTTAATGTACTTAATGCAACAGACAGAAATTAAAGTTCCTTCAAATTTAAAATCATTTGCAGGAAAAGACAGGAGAGCACATTTCTAGGGTGCTGGGTGCTGAGCCGGTCTCAAGCCTCTGGTATTTACCTACCTGACTTAAGAAGGAGAATTTGGTCATTCTGGCAGAGCTCCATGAAGCCTGTTATGCGCTTTGCAAACTCCACCACATACTGGATTGCATGGGTGATCTGAATGGCACACTGCTGCCACAGGGCTTCTCTCGTCTTCCAGGAAAAGACACGTGAAAAAGCAAAGTGGTGAGCAAGCAGGTACATCAGTGTGTTAACTTCTCCAGGTGGCCTTGCAGACAGCAAGACTCCCCACACTCCATCCCCATTCCCAGGCAGAGCTAGCAACATTTCTTTTTCTCTAGGTAACCATCTACTCTCATTAGAAGGCTGTTTTCACAAGCCATTGCCCCACTCATCTGAACTCTGGCGTTGCCTCTTCAAAGGAGCAGAATGCACCGTCCAGTGTTAAAATGTGGCTCTAATGTTGGCTTTTGTGCAGGACAGACTAACTGGAACAAAAAATGTGCATATTCCACAGAACTCTTATGCAAGAAGTGGCACAATGCTATTAATTTATTCAACAGAATATTTTTCCTAGTTTGAATATATATAATTGAAAATATATAATTGAAAATATATAATTGAAGTTTCTGTTCCTGCTAATACTGCATAGCTGCTCAGATTTCAGAGAACAAGCTGGAGTCTCTCCTGTGTCTTACAAGACCAGCTAATGTGCCAGCTGAAGTCTGACCAGAGACTCGTTGCTAATGAAGCCAGTGCAAGAGGCACAGAAGTTTCTGTTGACTGGACTACACCTGAAACGGTGCCAGTGGAAAACAGACTGAACTTGACATGAGAATCACAGATGCAGAACAAAAATGTAGTGTAATGAGATAATTTTTCCACCTAATATTGAACAGCTTCAATTTAAGGAGTACTTACACTTTGTTATTATTATCTACTGTTGTAAGTCACAGGTGTTTGTTATTCACAAAAAAGGCGTATGTGTTTTCAAAATTGTAAGGAAACAAGGTTACATTGTCTTATTCTCTTAAAAGCCTTACAACAGAGGACCCAAACATAATCATATTGAAGTTAACTGAATTTGTGCATAAGGTCAAGATCTGTGATAACAAGCACAGAAAACTGGATTCCATGACCATACCTAAGCTTTAACATTAGCAAACAGCTCAATAGGCTGGAAAGCTGCTGCTTCTTTTTATGAAGTGTCATTGCTTTGTTTTCAGTAACCAGTTCCCCGAAGATACTGAAAAGTGTATTTTGACCTATATGAAACTCACCAGTGTATTCTTGTAAATAAATTACTCTGTAAACAATTTCAGGCAGAGGAAAAAGTTTATTACAGGATTGTACCTTGCTCTGGTAAACCTTTATTTCCTCGTATGTGTGGGTCTGCCATGCTAGCTGATGTAATTCCTCCATTGTATATTGACATGTCTCCAAATGAGATTTAATGATATTCTGTGCAATTCGGTCTGTGAAAAAGAGAATAAAATACAACTTGCATGAAAAAGTGAACAGTGATCTGCAACAGCAAAAAGCTGAAAACAGTGAAGTTGTTGGAAAATGTACATTTAAGAAAATTAATCTTTTCAATGCCATCTTTCTCATTTGTTTTGAATTCTGAAATTGATTACTGCAAAATGTTTCAATATTTAACCCAAAGCAGAATGATCTTGATAAACAGTGGATCTGCAGATGAAAATAACAATGATTTTTGTGAAACTATACAGAATCTTTGTTCTGAAAGTGATTTAATATGTTTAAATAAATTTTGTTTGGAGACCCTGTTTACGCAATTGCTTTTGTCTGCCCCAAACCTATGCAGTAAATGGTAGACTCTTCCAGCCTGGAGAAGAGAAGGAACACTGCTGTTGATTATCACCCCAGCAGGGTACCTCTTCAGGCTTTAGGCCACAACCTCTGCATGAAGGCAGTATCTTCCCTCCTGCTGAGTGTAGGTGTTTGCTTTCTTTCCTTGTTGTCCATTTCTTTCTAGTTCTAGTAAAAGAACTAATCTGCTGAACTCAGTGGTCAGCATGTTTCAGGGCTTCCAAGTCCTGAAATTGACTAACTGCTTGAATTTGCCACGAACATTTGCATTACCTTGGCTTGATTCATAAGAGAAGAGGAAACAGGTCTCTTTTCTCAAGTTAGTTTTAAGCTGGATCATTTTCTGATTGAGCAAGAATATGGAGACTGGTTTTAGCAAGGAATGAAAGCTAAAAGTAGTGTCCTGGGATTTAGAAGGAGAGATGGAGGACATAAATATCACACATAGCACTAAGCTACCTTAAAGCTGTCCTGAAATGGCAGCCTTAGAAATGAATTCACAACATGGAATGCAGGACTCAAGCAGAAAAGGAAGCATTCAATGTTGCCCTGGAAACCCACTGAAACTATGAGTATATTCTTAGACAAGTACTTCAAAGCAGACCTTTGCCCTTAAAGCCACTTGAATGGATTAAAAAAAAATCACAGAATCTTCCAACATGAATTCATTAGCATTAGCAGTTGAAATGTTGTGATAAAAAACATGTTACAGAAAATGGATGATTTCCTATTTTACAACTCTGGGACCCACACATCTAATGAAGCTCATTGCTTCAGCCTGAAAACTTGGTTTAGGCCAAACAAAGGAACAAAGTTGAAGCCACAGAAGTGAACTGAAGCAGTTGCAGCAGAACTAGCATTGGGCAGAAAATATTTGTCAAAAAAGAGAAAAGGATATTGACAATGCATTTGCCAAACTTGAGCACAGGAAGTAGAAAGAACTAGGTATACCGCTGTTCACTTGTTCAGATTCTCAACAGTTTACACAGAGTGTAGGGATCTGGAGCCTGGAGTTTCAAAATAAGTCTGCTGCTTTGGCCAAATACTGACAGATTTTAGAAACACCAGCAAGAAGGGAAGCTGCGAAAAGAATGTAGAAGTATATGTTCCCTATAAGCACTGCTGGAGGAGTGCTATTTTAAGGACAGATGCCTGTACTGCTCTCACAGTTAATAAACTGAGACTCAGTAGAAAGGCACTAAAGACAAAAAAGTTGCAGGTTTGTATAGGAAACATAAAGCCTGTGTAATTGAATGTTGCAGGTATCCTTTTATAGGTCAACACTATCTTTAGGCTTCCTGATGGAAGAACTGACTCCAGCCTAAAGATAACTAAGAATCTATATTAACAGAATGATCTAACTATTGTTCTTTTCTGGAAGGTTAGATGGAAGTCTTAACCTTTGATGCTCAGATGTTGCATTTTATAGTAAAAGCCTTGAAGATAAGTGGACATCTCTCCTACAGTAAATGTCTTAGATAATTTCATATTACTGTGCAGATTTCTAATCAGATAAAGTGACCTGATGTCAACAATCTGAAAACAAGACCTTTTGATTTCACTGACTTCAAAATATATTAGATCAGCAGTTCTAAACTATTGCAAAGCTCCTCAGCTCTCCTCCTTTTCTTAGCATTTATGTATTTACCTGAGGAATGAAGAGCTGAGAAGCTCTCCAGGGCTTTCTAGGGATGCCACCCCATGCATCTTTTCCTTACATACTGATGCTTATGTTGAGCTGACATTAAAACCAATTTAGATGTGGAAAGGCCTGGGGCAATTGCAGCAAGCAGCAGCTTTGAATGCTGACATTCAAAGAGGAATCAGGTGCAAGACAGACTTGAAACTCTTGTGCTGCAGGCTAGGCAAGGCTGAGTGTGTGATGGGAAGGGTTCACTGGGTCTCTGAGGAGAAGGGAACTGCTCATTCAGCAGAGGAGTCTGCTTGCTTACATTTTGTGCTGGAGTCCCTGGAAGGAGCTTTATCAAATATAGCCTACAACTGGGTGGCAGAGCTGTCATAATGCAAAAAGTAAAAGAAGTATACACTGTCTGGGCTTCTCAGATGGTCCAGCAACAGAAGATCCAACACAGGCAGAGCAAAGAATGTCACTCTTCAAAGGCTTCACAGACCATGGCCTTTTTTTCACCCTGACATTTCCAGATTTTAGCATCATTTTGCTAATGAAGTTGAAGTCAGTACACATCTTGACAAACCCTAAGCAGAATGATAAGGAGATAATGACAAGAATGAATGACAAGAATCCCGAGGAGATTCGTAAACCACTGGCAACAATATAAATGACATCTGATGTAAACCTGTCCTATTAAAGGTACAGTCTTGTGGCCAGAAGACAGAGATTTTTGTGAGACTTGGCAGCTCTGAAATACTGACCACCAAGTTCAACAGATTAGTTCTTTTAATAGAACTAGAAAGAAATGGACAACAGGGAAAGCAAGAGAACATCTACACACGGCAGGAAGAGAGGTACTGCCTTCATGCACAGTTCAAATGCCTGTGGAGATACACTGCAGGGATGATAATCTAACAGCTAAATTCCTCCTCTTCTCCAGGCTAGAGGAGTCAACTACAATTACTTCACACATCAAGCCTTGACTTTGAGTTCATTTTGTTTTCAAAAATCTTGGACTATAGATTTCAAGGGTACCAAGAACCAACTGCTCCAACTTGTTGTGAAATTAATAATTTCAAATAAATATTAATAATTTTTATTTTAAAAAATTAATAACTTGAGTGAAAATTAATAATTCTAACAGAAAGAACTCCTGAGCCTGGATGACCATCAGCCTGTAAATGGCAGGATTTTTTAAAGCTTATCTATCTGCCACAGTACATAAACACAAATGTAGACTAGGTGCTTTACTCCTCCCCTTTTGCCTGCATACTGGGTTTATTACACTGGAGCTAAATCTCCTTGATCACTTGATAGATAAAAATCACAGCATATCCTGGCAGATTGACTCTGTCTGGGAAAAGTCCACAGAAAATAATGTTACCAGTACCCAAACTCTTATATACACTGGGATGCAGAAGCATTTGCATTAGGCAGCTTGATTATAAATTTGTGGTTTTCTTAGTATTGGTATCTTGAACTTTTTCTTGAAAAGCATACATTTTTTCTACAAATGCTCTGCTTGATTAAAAAAAAAAATCTAAAAAGAAGTACTTGCTTCCAGAGAGGTAAGCCAGAAACAACATACTCATTCAAGGAAACTGTTAATTGTAACCAATGGTTTCAAAACCCAGAAATGTTCAAACAAAATACATCATGGGGTGTCCACTTGCATTTCATTACTGTCCTGCATGTCTCTGACTGGCTTTCTATAATGGCCCACTATCCTAGCTGTAGAGACTCGTGTTCTTAGAGGACAAGGAAATCCAGGTGGCGTTTGTTGGCACAGTTAGATAGCAGAAACCTGAGAGGTCAGGCTGGTCCCCACTCTGCGCAGCACGGGGCATGCTGCCCTTCCTGTAGCCGAGCCTGGTGAGGTCTTGAGAGGTGCCAGACCAATGGGTAGATAATTTAATTGGACTTTGCGATGCAGCAGTTAAAAAAATACAGAAATTGAATGTATTATAGGAGATGTCCAGAAGAAGCTGAAAATTGTACATCACAAAGCTGAAGAGGACCACGAGAAATCAATGCCATTTCAGGAAAAGAAATGGTTTTTACATTTGCCCTGGAATTTCTATCTACATTTCTGTCTAAAACAGAAGACAACCAACAGACTTGATTTGTGAGGATTGCCCAGAGAAGTAAGCTACACAGTGAAGTTAGTACAACAAACCTGGATCTCTATAGATGCATCAGATATCAATTGCCACTCCTCCTCTGACCTTCCATCTCAGCATCTGGGTGGGTAACAGGCATCGTGTATGTGCATGAGGGACTAGTGTGCTCATTTTGACTGGTCCTCCGCCACTGCCTTCGGGGGTGAACAGGGAACTGGGTTGGAGTTTCTGCCTTTCCCTTAAGTTGTCTGTCTCCTTTGCCTACTGAGTAGTTGCTTCTCCAAAACTTGTAGGAACTCAGTTGTCTGAGACTGCTCTTTCATTTCATTAGAGCTGGAGAGTAGCTAAAGAATCATTGCACAACCCAGAAGGACTGGGGAGACAGAAAGACTGCAAAAGCCCTATTTCATCAACAAAACAGGACAAAAGCATATGTTGCAAGAGAAGAACAACTGGATATAAACTTGGGACTGTAGCTCACCACTTCCATAGAATGACCCTTTGTTTTGTTTGCTCTGGCAGGCTCTTCTCTTCTGTCCCTGCCTCCCTCCCCCTTCTTTTTCTTTTTCTCCTACTGTGCTTTGCTATTGAAGATTTCAAGAGTCACCTCACAAAAGGCACTCTCCAAAGACTACAATTGCTCAAACATTTATTGCGTCAGTAGAGTAAGAATAACTTAAATATAAGTACATACAGAAAACTGAACATTGCAACCTAGACAGCAATCAAAATCAGCATACCACAGACCCATAGGGGTCTACTATCAGCTGATAAATCAGCCCTACCTTTTTCAAGCACTGCCTTGCAATATTCAGAGATCTCCAACTATACTAGTGAGGAAAAACCCCAACTTGAAGTCAAGTACAATGCTGGTGGGGATGGATGTAATCCACAGAGTGCACACAAAATTCACCAGCTGTGAATTTGGCCTGCTGAGTGGGAATTATCCACAACAGCATTTGTTTCCTACAGGCTTCTTAGTTCTTTCATTTGTCTCTCTTTTCTCAGGAGAGATTCCAGTTTTTCTCAGCATTCCCCTCTTTTGCACAGGGAACTGAAAAACTTTGAAGTGTGCCTCCTAAAACACTTATAATCTTCTTCAATTAAAATGAATAATGAATCTTTAATTTGCCACTTACCCTTAGGATCCAGTTGGGTAGCTAAGAGCTTATCTCAGCTTACATCCTAAGTTGAGCTCTTGTAGGGATCCACTTTGAATTAATGCTGTAGTAACATCACAGCTGTGGCTGGCTGCTGTAAGCACACATAACAAAACTCCAGCCAGGCATTCTAAATAAAATCTCTGTTCTAGGACCTAAAAACTTGGCACGACAGCATTGGATCAACACTTTTTTGTATGCTAATTCAAGGGTATTACAACTACAAAATGAAAAATTTTGAAAACTGAATCACTGAATTCATTGAATTGAGATTATTCTTAAATTATTTGACAGTCGTAGAGATAGTGACACAGCTAATAAAGAAAAAATATCTCTGGTTGCCATAGAACACGAATAATAGGTCTCAATTTTTTTACATAAACTGGGTGAAAAGTCTGATTTTTTTTTTTTTTTCAGAAGAAAGGGAACACTTTTTCCTGGAAGTGATTGCAAAATGCTCATTCCATTTTTCATCTACCTGTGGCATTCTCAATGCCAAAAGACAAAAAGCATTTCCCTTTAAAACACAAGCTGGTTTCATAACCTGTAGTTGTTTAATAAATTTGTAACACAACACAATATGCAGCCTAGGAAGATAGTATGAAATATAAAAACCCTCATATGTGACTAGAAGTGCTGGAATGTAGTTCAGGAATAACCTTTTCTTAAGGCTTCCTTAAGTTACTGGATACTTAATGTCATTAACAGAGAGTACAAACAGTAAACATTACGTGTGTGAATTCTCTATTTCCTTTCTGTCCTTCAGAAATGCTTCATTTGCCTTTACAAAAAATACTAATAAATTAATAGAAATGACAATACAGTGGAGTGAAGTCCTCCTCTTACGGAAGCTAGAAGATGGACACAGAATTGCTAGATCCTAGAGGATTTTTATAAATGCTTAATGGTCTCTACTTAGTAATACTTCTCCTGGGACTCAGCCAATTTAGCAAAAATTAGAAATCATTTAACCTGGCAGCAAAAGCACTAACCAAGGAAATAGCTAGAGTTCAAACGGACTCTAAAGACACTGTATGACTACCACAAATTTATTGAGATAAGCTGTTTCTTAGCTTCTTCCAGCATAGCTTGCATAAATAGACCTTTATATTAAAATGAGACTGTTCTGAAAGAAGAAGTGATATCATCTTTTACAATAGCCTGAAGTGGATATTGTTCTCTATTAAACTGAGAAATATATATGGAATAATTAGAATATTACTGGTTTTAAATCATGTTTGTGAGGGTTTGCCCTGTAATAGCCTGCAAAAAGCTGGCAGAGGTTAACTTATCTTATAGCATTTGTGTCACTGTCACAGTCTTCGGACTAGAATTGGCTTTCTATAAAGATTTAAAAAATCTATCTACAGAAATATGCTAAAAAGTAATGACAAAACATTCTACAATGGTTCTATTTTCCTGTAGTGTGGCAAATGAGTTGGATGAAAGTGATGTGTTTAGTGTCAGAAAGCAGAACTTGGTTATCATAAATAATGACAGAATCTTCACTGATCAAAAGAAAAGCCATCCATACAGTCAAAAAGGAACACAAAACAGGGTGCCATGCCTTAAATCTTGTACTAACTACTCCCACTTACATGTGACTTTCATTTCAAGATTACTGCACTATAAAATCTGCATTCTGATAATCAGTTTCAGCATTTGTCTCTGAGCCCTATGTCTTGTCACATTGAATTTTTCCACTGTGCACGTCTATATTCCTTGAATTCTTTCTCATATATTTCACTCTTGTATAAAGGAATTGCTCCTGTTGTGTGAAATAAAATATCAAAAGCTGAATGAAAGACATCATTACCTACAAAGCTGGAAACAGTATCACAAAATGCAAAACAAGCAGAGTTACCTTATTCTCAGGAATAACGTGTAAAGTAGTGAAATGCATGAAGTGAGTGATGAAAGCTCGCCAATAGAAAGCACACAGTGTGAAAAACTGGACTGCAGCCTTGGAAAGGCAAACTTAGAATGCTGCATATGTCCTGGGAAAGGAAAAAAATTGTAACCCCAAACTTCTGATGCCTTCCTTGTGCCTTAGGATTAAGGAATGATCAACAAGTGCTGTCCAGGATGATGAAGAAATATAAACGAGACTCCAGGTTAAGCTCTCACAAAGTACAATTACCTTGTAATTATTGGGACTGACTGCCCAGAAACACCAGACAAAAACATGGATGGGAGAGTTGACATTAAGACCATGAAGGGGTTACACAGATGAGGACAAAAGCAACAAGTAATCACCAATTTAAACCATACCAATTTTGGCAGATAGCATGCTACTTCCATATGAGACAGTGATTGCTAAAGCATCACTGCCTTGACCTCTCGATTCTCATCTGCAGTTTGCCTCTTTGTGGGCTGTGTGTGAGTCACAACCCTGGAAGACAAGATACTTCTTTCACACATCCCTGGCCCTCTGGGCTCTGGCACCTGCTCCAGTCTTCTCTCTTTGAGCATTACTTGCAGAAAACCATTTCTTCTGCTACTGACACTGCTGCTCCAAAGCATATGACAGGGAACCAGCCAAAAGTCTATTCTTACAACTGGCAGCAACAGCATGCCTCAGTACTTACCACATCATTTGATTTACATTGATTTTTATGTGTGATTTGTAACCTGACAATATTCATATCACAGTGTTATTCCTGAAAAGATTGCCATGATATATGGTAATATATGGGATATATGACATGGTATTTTACATATTTTGACTGCTACAAATGGCTGATTTCTAACTGCTTTCTTTGGAATCTCAGTTGAATGAATATATTTTGCCAAGTTTGGTCATGGAACTCAACATTCTTGTCTTTGAAGAAAAGGAGTAATTTTATAAACTTTAAAGGATTAGAAATTTGATCCCTTCAAAGAACTATATTATGATACTTTAAAAACGTGGGCTATAGATAAGGTTGTTTTTAAAACCACTCTGTGCATATTTTTAGCTCATTTGTAAAACAAGCTTAAGTTCTAACTGTGGTCACGTTAACTGAAATGAGAGCAGAATTCAAATATGAAAATACTCTCATTGTCATCTTTAAACAGGTAACGGTGGTAAGATACAGTGCCCTGACAGCGTGTGTGTAAGATGCAATGTTGCATATTTTAAATGCTCACTAGATGGCAACATTGCTTCTCTTAAATACAGCTGCCAGGGTGTAGACAGTAGCTCTGTAAAATTTTGACTGTCATGTTTGCTAGAAGGAATATTAAACCATGGCCTAGAAAAAGAAGAGGAAGAACATTATACAGGACTACAAAAACATAATCTCTGTTTCACTGTGGGGTGGGTGGCAGCTTTGAAAAGGGAACATAAACATAGATGCTATTGTCACCTTATGCATGGGCTTTAATTAGTGAGCTTACTTCATTTCGAATCTGGTTTGGAGTGTCCCTTTAAACAGCAACTAATTGACCAATACACCTTCAAGAAGCTGTCTGTTAACACTTGATCTGGCACAGGGAACAAACCCTGGAGATAAAGAGAAGGGTGTTAAGGAATGACAAATACTTATCATATTGGAGAAGTGCTTTTGCAAAGAGAAGTGCTTATCACATGGAGAAGTGCTTTCAAAACCAAAGCACAGTTGCCTTTTTAAAATAAGAGTCTGATGATATATATTTGCATAGTGCATATCCAACATTAAGTCTTGTGGACATCTGTTAAGAGTATAGACATAGAGGAATAAACTAAATTTTTCTAAAGTTAATGAGAAGATTTCGCTGAAAGGAGAAAGATATGAGACTGGTTTTCAAATAGATCTTCAGCAGAGGACTTCATAATGCTTACAGGTGAAGATCTGCCTTCAAGAAGAGAGAGTGAAATAACTCCTGCTTGTACAATATTGCAGCAATGGAAATTAAATAACTTTGCAGAATATAAAGTTTTTCAATGTGGTCCTGAGATGAATGTATGAACCCAGCTAAATTATGACAACATTACAGATGCACAGAATGTAACTTCTGATCACCAAGAGGACTTTGGTTTTACATACCTATCTTGAATAAGTTAAAAAAAATGAAGGCTTTCCTTTATATAATTTTTTCAGTCTGTGTGTCCAGGTCAAAGAGTTGTGCCTTACAATATAAGGCAGGTTATGTCTCCTCCAATCCACAACAGGCATTTGTCCTAGGGAGTTACTGCCCACTCTAAGATACACACAGCGGCACAAGCTTAGAATGACTGGGAAAGGGGAAGACCAAACCTAAGCTCACCAACCTTACTTGAATTTTGGTAGAAATGTAAGCTCTCCAAGCCATTTGGTACCTTCATACAGGTCTGATGTTGAAGCAGTGTCACATAAATATATGTGAACTTTCATCTGTAATTATAGAGGCTGGGCTACGTGATCTCCTGTACACTCTAGAGGTGTCTTACTGACTACCTACATGTACACAGGGTACCCTTTAGTTTAGTTGCAGTGAATGTTTAATTGATCTGTTTTCTCCACAGCAGTGTTGGCTAACAATTTTGTCTTGTCTTAAGAAATCATAGGCTGGCAATCTCAACTGCAGTTAAGGCAGGGAAGCCTTTCTATTAGCTTTTACAGACCATGATTGGAGGCACATATTTTGTGAGAAAAATGCAATGTTCAGCTTAGTGGCAGGTAATACTATGCACATATATTTAAACAGGATAGTCTTTTAATTTCACCAAGCCTAAAAGTAAGCCTTTAATGCCTCCTAATTTAAAACCACACTTGGGAGCAAGCACTGAGAGCAGGAACTGGAAGTCACTTTTCACTATAGAATTTCCCACCTCCCAGCTGACCTCTTTGATTTGCTGTGTGAGGAGAAAGCCATTACTATACAGATGACCAAATTCTTGCTTTTGACATGGCAAGCAGATTTCACCCTATGGTTTGAGCTCCCACTGCATCATTTCTGCCTTCCCAGATGTGCAGATAGCACAGTGGAGAAACAGGATCATGCTGTAAAGTCCCTGGCAGCATGAGTCCTCAGTACATGAGTGTCTCCCACACTGGCAGCATCACTGACTGATGGAGCACACCTGAGTCATGCCATCCAGACAGCAGAATAGGAAGTGACAGAGCCTGCCTAACTCATCTGGTCACTGCATCTCACCTATTTTTTGTTCTGCCCACCCAAATCCACATCAAGTGTCCAAGATGCTTTGACTTAAGGACAAAAATACACCCCTTTAAAGGAAAGGGATCTGGACTGGAAAAGCACTTTATGCCAAGTTGAGGTTCTGTATATGTATTTATGAACTTTGGAGTGGTGTCTTTATGCTTTGAGGTTTTATTTGTAACAGGAAGTGGAATATTGATGAGGCCTATGCCTAATGGGGAACTATCTGATTTTGTACAACTGCTCCCTATTATAAGCTCTAACAGTTACATGAGAAATTTGTGACTGTATCTGAAAATGCTTTTTTGTTATACTTAACCCTCTCTTCCATAGGAGGCATTGCCTATCCTGCTTCTTATGGAGATCAGATAATGTGTTGTTGCATCTTGGTCTACTTAACTCATTTGAAGAAATATAATAATACTAAGTGCAAATATATATAAGTACAAGTATATACAAGTATATAATAATACTATGTGCAAAAGAGCCCTGTACAACTTCAACCTGTCAGCATATCTTTCTCCTACCTATTTGCTAGCACAGTATATAGATACCAGTAAGCATGCAATACAAGATAAGCTATATTTTCCTTGCTGTTCCATTCTAATACTATGTGTCAAAACAGTTGCTGTGAAAAAAATTTTGCATTTCAAAACTGTTAAAAAAATTTTGCATTTCCACTACAAAGTCTTCTGTAGATGAATGTATGCTTGTGAAAAAGAACACTTTCACATTCAAATTAAAGCATAGAACTGTTAAAGATCAAAGTAGCTCTAACCAGTTAGATTACTTTTTGGTGGAACTAGAAAATTAACATGTGAAGAAGAGCATGTACATGATGTGTAAATTATGTCATACAGTATCTTAGAAAACATTATTTTTATAACTGAATCAAACTGACAGGGAAAGGAAGACTTGATACTTGAATTTTACAGAGAACTTACTGTTAGATAGCAAGCCAAATGTAAATACTAAAGTAATATATGCAATTGCAGCAAGTATTATATTCAGGTGCAGCAGGGACCATTATGAGGACTTGTTTTACAAGCATTTAACATTTTCATAATAATCTGAAAGAAAAGATTCATAGCATGCTAACTAAGTTAGGAGAAAATTCTAAACTGAAAGAAGTCACAAAGCATCAGCGAGGACTGAGACATAATGTGACGGGATTGAAAAGATTAGAAAAATAAGAAAGAGAAAATGAAATTCAAACTTGGAAACATACAGTCAACTGTATCTTAATAAAAAATGCCCTACCCAAGAGAGAAGTGAGTTTGAAAAAAGCAAAGCATCAACACCAAAGGAGTAACTGAATTAGATGTTGATTGACATGTAATGCAGAAACTGCACAGACTGCTTTTATTCTGAGTGCTTGTGCAGAAGTCTGCTCCTTAGAGAGCTTACAGCAACTTCTAGGAACTCAAGGATGAAAGAAGTTCCCACGCATTCATTCATGAGGAAAAAACGTAAGAGGATTGCACTCAAGATCAGGCAAGTGGCAGCTGAGGTTGTGCTTATATATATATATTTATTTGAAGAATGTAAGGGCCAGAAGAAAGCTAAGACTAGAAATTTCTACTGGTAGAAAATAATGCAGAAAAAGACTGTCATGATCTGGGATACTTAGTGTTTCACTAGATCACTAGACAGGTTGGTATAAAGAAATTGCCATCAGTCACAACGGTCAATGCAGTGTATCTTTTCTACTCTTATATATTCTGTATGATTTCATCTAACAGTTAAAGTGGTAATGTCTATTTAGCACAAGTTGAGTTTATTCCTAAATGTCACTCGTGTGAGATGCAATTCCGCAGCGAAATTTAAGCACACTATAATATGAAATCAGTATATCCCAGGACAGCAAGACTGCAGCTCTACAGATGGTCCGATAATCCACTGCAGCATTAAGAGGCATTTTCTACTCCTTTTTGAACACTGAAAATATAATTTGCCTCTGCACTAATCCAAATATTTTATGGTGCATCTCTTCCAGTTGTGTCAGCTGATTTGTTTATATTACATTATCTCTCACTGTCACCCTTACCCCTCTGCTGTAGGTACCACAAATGCACAATAGTATTTGTGTAAAATTGTAGTAATTTAGGAGCCCTAGTTTCAATTTCAAAATGAAGAGAGCTAAATCCCAGAGCCTCTGAATTTTGCTGTCAGCTCAGAGATAGGCCATTTGCTATGTAGCACTCCCTCTGCTCTGGGTATTTTCCTGCTTTGTGTGCTTCAGAAGAGGATAAAAAACTCAGAAATGTGGGATTTAGGGCTGGGTGATTTAGAGCTAGGAGACAAAAAAATGGGAGAAAACCTAAAAATTATGCATTACTCCTAAATGAACCTGCAAGAGATAAAACTTAAATTGATTTAGGTTAAAAAGACAAAAATTTGATTATCTGAATTCAAATGGTCCCATTGACTTCAGGGGAATTCTATGGCCACTAAGGATATAGTCCCATGGCATATTCTGTCTTTGCACTATTCCTGTAACTGAGCACAAACCCGAATTCATGGACTATCAGAATTCCTGTATTTCTTGACCTCCTCTGAGTCTCTCTGGAAACAATTCCTTTTGGTCCTGGGTCTACAGGGAAACAGTTTTTAAGGACTGTTTAGATTGCCCCATAGCTGGTTTGCAGTAGTGTGATGCATTGTTGCAGAACTGACATAGGCACAAGCCACACGTAACATTCATATGGCCATGAGAGCTGAGAGAGAAGTTGGAGCAAATGGTCATGTCTAATCCTACACTGTTTTACTGGATATTTGTCTAGGCCAAATGTGATAATAAAACATGCCTTAATAAACAGAGTTTAACTTTCTCCTGGACAATTTGCAGCTAAAGCAGGCAATGTGTTATAGAGACCCCTACACATGAGCATGCATGGACAGAAAACATGCTATAAATTTTAGCTGCAACTTCACTTTTTCACCAGACAGTAACTAGTATATATCCTGCTACTGCAATCTATATTGAGTGGAGGCCACATCTCCAGGGTCCTCAGCAGGTCTGAGAACAAACTCACATTTACAGATGTACATCCATGTATATGAGATGTACATCAGTGTACATCCATGTATATGAGAGAGAAAAGTTAGGCCAGAACTATTGAGGTGTTTTTTCATGATTTGAAATGAATTACTTTGTTAGGAATGATCTCAAAGATGACTTTTCCCCCTTCTTCTTTCTTTTTAATAAAATTCCATTAACAAAGTGTTACCTTTGATTAAGTCCTCAGACACAACTGATTCAGCATATTTCACTTCTTCAGGTACCTAATTAGGATGCCAATCTTTGTTCATGTGTGGCTTTGGTGAAATACAACTAGAAGCAATTAGATGAACAGAAATCCTCCTTAGACAAAAATCACTATTAGTCATTGTGTTTCTAACAGTCTCACCTCACATAGAGGTCTCTGTCACTTGTCAAAGATGAAAGCAAGGGCCAGGCTCTCCAAGGCATTCAGGCAGGGAAGCAGGGATGTCCACAGAAATACATTCAGTTTGTGCACTTCATGAATTTGGTGAGCTTTCTCTGGCTTTAACATGTGTGCAGCCGAAGTATGAACTGGTATATTTTCACAGTAAGCACCCTAGAATTAGCTGCTATGGGGATTCTGGGTGTTGACAAGAATACGGATGGTTGGCTGAAGAGATCATTTAACCCTGTCAGTAATGAGCTCATTTGAAACAAACCCCTTCCTAATTATCACTTGCTTATGATTGATTCATCACCTGCTTTGATGCTCCTATTTAATAAACAGAAATGAGTGGCTGGGTTTAAGAACTGCATAATTTTTAGTAAAAACAGAGCTGCCTTAATATTATGTCAATTAGTTCCAGAGTAATTTTCTTTCCATTACTCTTTGTATGTACACACATGTGTGAAAATGTAATAATTGTGTACCTGTGTATGGAATGCCTGTATGACATTATAATGAAGAAAAGAATGGACCTTAGCTTATATATACATTGCAATACAGGAATAAGAATTTTCCTTACCAATTTCACTCATGGATATCCCTGGAGCTAATTGCCCGTTGTTGAAAGAGCTATAGGTAAACAAGTTTGGTACAGAGGTGAGGTCATAGATAGGTTCCTGCTTTATCTGCTTGATTCCAGTCATGTCTAACCCCGACTGGTCTGGGGAGGGCTGGGCAGAATCCACGTTGTAGTAGCCCTCAGACTTGGGCAGATCGATGACGTGCCCGTTTGAGTAGGTGCTGCCGGTGTCGTTATTCAGATTGTTCAAGCCATTGCTGATGCTGCTGCTGTAAACCCTGGCGAGAGCCTCTGCCTCACCGCTCTGCTGCTGCCGCTGCTCCTGCAGCCGCTGCTGGTGCTTCTGCACTTCAGCGTACAAGCTATCCCTCTGCTTTTTGGACATTCTTCCAAATTTCACAGCTGAAAAAGCAAAGCACAACGAGAACCATTGTCGTCTTTAAATTTTTCTCAATTCCCTTCAACCCCACCACTCTTTTGGTATCAACTTTCAGGGTTAATTTTGCTGTGGAAACTTCTTTTTCTGTGGAAATGACACAGAACGCAAAGCTTCACGTCAGATACATCTCATAAAGAAAAGGATATTGCGTACTTGAATTTACCAGGTGACAATGACTCCTATTTGACACGAGGGCCTCAGTCAAGCAATTCACTTCCTACTCTGAATGTTAAAAAGACCATGCATCCTTTTATATCTCTGTGTTCACTGAACAACAAACCCGGAGCTATATGAAATGCACAGTAGGTAAATTCATATCCATTTACTAACTTTCCACGAACCTTTACACAGTACATTAACAAGATTAGTATTCTGGGTGAAAACAAGCCCTAAAGCCTTATTATGACATCCTTTAAATGGGGTGTTATCTTCCTACTTAAAAAAAATAATCTTACAGGTTAGAACCTAGAGGAAAGTAACTTGAAGGTAAACAGCATAAATGAATGTCATCTTTTCCACTGAGCAAAGTCTTAAGGATTTATGCAATCTCCATTTTAATAATCTCCATGCACAAATCCATGCACTCCTTCTGATGAGAAAGAAAGAAAAAAATATGAGAGGGTAAACCATTTCTCCTAGAAACAGGGTTCATTACACCAAGATTGAAATTTTCAAAGGTGACAGGCTGATTGCTGTGGAACTAGGAGGAGTAAATTCACAGCCTGTATATTACAGTGGATCACAGCTGATTATCACCCTCCACCCCCATCTCTGTATAAATTCTGGTCTTCTACTGAGCTAGATCTTGAGATCTTAGAGCAGAAGCAATTGTTGATTGTGCTCTAAAACAAATGAGAGATACATTCAGCAGAATTCATCAGAACAGGTAAGGGGACATAGCTCCAGAAATGCAGACTTCTGCATACTATGAGATGTATTTTCTATATTGTGTATTTCCAGTCCATCTGAAATTTTGATCAATTCAGAATCATATTTATTAGCATGGGACTCTCATTTGGCCTTTGAGAAGAATTTGAACCTATGTGTGGATAAATGTGAAATTCTTCCATCAGGAAAAAGAACAGAAAAAGTAGAGCATAATATGCAAATACAGTGCCAGAAAAACAAGGTAACAGCTACTTTGATTTATTTTCACTTTTTTTTTTTACACCAAGAGGGTTTTTTTTTCTTATTGCCAACCTCATTTTAGTTGCAGCCCTACACTCAGCCTACATGCTACCTCACACAACTCACCCTGCCCATGGAATCAGGGCATGGTATGCTGCATGCCCTCATGGACAATATACAGTGACTGTATTTTAAATATTTTTGAATAATACAACTGTGTACTTTCTTCAAATTTTGGGCCTCAGTAATAAACCCAAATATCCACTGTTTATCCTCATTATATATTAATTAATTAGATTCTCCAGCTGCTGTCAATTAGCATCCTGCCTCTGCTTGATAAAAATGAATTTATTACATGGCTGAGATGTAAAAATCAAAGTTTTCTGTCAAAAAATTCACACAGCCAGTTTTAAATTTGCAAGAGCTCATAATATTCTTAATTCTAAACAATCATAAAGATCCTTACATAAACTATGAAAGAACAAAGTGGTGCTGTTGGAAGAATCACTCATTTTGTCTCTCTGCAGTGGTCTCTGAATTACTGGTTGGGAAGATGAAGTCAGATTAGAATGCCCCTGCGATACCTTAAATCATTGGAAGATACAATTTTCAGGAGGAAAGCATGTGCTGTTAAATTGCTGAAATCCTACTTCTTTAATCACCATGGAGAATTAGGAGCTAAGGTGTCAAGTAAACTGGATGCTAGGACCAGAAAGAATTAATGTATTAAAGCCCAGTTTGCAAGACCCCTCCCAGATTGGTGAGATGGGTAAACAAGTAATTTCCGTGAGAGGTTAAGACACACTGAGGTGGAAGAAGACCTATTGTGATCCAAATTTAAACAAGTTTATAGTCTGTGGACAGTCTAAATAAATAGCTCTTTAAGTAACGTCTCCAAAAATAACTTAATTTCCAAATACACATTTTATGTAAACCTTTTAAAAGAGAAAACTGCTTCCAGGAAATGAAATAAGTATAAACTGCTTTTACATATTAGAGCATTTTCTTCTGGTATTTTCTCACTATCTAAGACATGTTTTTGAGCTGGAAACCTCCTGCATGAGGAGTGGTGCCCTGAGCATGTCAGCTGTGGGCAACCTTGCCTGAACCTCCCACTGTCTGCAGTTTTGGTATGATGCATGTTCTCAGCCTGGTGATCTTGGCTGATCACACCACAGTTTGGAAGGTGGACCAGAGCTCTACAAGGACAACAGGATCCTGAGATTGCATAGACCATGGAGCTTTCCTCTGGCATAGGATCCATTTTCAGTGCTAAATTAGGAAGTTTTTTCTACAGACCCAGATAGGGACAGGAGGCAACATGCAAGAAAGGAAATGGTATTTTCTACCAATGCAAAATTAGTTGGTCAAGTGCTCTGAACAAAACAAACAGAAACCCCTAATACTATCAAGATGTAAATCTGTGTAGGGTTGTGCCTCGTTACTACCAGACCTTTAGAGATCTCAGGGAAATGGTTGCTTTCACACATCAATATTAAATGTTAAGATAAATGCTGGTGTTTAATGTAATGCTTAATACAAACCCACCTCTCCAGAGACAACTTTTTTGTGCTCTGTGCTTTTGATTAGAATTACGTATTTCACTTCCGACTCTTTCTGCTCTCCATTTTGTGATTTTTCCCACCCGTCTCCATGAAAATAGCCTTCTTTGTTGACTGGATGGCAAAGATCATCTCACAGTGCATGCATTACAAAGCATGGAGCTTCTCCTCTCTCTTTACAAAGAAATCTACAGGGAGTTTAAGTAAGTCAGTAGTGAAGAAAAGTTTCAAAAGGCTTAGATGCGAAGCACAAGTTTGACTCCTTACCATCTCGAGACATTCCTAGGGCAAGACATTTCTGCAGTCGGCAGTGTTGGCAACGGTTTCTGTTGGTTCTGTCAATTAAACAGTTTCTCTGTCTTGGACAGGAGTAGGATGCATTGTTCTGCTGACTCCTCCGAAAGAATCCCTTGGGGCAAGAGAGCAGGAAAGACCAAGTATTACCACGAGCACATTTCTGTGCACTGCAGACACACACATACACACACACAGAGAAACATGCAAACAACTACAGTAAACCCGTACTTAGTGCACTGCTCCTTATGCTGTGTCTCTGCAGATGTGGTGGCAGTGTGCTAGAAAACATTTCATTATAATAAGGAGAACCGTGTATTCTGTAAAGAATATAATTTTACTTTGTTAAAACCTAAATAATGTTATAGAATGCATTTTTATTGTTCAATAATATTTTTATTGTTCACCTAATACTAGCTCCTAATAGAGGAAAAATTTGTCAGCATTTGTAAGAGATTACTTCAAAGTACTTGTTTTTACATTTCTCCCTTTAATGAAGAGACTGGTAACTGTTACTGGTTACAGACAGCATGAGAAGCTGAAGTCTGCTGTTCATTCTAACTTGGCAAAGGTTGATCTGATCTAGAGACATATGATTCAGGAGTGAAGTAATTAAAATTCAGTCTTCACAAAAGCACTAGGATATAATGACTGTATCAAGTAAAGCCAACACACAAAGGGGAAAGCAACACCTTTAGATACTACCATGAGAATGTAATGGCATTTTCCACAGGCTGTTTGTCTAGAGATCTGAGGGCTGGAGGGAAAGTATATGCACCTAAGTCTTTATGAGCTTCCAGCTGCTATGAGGTGGTGCTAAGGGCATCACCAAAAGGTGCTGTTATGGTAGACATGAAGCAGCTGAGGTGACAAGAGGAACGAAACCAGGGGGTGAAGAGAAACAAAAATAAACAGATCTATACGAAATAAATAAATAAATAAACAAATTAACAAACAAGTAAGTAAAAATAAAGGTCAGGAGTATCTGCAAGTCCAGAGAGAAAAAAGCAAAACAGAGATGTTCCCTCACCAGTTTGGCAACTTTAAATGCAAGCAGCTGCAAATTGCAGTGGGAAAGCTGAGGGATGGCCTGGCCACTGCAGGAGGCTATGAGTAGTAAAACAGCAGAAATATTATTACTGCAGTTACACCAGTCACCAGAAGCGACACCTCAGTGCTTGTGCCTTTCTGGAGTGGCTTGCAAACATGTTGGAATGAAGCCAGAAGCAATAGCTGACTTTCCATCAGGAAAAAATAGTGTATCTCTGCATAGGTTGATGGATGTTAAGACTGAGCAATGGGCAAAGTCACAAGGTGACAGTGCTACAGACCTCAATTCACTTGCTGCAGCTTATGCAGGAACCCTCACTCAGGCCCTGGAGAGCTGAATGGGGGTGATGTGGGGTGTCAGTAACCGTGACAGGCAGCAAGGACACTGGCAGTGCTAGTTCTTGAAGTTGAGAATAGAGACCCACTTGAACTGGCTCAAGCTTGTTCTATCAGTGATTACAGTTCATCTAAAAATAAATTAAATTTTATGATTTGTACTTTTCAGAAAGTAGATGCCCTTTGGGGGAACTCTCCAAAAAATTCTGATGGAAACTTAACTGATCTTAGCTGACCAAAACCTTCCTGATATGGTAGAGATGCCTTTAACTTTAGACTAAATGGATGCTAATTGGAGGTCTTTGCTGAGCTTTATAGTCAATCTTGGTTTTGACTTGTGAAGAGTTTTTTGTTTTCTGTTTTAGATTTTAGCAGCCTCCATGGATTTCAGAGAACTAATTAATTCAGCAATGTTAAAAAACCCCCACAGAACCATTTAGCATTGACAGTGCCTTCTCCTGCAGTACTTTATGTTTCCTTTAAGACTGATCTTATCGGAGGATTTTGTTTTGTCTTTGCCCTCCTTAGGAAAAAAGGACCATATTATGTATCAAGGGTTACACAAGAAAACTAATTTACAGCAGGTAATTAATTTTTCTGAGGAGAATTTTATGTTCTCCACATAATATCTAAATGTTGTTGTATAATGTAGAGATAATACTTTCATTTTATTTTTATGTTATCTTTATACAGATTTGGCTATATTATTCTACATCAGAATAATTCCATTTTTTGTAAAGGAAGTTGTATTTCATCACTGAGGAGCTAAAGAGTTAAAAACAGGTTTCCCAGTATTTCCAACATGGACAACAAGTCTTTCTGCACCTTGAACAAATCACTTCACCCACCACCCACAGCCAATCTGAGAAAGGAAATTGCTGAATTAACTGCTTTCTAATTCATGACAAAGCAGTGGTAGAAAGTACTTTGCTTTGGGGCTAGGCACAAGAAATGACAAAAGGCTTCTTAGTGAAGCAGAAGACACAGAGATAGATGGGATGCAAACTCATCTTCAGGTTTCACCCTTTCTGTAAGAATAGTGTCAGAGAATAGTGTCAAATTTACTCAGTGAGTCTGGCAGGTCCACTGCATATGCACATTCAGCATAAGGCAGGCATGCATACAAACCAACCACAATATTTCAGACGGCCCTTAAGCACTTAGAATATGAATTTGCAGCAGCATACCTAATCTAGGGAAACTGAGTTAAAGGATTTTCTGTTCCTTTAAATTTGTAGCACCGCCACTGGCACTGTAATATCTGGATGCTGCATCCTGAAATGCTGTGGCTGTCTGGTGCCTGGCTCAACATGTGTGCACACTTATGGAGTGATTCTACCCTCTTTCTTCCACACATGGTCTCCATTCTTAATCATTCCAGGTTTCCAACAAACTGAGGCAAAAAGAGCCAGAAATGACCAGTATGCAGGTTGAATGAATAGCTATTTAAATGCTGGGCACTTAAACAGATAGCAGAGCTGCACTGCCAGGAACAGTGCTTACCTTAACAAGGAGCTCTGACAGACTGAGATGCCTCCCAGTGGAACTGATGTAAAAAACTGACACCTTTTTTTCACACAGGCTCACAAAACAAGATTAGACTAATTGATCTGATACAGCAGAACTGGCACAAACCCAATAGGGCTAAAACTGTTATAAGTGGAAGAGAATCTCTTTATCTCAGTAAGCAGTCTACTCACAGAGCACAGTGGTATCATCTCCTCTTGAGGCACACACAAGGGCCAGCATTAACCCTAATTACTTCTAAGGGAGACTATGCCTCTAAACAGTCTGTGGGCTCTGAGTATTGAGAGAAGATGCTCTTTTCCTGCTTAAAGTGACTTATTTCCATAGCTTTTGTGCCAATTTTGAAGTAACAGATCAATTAGTTTAATCCTGTTTCATGTGATCGTCAAAAGACGATGCTTCATTTTAGTCCAGTGCCACAGTAAGACAAAGACCCACTGCAATTTGTTCTGCTGACAGTTGTTAAATGTTCCTGAAAAAATCCCTGATCTTTACCAGTATATTGGTTCCCAAAGTACTGGCATTAAAATATTTCTTTTGCAAATGGGTGCACCTAAATATTCAGATTTTTGAGCTGTTCTAATATTTTGTAAAGGATTAGGTATAGACTTGTGATTTCACTCTGCAAATAGGCCCCCATTTTCAAATGTCCCACTTAGTGTGTTTCTACGTACAAGAAATCAGAGATGCTGCCTCTCCATCTTTGCAATTTCCCATTTACAATTAACACTGAAATACCAACATGTAGTTTGAAATTCTGGTTTGTCATGAATAATAATTTAATTCCTTAGATAATAAAATCACACACAATTTTTTAAATTGAAAGTCAAAGCCCTTCTCCTCTTCGTTCGAGTCTGATTTGTGTTATTTGAAGTAATGCCTGAGATAATATGTGGACATATATAAGTAGCAAGTCTATGCATCTACCTCCTTTGCCCTTTTTTTCTAGCCTCCAGTTCCCAGTAATTGTCCCAGCACTAGAGCCTATGAGGAAGAAGACAAGGGATCCTTTTACACTGATCATAATGTAAGGCATTCTTTCTTTTGGAGACTATAATTTGGTCTGCAGATTGTGCAAAAGAAGATAAAAAAGGACCAAATTGACACCTGTAAGCTTTTTAAAAAGGCTGACCTGCAGTAATGTGCCAACTGTAATGCTACATGGGTTGTATAGGAAACAAGATAAGAAATCCACCTCTTTCAAAGCTGATTTAAGGTAGAACAGGTGTAACTTACGTTTGCCAGCCTCTGTTGGTGTCAGCAGTTACACTACATCAGATGTAATTAATTCATGTTTCAAACAAGGAGGTAGCTCTCAAGACTATTTGATAAAATGGAAAGCAACTAGGAAAATTAGGCATGAAATGCATCTTTATCAGCAGTAGGCTTTACAGCCTTTGGCATCACTTGTTTGAAAGCATGTAAGAGTGTATCATTGTACATAGCTCCCTGAGGCTAATGCAAATAATGATGACTATGCTGTATTAAAATCTCATACCTTGCAGCCTTCACATGTGATGACTCCATAGTGTATTCCAGAGGATTTATCACCACAAATTTTGCATGGTATCACTTCAATTTGTGCTGAAAAAGAAAATAAGAGATTTTTTGGTATATAACTGTATTTAATTTCTTTTTTTCTCAAAAGAGGATCTTTGGAAATAGAGAGCAGATAACCAGTTGAACCCCAAAGATACAAAAATGCCTTGTATTGTATGTCTGTTTCTGAATGCTTTGGTTTGGCAAATTTTAAATGTTCCATGTCATGTAGTTTCTGCAACATCCCACAAAACATCTGCCACATCCCATCTTCAACATCTAAAAATGTTTCACAATTAGTAAGTTTTTTCTCATATTCCTTTTTAAAGTTTTTTTCCCCACGGGTTCATTTAATAATTATTATTGCTAATGACAGTCATTAAGGGTCCTAAAAAATAATCTGGATTGTCCTTTCCTATGTACTTTGAATATTTGTGATTTCCCATTTTTCTGAGGTGGAAATACATAGTGTATTTTGATGCCCCAAAGCAGAGTAGAGATGAAGAAGTTTTTACCTCCTTCAAATTACATTCAAGACATGAAGATACTAATACCACTGTCAGAGACAGGCTGGTGAATGCTTGCTTAATCTTCCTGTCTCTTCAAACTTTTTGTTTTAACACTGGGTTAGGTCACTGGCAGACAAGGCCCACAGATGGAGTTTATGTAGCCAGTGGCTGTGTACTGGGAGAGTCAGGCACAATGTGAAAATGTTTACTATGGATGTGCTTCAAATTCTTCTGTAAACATATCGGTCATCTGATTCTGAGAAGGAAAACACATTTCATTATCTTCATTTTTTTTTTTTTTTTTGCTAACCCAGATGTTTGATTTTCTTAATTATTTTGAATCCTGTGTGTTTCCTTTGATGATGCTGTAAAAGTACATACTTAGACATATAAAGAAGAACTGTGCCTTTATTTTAGTCAAATGAACCAAGAAGAAATGTGAAACTTATTTTCCTTCAATTTAATTTGTTGTTCTGTGTAGGATGCATGCCTCCCTGCTATTCTCCTCCTGTCTGGAAATAGCATCACATTTGGAAAGTACTCATGGTGATGCCTTGAGAAGGCTGACCTGGAAGAGAGATTAGACAGAGCTAAGAGAATAAAGCAGATATTTATTAAAAGGCCTTTAAGGGTACACCTTGGGTAGTTCAAGAGCCTGACCAAGGCTACACCCAAGGTAGACTTAAAATGGTCACAAAATGGATGACTGGTCATGAGATCTCACAATTTTGTAAGTTTTGTCCATTTGCATATTGGGTTCAATTGTCCAATTATAGCTTCAGATTATGAAGTCCCATCCTTCTTGTCTTCTCTCTTCAGTCCACCATTGTTTATGCTTTTGGGACTAAAAACTTGTAACAGTTGCCCTTAGTCTGCATCTGGAAAAGATTTGTTTTGTCTACCCTCTCTGTAAAGAGAGCTCACTAGCACTTAATATGAGGCTCAGAACTACACCCCTGGGCAGCACAGAATCTGAACAACATGAAAGCTAAAACTTAAGGCATCACTGGCAGATGTTTCTCAATGCCCAGGGCAGAAACAGCAGCACTTCTCTGCAACTCAAGTCACCCATCAAATCCTTGAGCAGAAAAGCCTTTTTAGTAGAGCTAGCCTGAGCACAAGGATAGGTAACTGTTAGTACTTTAACAAGACACATTTAACTCTGAAATGGATTGAGACAGGGAAACAAGCTTATTGTCCAAATGCTAATCCTAAGAAGAGCATCCCATTTCAGATTTGTGGGCTGTTGAAAAGATTTAAAAAACAGTAAAATACCTATGCTTAAACTTGCCTGCATATTGTAAGCTAAGCAACAAATATGCTTGCACAGTGAATACTGTGAAAATATAATCATATAGCCTAGATTATGCCCCATTTCTACTTATGTATATAATTTGTCTCTTTTAGCAGAAGCCAGGAGTCTTCTTCCTACCACTTCCTTCTTCCCACCACTTTGTAGTTAAACAACCAAAACTCAGTACTGTGTCCAAGCAAGCCATCACCACACTGCCCACTGAAAGGTGCATTGCATATGCTATTGCTTTATCCTCCTATTTAATGTAGAAGCTTATGGGGTAAACTGCACAGGGTGAATACCAGCAGGCCCTCTACTTTGGAAAGTCAAGTAACTATTCCCTTGGGGCAGCATCCCAAGAGATCCAGGTGAGAAGAACTTACATGGATGGCTGAAGAGACTTTAGCTCCCCACTGTGAGCTCATTTTCCTGACATATTCTTTCTGATCTAGCATAATTTTAGGCATTGCTCAGGCAAGCAAACCAGTTTTAAAACCACTCCTAATCCATGTTGTAGAGAGGGAACTCCTTAACAGCGAAGCACCCGCAGTTCTTTGGAAATTTTTCCAGGTTGATCCTGCTCAAAAATTTCTCTGCCTTATTACCACTGGGATAATAAAAACTTTTAAACATGTGCCTCCAGGCACTGCTGTTTGTGAGACTCCTTTGAGTAACTGCTCACAGGTCTCTGCTTGAGAGTCATGTGGATGGAGAAAGTCTCAGCTCTGGGACCATGTGCTACTTTATGTTTTAAAGACATATGTCAATGTCAGAGACAGGAACTATAACAACAATGGAAAGAAATCTGCAGGAAAAGGGAAGACAGAGAAAAAACCCCACAACGAAAATAGCAAGGTACTTTTCATGCGACTTGCATCTACCATTTGTAACTGTGATAGAAACAGAGAGAGAAGAATTGATCCTGTGACACTGATTACATTTGGCACAGTACTTTTTACTGTAAGCAAAAAATAATTTCACACATTATAAGCTCCACCTTCATGGTATTTGTGTATCAAGTCCCTAAATGCTAAGGCTTTGGGTTTTAATTAATACGTAAAAAATACTTTAGACTTGAGACTCTTCAGTTAATTCAAACCTTTATTTGAAAATAACCATTCTATAAATTAGTAAATGCAGGTTTGTCTAGAAATTTGCTACCATTTCTCCTTAAGTCTCCGAAGAGAACTCACAACAAAGACATCCTTAGGACACAGAAGGCATTAAGAGTAAGTTTGTTTGGAAAAGTGTATTTTGCTACTGCCCTCCAGACATTTTTTTCATAAAACAGCAGAACAATTTCAGGATTCCTAATAGAATTCTTGATTGCACAGGCCAGATAAAAAAGAAACCACTGTATTCCCAGAAGGGTCTTGAGATACTGCAATGAACATACAGTGTACCATGTTTCTTTAGCAGATATCATCACAAGTCAGATTGCAGAATATTCTGAATTGAAAGGGATCCACAAGGATCACCAAGTTCAACTCTTAAATGAGTGGCCTCATGGGGATTGAACCCACCGCCTTGGTATTATTAGCTGACACAGGGTACTATACTTTTTGTGCATTCTGTTTCTACTTTTCCACCTATGATCTTATGTTGTTTTTCTTACTTCTTCACCTATTAGACCAACAAATAGATCAGGGAGCTGCATAGCTGACTATCCTTACAGCTATTATAAAATTAGCAACTTTCTTCTGAAATCCTTAAAAATATAAAATGCACTGATTAAGTGCCACTTCCTAAATATTGAGGCAAAAATTGAATGAACAAACAATAGCAGAGTTGCCACAATGAACACTTTCACCAGCACCGGAACAGAACTTACTTTCTCCCAATGCAATAAACTTGAGAAAGGAATTAGAGCAAAACTACTTAGCTCCACTTCAAAAGCCTTTCCACTTGCCTTCTCATGCATTTTTACTCTTACACTATGCACAAGAAAAATGGCTCCTGCCTCTTTTCAAGCAAGCCTAAACCTGAGCGCCCACTTGTCCAATTTTACAGTAAGCACACTGAGTAGTACCACTGAACAAAAGACTGCAAAACCACTACCACCCTGATGTCTAAGAAAACATTTAAAACATTTGGATGTATGCTGCAGAGTGTTTGCCCCCTACCACCAGCTAGCACGTCTTTCCTCAGTACCACAGGGTCAGATCTCTGCAGTATTCATCTCTTATTTTATACTTTAGATGAAAGTTCTTTAGGACAGGAAACTGCCTCCAGTTCCATGGGACAGTCTACAAACTGTAGTGCCACAACGGAAATTAATTAATTCCACATAACTAGTAATTATAATCCACTGATGATAGGATAACTACCTGTAATCTAATTCATTCTGTCATGACTATAGAAAGCAGGGTGGAATTCTATCAAGGAAGAAAATCCACAATTTTTTCACATATTTGAAAGGAGCACTTACATATAAACAATTGGGTAATTAGAAACATCTTCAAACAAAGCATTTGCTCAAATGCACCCCAAGAAAAATCAGAAGTACATTTAGCTGCCTTTTTTTTACCAATAGAACACTTACATATAGGCACAAAATTCATTATCCTAAAAGCAGGAAAATAATTAGGTTTGAAAAGTTTTTAAATGAGTAAAATTAGGAATGAATCTGTAATGGGAGAGAGGTAATTCTCTGAATTCCTCTTGAAAGAAAGGTAAGAGTCAACAAGGCAGTTAATGTGTCTGACATGTATTTGTGGAGATTGTCACTCACGTGCATATGATACTAACAGAGAAAAACAAATCTCACATTTTATATAATTTCAGTTTAACATTTGAAGAAATTCACTTGAGAAATACAGGATAATAATCTCACAGACCCGTAGCTTTGATTTAAGCAGGAAAAAAGACTTGAGCTTTCAGTATTTAGTTCTTGATCAAAAGATAATAATAAAGCATGCAAGGCACAAACTTTGAAAAAGAAGTCCTTTCTCTAATTTGTAGATCCAGGAAGGGTTGCACTTGGAAGCATCAAGGCTAATCGGAGAACTGATAGCGAAAAAACGCAGTTGCTTCACCTTTCAAGAATTCCCATCATCTTTTTGTTGGAGTTCCTTGAAAAATTGCTGGTGGATTAGCCTAATTCACTTTTATGTTTCTATTCCTAACTGACTTCAAATTAAGTACATTCAGCATTTTTTATCTACTTGGCAACTCTGCCTTTTTTAGCCTGACCTCTGTGAGCAGATAATGCTTTTTTTCCTTGCAACTTACTGTCAGTAGAAGTTTCCATGCTAAGTTAGGCTGGCAATGAGAGCTTGGCATTCCCTTTGCTACAGGAATAGATGTTCTCTAGCTTCTCAGCAAGACTTCAGGTGCTTTGCATTTAATAATCTGAAAATATACAGCTGAGGATACTACTTATGTTTACAGCCTCTGTCATATCTCATGCAGTGAGATAACATGCAGAGATAACTTACTATAAAGTTAGTAGTATCTCAGCAAGGTAATTAATTCCAGTAAGATAATCTTACTGTCTGTAGATACATTAGCTGTCCATCATACTTCAAAATGAGCCATTACAGTAAACCAATATGGTGCATTTCACCCAGAAAGGTGATGTTTTCCTTTTGTAGCCCTTTTGCGCAGAGGTACATTAAACTCTCACTATGGGTCTGGCCCCTGGATTTGTTACAGCAACAAAGACTCACTGCAAAGCTGATGGCTCTCAAATAAGCCAGTCCTACACCTCAGGAGCACAGATATACAAATCTCAAGAAGCAGCAGTTCTTGTATATCTGTGTGTCACTGGGCACAGATATTAGATGTCAACTGTACATAGTACAGAAAAACATGTCATGAGTAAGAAGGTAAGCAATAGCCCTAGAATTTGGATACTGAGAGATCTGATAGATCATTGCACAAAATGGAAATGGGGTATATTAGTCCAAAAAAAGAAGGTTTTTCCAATAAATGCAAGCAATTATCTTGTCGATTTTCTTTCACTTTCTCACATTCTTAGCTGAAGTTCTTTTAGTTTACAACCAATGTCACTTGGAAGGTTATTTGGTCATATGTTTTCTTTTTTTCCCCTTCCTCTTTTATGATTTTCAGTGGGGGAAAAAATGAGCAAAAACCTCTTCAAAACAAAACCCAACCCAAACCATACCAAAGCATGCTGGATTGTATACGAACTCTCCTTATAGATCAACTCTGCCTTTTATTGCATGCCTGTTCTAAAGACTATAGGACAAGGGTATTTTAAAACCTAAATGTTTTTTAATGGCATGTTTTTATTTAGTTACTCTGTGCATCCTTACTGAGTGCATTTAAAATCTATTACAACAAAAGATCAAACCGTAGAAATACGTGCGAAAATGTCTGTAGAGTGATGAAAAGTTTTAAAATTATGTGCTGCATATTAGCCTTTTTGCATATGAAGATATATGGTTATATATGCACTGTAAATACATACTGCGGAAGATGTTTACTGAGTTCCTTGGCCATAGTAATATTTACTGAACCTTGTCAAATGGTTTGAAACAGATGAATATGAGTTCAAATTATTATGACTGCTCCACAGCTAAAGGTAATTTAAAACTGCTCATATTATCTCATCTTTTTGTATCGTATTGTTACTCAGTAATTTTGGAAGAAGTCTGGAATGAATGATACATGCAGATTAGTTGCCTTCATAATCAGCAGAGAAGATGAAATCATTATGACCACAGCATAACATCCTTAAGTGCTAATAAACACTGAAGTAAGAAAAAAAAGTTTTGTTCAAATACTGTTTCTTTCTTAAGTGTAACTACACTGGATCTAGCACTATTGTTTAACAATTTATGGATACTAAAAAGTTGTTACATTTGTGATGGTCCAGGGTTACAGATCAGATGAGATTTTCAGAGAGATTTAATATCTTTTATTAGAGCAAGAGATACATTGTTTTTTAAAGAAATGCTTTTGGACATAAGGGATACGTTCTTTTTAAAAGAAACACTTTTGGACCCCTAGCTTTTTATCATACCTTAGATAGTAGCAAAGGACTTCAAGCTTAAAACAGGTTAAGGATAGTTATCCTTCAGCTCCAAGCTGAATTTCATTATGGTGTTGAACTAGAAAATCTGCAAGATCTGCAAGGCTGGATGTTTCTCTGTGAAGCAAAGGTACTTGTAAGAAAAAAAAAAAGGGTAACAATTTTAAGAGCAGTGATATAGTGTTGTGAGATAATGACATATTTTGGATCACAAAGATTTTTCATTTTCTGCAAACCTGATCAATTAATTAAAATAATTCGTAGAATAACAGAAGACCTGGATTTTCATTGGCTTATTACAAGACAACAGTGGTGATAAGTTTTCCCAGATTCTAGAAAAAATACTGTACAGCTTTGTTGCCAAGAATGCCAGCCCAGCACTCAATGAAACACAGAGATTAGGAATCTGACAATGGTACACAAATTCCTACCTAGCAGCTTGTTTGTTTCCTTAATTTGGATAAAACAGAGAGGCTGAAGTACATACCAAGCACAAGTGTTCAGGGCTTTCCCAGATGTTTTGGAATGGTTCGCAGGCAAGGAAGAAGAGCAGAAGAAAAGCAAAACTGCCTGTATCCTGTGTTGGGCAATGATGACTAATACAAAGTACAGCCCATTGTCCAGATCCCAAAGGACAGAATGCAGGTGCCTTGTCAGAAGCAATGGCTCAAATGTGATCCCTGAAAGTCTGTGCTCGTAGAGGATAAAAAGTGTCAAAGGATCAGTAAACTTTGATGGCTCACCCAGCTCTCTGTAAATTCATATAGAAGCATTTTCATTGCCTCTCAATGTGGACTTCTCTGTATTAATCTATGAACTCTTTTCATTAGTAATTTAAATTCATGGAAATTATGTGTATAACTTCAAAGGATAGTACTACAGTAACACAAATTATTACACAATAAAAACATGTTGCCAAACTGATGATTTGGGCTCCAAATGTGACTTAAGTCAGAGTTATTTACTAAATAATCAAGCCCCCTGAAGAGCTCAAGAAACTTGCCATATTCATAGGGAAAGCTTTAAGTATATAATATATGGTGAATTACTACTGTACAGTTTCTGCTTCCCTCAAAGACTCAAGCAATGGTTCTGCTGATACTGCACACTTTCCCTAAAGAGATTATTAAACTAATCCCAAATATTATACTACCCAAGCTATCCTATATTTGACCTCATCAGATCCAATGTTCTACAAATAATCTCTAGCAGCTTTAGCTAATGTTTATATAAGCTGGTCAGGATGACTGAGTGGTGGTGATCATGTTTTCCATGCAACACTCTTAAACAGTGAAAGTACACTCAGTCAAAAAATAGCAGCCGATACAGAAAATACATTGCATATGCAAAGTTCTTTCCTATAAGAGTTATACTTAGTATTTACTCTGCCATACTGTTTGTCAGAACTTTCAGATGTTTCACTTACAATATTTTAGAATATATCAGCATTTAGCAGGACATATTATTTTCCCTCCTTACTTCTTACTCAGAAATCTACTTAAGAATCTGCTGGGTATTTCTGACCTATGGTTTCCTGAAGACAACCATCCATGTCTGCATTCTTTTCCTTCTGAATAAATGGACTAATGAACACTGCAATGGAAGTGTTCAGATACCATGATAAATATTTACAGTCCGTTTGGCCTGTTGAAGCTGTCATGAAATAGTCATACAGTAATCAGGACCTCAAAGTAAATTATTTTTGTTAGATATGCCCAGATCTCTGCTGTACAGTTACAAAGCTGAGCAACAGAGAGAGAGATGCTGCAGGAAGTGCTGTGAAGACCTGTTTTCCAGGCTGTGGGATCACACACAACCTTATCTTTTCTCACACCCAGCCAAGTGTTACTGCTTGCTGGAGTGGGATGGAAATGAACTTAAAACTTAATTCATCTCATAGTAGGAGGGTGTAGTGGTTATTCTTAGCTCTATCTGTAGCAGCACCTTCTTCTCCAGCTCTTTGCTACTGGATTGCAGCTGCAGCACACTGACAATCTTTGCATCCCTCCTCTCCTCCCCCCTTTACCTGCCCAGATTCATTTGAAAGTCCACAAACTGCTATACTTTCAGAGACACTGAAACCCAGAAGTTTACGCCATGCAAAATCTTAAAGGGAAATAAGGACTGTTGCCCTGTTGGATTATAGCATTGCAGCAAAATGAGGGTCTAACTTGCATTATCTAGGACTTTGAGTGGCTGCCATCACAGTCAAGGAACAATTTCCAATCTACTTTCCTGGACCACTTTTCTTGCAATACCTTACTTTACACACAATCTAACTCCCACAAATAAAAATTATGAGAGACACAGGCAATAAAAAATAAACAAGAGTGATTTCAACCTGAAATTACTCTGAAATCATTCTGATATTACCTTCTTAAAACTTTCTGAGCTTCTTCATATTTCTTCATATTTTTTATTATCACTATGGATTTTCACTTTTGCACATTCCTATTTTAATCTTTGCTCTATCTTTTGAAAAGCATTTAAATCAGCTGGAGATATTCTTGGATTTGCATCTGTTGGTGTTTGAAAAAATGTTGTACTTACCAGCTGTCTACTTACCAATTTAATCTGCCATCTTTTAAAGACAGTAGGAAGAATTAATCTTAGCAAAACTCCAAATACAGTTGTCTCAAGGGTAGACTTGTACACCATGTTTAATATTTCCCTCTTTATTTTTCACTTTAATGTCCCATATTGTTAAAGAAGTGAAGAATAAAAATATTTCTACTCACCAGTTGCATCAGGTTCTATTTTGTTTTGAATATCACACATTTTGTTGTAAATAAATAAGACTTCCAGGAGCAGACAGTAGTCTTCCTGCTAGCCTACTTATTCACAGTTACACCTGTGCTGTTGCAAAAGTGGAGTCTTAACAGACTACATTAACAAGATTAAATGGAAGAAGTAATAAGGCATAGACTGTTCCATTTCATGAAAGAAGGGAAGAAGACTGCTGGAGGCACTAAGTAATGAAACAATATTTTCTTTTGATACTCTATTAATGTATGCATTTCCTATTTCAGTGCAGTGATATAATTTTTTTTTCTGGGAATTCTGAATAAAGCTCAGCTTTCCTTTGTCATCAGTTTTTGTTTCAGATATATATATAAAAGACATGGAGGATTAGAGTGGCAGATGTAAGAAGCCAAATTATTACAGATAGAATGCCCATGTTGTTAAATGTCACCTACATCTTGCCTACTTTCAGCCAGAGATAAAAAGTAAAATTTCTTGCAGTGTTTTTAGATATCATGTGACACACCTGTCTGAATTATCCCTGTTGAACATCCCTTACAGAAAAGGAATATTAATTGAATCCCAGTTATCCTTAGGTTGTACACAAAAGAGGAACTTAGGGGTAAGCTCTCAGTATGAATCTCTAACAGAGCTCCTCAGCACCTGTACTATATTTTTATATATTTTTATATTTTTATATTGGAACTACTGTATTTTTCCCCCTAGCCTTCTGTAATGTCTAGAACTGCATCCTGTTTCATATGTTACACTTGCAAAGGCATGCAGTGGCTGTTATGCACCAAGTGTGATGCAGCTGAACACAAAGCAAGATTTACACAGGTTTCCTGTCAAAAAATAAAACAATGCGAAACAGCACATAACAAGAGAACATTCTACAAGACAGGTAATATATTACATGCATTGCCTCCTACAAATTCACTTCTTCCTTTTGAGTGTTTGTGGATTTCCTGTGCTTTGAAAGAATTCCTATCATCTCCCCATAAGATATTCTCAGGCTTTTCTGCGGCATTGTAACTTCACTTCCAAGAAACCTTTCCTTTATAATCCATTTGCTCATGCCCTGACCTTTTGCATAAAGAAGTTGTTGGAATAGGGGATTATTCAGATCCTAGCAGTTCTGTCTTTCTAATCTTGCATATTAATTTCCTTGGAATTCAATGCCAAAATTAAAAAAGAGAGAACTTAAGAACTTTCAAGATTCAGTTAGCCTGATACATGCAGAAGACTGTTAATCATACATTTTACTAGGAAAAAAACCCAAAACCATTCAAAATTGCCATTTCAGCCATCTTTGCTTTGAATGCTTGCTTGATTTAGATAAAACAAGTTGAGGAATTTTCAAATCAAGAAATCCATGCAAGAGGAAATATTACAGGAGAGTTCTAAAGTTTATGAAAAGAAACAGAATTATTGGAGATTGGGAAAAGTACAGAACACAGACGCATGAATGAGCTGGGAATAGTCAGGCTGAAAAAGATGTTCTCCCAATCATACAGAAACCATTATTTGAAGAATAACAAGGATGAGTTAAGTACTTGCAACAACTCATTTAAATTTGCATAAGCATTACACAGCTATTTTTTCATGTCTGTTCCTAGAACCAGTCACATATAGTCACATACATGTGTTGCTCTGGGTTTATAATCTTGAATACAGTCTCAAACTCTTGGCCTGTGGCATTTTGATGAATAAACATTTCCTGGCTTGGTAAGAAACATTCCACTCTCTATTATTTCATTAATTGAAGCCCTTTGATGTTATGGAGCATAATTTTTCCTGACTGGGTAAAAAATTGGTGTATAATTTTCCTTCTGTGGCAACAGTGTTTCATTCTGCTGAACTACTTACAGCCTAAGAAGATCTTTAAGTCTCACTGTTTCATAACATATTAGAGTTTCCCATCAGACACACCTCATTTCTCTCAGATAAAAAACATGGATCAAAGAAATGGCCAAAAGAAATGAACAATATTTAAGTGGGCTTCCCCTCCCCCGCCCCCTTTTCCCTCTGTAATTTGTGTAACTGAAAATCAGTTCTGCATGAGTAAGAAAGAAATCAATAGATTGCTGCCAAACACTGCACATCCTTCTGAGGTATGATTTAGTATCAAACTGGTACTGAGCAATGACTCCAGACACACCAGCTTTCAAATCAAGAACTATCATTGGCTAGTAGCCTAATAAATCCCACTGTATGTCCTGTTGGATATGCTCTGCCTCTACAGGGATTAGGATGCAAGGACTTCAGGAGCACAATGCCTCAAACACTGTCAGAGAAGGAAGTTCTCTTAAGATAAGCCACCACAAAAGGAACTTAAGAAAAGCACAGACAGCAAATAGAAGGGATTAATATCAGGCCTAAATGGAGGTGAAGGTTTGGAATTAGCACACTGGACAAATTCCACTGTGCAGACTGCGGGAAGGGTACAGATGGAAACAACACAAAGATGCCAGGCCAAGTGAGGCAGATCTGGGAAACCTATCTGGATAAAAATTCCCACCATGGCACACTGGGAGAAAGGAAACAGCTGCTTACACACATGCCATTCTAAGTTATGGGAAAGCATCTATGCCTCATGGATAGTGGGGACCTGGACCTGGAAAAGAATGGTACCTCCAGAAGAACACTTCAGGTGTCCCCGAAGGAGCACTGAGGGAACCAGTGTGAAGGAAAACAAGCAGGATGCTAGAGAAATCCATGCAGTGGTAACTTTTGCTGAATCTCTCACTTTCTTAGTCTTACCCCTCTTCATCCTATTCCTATTTCTCTACCTCACATTTACAATTAAATAAAATCTGCAATATTTATTTTGGTGTATGGGCTTGTTTACACCTTAATTCAGGCAGAGGCATGTCTTAACAATCAGAGCCTAACAGAGAGCAGGCAGAACTTGGATGTAGAAGTCTATGCAGTATTTACTTTCTGAAATGAGATCTGAGTTCCAGAAGAAAATGGAAGTATTTTAACTCTTACAGAAATACAATGATACAATATAATTTTCAGCTTGTATTTCTAGAAATGTACCCCATTGACCCTCAGCTGAAAAAAACCCCAAAAAAAACTTCTATGTTGAAAAATAATTTCAAGAGCCAAACAAATACAAAATGAATATTCCACTCATCTACAGCACAGGATACAGCAAGCTCTGAAACCCATGCATTATAAGCTCCCTTTTGACCATGAAGCTGTCCTACAAACAGGCTTAATAGCCTGAACCGACAGACAATCTCAATAAAAGGCATCACCATACATCCAGCATTCTTTTTAACTGTTTGAACACAAAGAGATCATAGAATCATGCAATAGTTTGGGTTGGAAGGGATCTTCAAAGGTTATCTAGTTCCAGCCTTGCTGCAATGAGCATACAAAAGTCATATTTGCACATTTATGACAAAATAATACCTAATTGTGTTCAACAGGAAAAAGATTTCTTTTTTTATATGGCATATATTTTTGAGGTAAGGGATTATAGGGACATGGGGGCGGGTTTCCAGTGCTGCTCAATTCTGTGCCACCCATATTGTGGTGGGGGTATGGTTTCAGGAGGCAGCCAAGGCCAGCAGCAGCAGGGTTGCCATCTTTTCATGGGCTCAAGGGAGGAGGTATGCATGCAAGTTGTAGGATCAGCCTGGCACATCCAGCCCCTCTCTGCCACTGGCAGTCTTTTCCCAATCCTTTGAGCTGCATCTTTTCTGGTTTGGTGCTGAAAGACACAAAAGAAAGGGAGCAGCAGCAGGGCAGAGCGGAGCTCAGCCCAGCTGGGTAGGGCCCAAGCTGCAGCCAGCTGCCGAGATCTCCACTCCTGCCCCTCCAGGAGAAGGGTGCCCTGGCCTGCTTCAGAGCCCTCTCAGGTCCCACCAGGCTTTGTCTTATCCCTCTTGTCCCAGCACTTTTTTGTGTGCTTGGGGAGGAAGTTAAGCTGTGACTCTCTCAGACAATATATTGCCTTAGTTTTCCCAAAATCCATGTGGTCCAGAACAATACCAGCCACCATTTTTGCCTTTGCCTGGGAACGTGTCTTTGGGAAATGCTTTTCTTTGTTCAGTGATGAACACCCTTTTTTGAGCAGAACACTCTCTTTTCTATACTCTTTTATTAATATTTTTGTGGTTATTGTGATTTTTCACTATAGCATGACTCCAGTTTATAATCTTCCCCAGTGTTTCCTCCACTGTCAGAAGAGGGTGGGGGAAAGGGAGTAGCTTGAGTGGGTTTAATCTCCTGCTGTGTTTTAAACGAGCACATTAAGAAAGGAAGGAATTTGACACCACTGAACACTTTGTAATAGAGCCTTATTCCTAAATGAGTTAATTCTCTCATCAGTCTAATTTACTGAGCAGTTAATAGCATCTTATAACACCCACAACCACAGAACAAGCTATGGAAATGAGGAATGTAAACAATTTATCCCAGTAATTTAGAAAGAAAATAAACTATAGAAATTTTTGCACAGAAACTGTATCAAAGTACAGTAAAAAACACACAAACTAATAGCATTCTCCTGAAAGAAAAATATATTAAAATTCAAAAACTGATTTGATATTACTTTTTTTTTTTTTTTTTTTTTTGTAAAAAACTAAAAAACTCAAANTTTTTTTTTTTTTTTGGTAAAAACTACAAACACTCAACAACATGCCTGCTGAAGCTACCCTGTGCAGTATTATAAGCAAAGAGTCCTTCAGCTTCTTGTAAATAAAATCTGGTTTGGTTGATAGCTGAGGTAAAAATTACTTAGCTAAAGCAAAGAAAACCTGGCCATCACTATAGAGATAATTAATGTGGAGTGCAGGATGGAGGTACAGAGGAATTCACTTCCACTTAACAACCTTACTCTCATTAAGACCAGACACAAGATGCACCCTGTCTTGGTTCTGGCCAGATTGTTAATTTTTTCAATAGACAAGAGGGGCCATAGGTAGGACATGGAGGTTATTCTCTACCATCCTACATGGTTACTGGGTGAGGATGAAAGGGAGTCTTCTTCTGGGAAGAAAGAGCTCCTTCTGGTTGAGTAAGTACGGCAGAAGGAGCAGTCAGGTAATGCTGGCTCTAAGCTGGAGCTTGCAAATGGGAAACACTGTTTCCCATTGTGAATCCCACTGTTTCTCATGTGTGAATCCTTTGCCTATCTTGTACATTTTGTTATTAATACTGATCTCATTGCTCTTTCCAGTAAATTGCTCTTATCCTGCTCTGCTCTGCATTGAGGCAGCCTCCCTCTAAGTATTGTGTGCAGTTTTGGGCACTAAGCTGTTAGAGAGCATCAAAGAAGGGCACAAGGATGGTGAAGGGTCTTGAGGGGAAGCTGCATGAGGAGTGACTGAGGGGTCTTGATTTATTCAGCCTGGAGGAGACTGAAGGTCTCCCTGCAGTCTTTAATATCCTTATGAGAGGAAGTGGAGGAGCAGGCACTGATCTCTTCACTCTTGTGGCCAGTCAGAGGACTGAAGAAAACAGCACAAAGCTAAGTCAGAGGAGGTTCAGGTTAGATATAAGGAAAAGAGCATAGTATTGAATGGATATATCATACTCCTTATCATACACTAGCCAGTGGGAAAGTTGAAAAATATAATAGACTGCTAAAACCACATTGAAAGCAATGGGTGAGGGGACCTTCACACACTGGGACCTTCATTTAGCGAAGGCCACCTGGTTAGTTACCACTAGAGGCTCCACCAACAGAGCTGAGCTGGCCCTGCCTGATCAAAACATTCACAGATCATAGAAGAGATAAAGACCCTGTGTGGTCCATCTGATGAATATGTTAGGGGGGAAAGTTTGGATTAGTTCAGCTATATAAGCGGGAGTGGTGTTGTTCAATGACCTGGGTGCACTTGGTGTCTAATGCAGTTGGATGGGGAAACAATGTGTAACTGAAGGGGATTTGATTTTTGGGTGAGAGCAGTCTATAATGTTTTGTTGTGTAACATTAGTAGCTGAATGCCATAACTACCATGGACAGTGAGTCTGGACTGCTCCAGATACACCAGCCATGAGCTCGGGATGCAGCTTGCAACCACCTGACAGTACACCAGCCCTCCTGGCATGCAAGACATCTAGGACAGAGAACCCACAGTCATGGATTCAATAAACTTTACAGATATCTTTGAAGGACAGATATTAACTATGGGAATTGTGCTTGTGTATATATCTCTATATAATTGGAAGGTGTAGGATCAGTGTATGAGATTAATGGTATAGGATAAAGGCTGGTTAACATCTTAGTTACGGTGAGGACAGAGTTCATTATTTGCAGTAACCAGGCAGGGCTGTGTCTAGGATCCAGAAGTTATTCTATACCACCTCAAATATGTGTTCCTTCCAGTCAGGTAAATGAGGTAGAAGGAATGGTCCTGTAATTCTGGTTCTGACACTGAGAGTGGTTGGGTAAGGTGCATTCTGAGTAATCATGTGTGAATTGTTTGCCTGTCTTTTACTATTGTTATTATTGCTGTTACTGTTCATTTTTTTATCACATTGCTGTTTCCAGTAAATTGTTCTTATTTCAACCTGTTGATCTTTACTTTTTGTGCCTTCAATTCTCTCCCCATCCTGCAAGGGGAGAGGGGGGAGAGTGAGTGGCACATGCAGAGTCTAAATTGGAGAGCACTGAATTGGGGAGTACTATTCCTAAACCATGCTGCATCCATAGATGGAACTCTCTTTTTCTGCAGTTCTTGGTAGTTTTATCAAAAAGTATCCAGCTGCCTGGATAGCTGTCTGGGGAGTGAGAGAAATGAGGGGAAAAAAAAAAA
>VXBR01000483.1:11736-89260 GCA_013400215.1 Cisticola juncidis | reverse complement strand
AAAAAGGGAAAAAAAAAAAAAAAAGACTACTGGTTCAGGACATCACTTGGTATGGACTGATGCTAGGTTGCCAAAGTCGCTGAAGAGCTGTGCCAAATGATATCAACTGACTGCGGGTCAGCTCCTCTTTTCATTTATTCTGATGTCACACAATAGTTGAAAATAAAGCAGAGAGTTATAAAAAGGCTGTAAGTAATTGTATGATTCTCCTTCTGAAGGCTGCCTATGATATATCCCCTGGTCTTAACTGCCAGAACTGTAGAAAATTGAGCAGCAGCTTCTAGATTGTGGCCCTGCACAATCATGAAGAAGGCGCTTCTGTTTATTTAATTTAGGAAGTAGGAATTGTCCTTGGGGAATGAGATCAGATGAACCACACTCTGTCTTTTGCTTTGTAAATTCTTCAGCCATGCAAGCTCTGATCAACCTTGCAAGTGCCCTTTTGGATGCCGGCCTTCGTCCTTTGCAAATATAGAACAGAAAGAAAAGTCTTACTATATCCTGAAATCCTTATGATCTGTAAATCCAAGTCTCTGCAGCCCTAGGGACACTTCAACAATGTGAATCAAGTTCTATTCCACTTGTGAGCTAAAAATACAAAAATGGTGATGCTACTTTCTAGTTTAAAGAAAAAACAATAGAAAGTTATCAAGAATGTTGGTGCTTTAATTAGAGCTGCTGTATATGATAGAATATGGATAGCATAATATATATGTGACTCCCCCAACCACAGCAAAAGGATCAGCACAAGAAACTGGTAGCAGGATTTTCTGTCAGCTCTTTTTTTTTAATCTATTTTGTCTTTTTTTCTGGTGAAAAGTGATCCCAGCAGACTGCATGAAGGGGGACCATGAATCTAAGAGACCCTGCTCTAAAGGTCTCTTAGTTCACTATGCAGTACATTTTAAGTTAAAAGACTTCAGAAATTATAAGAGAGGCCATATCTCTATGTACAGAAATTAAGTATCTTTGGACAACCTTATAACTTTGGGGTGACAGGCTTCCTCTGTTGATATGAACTCTTTAGGTCTTTGAAAAACACTGAATGAGTGTTAAGAACTAGGGACCAGAGTATCATCCACGAAAAAACTGGGAAACAAATTATGGACATGTATGATGTAGTATCTTTGAACTGCACTGGAAATGGTGAGCTAATAATAAGGTGGTCTAATAAAACTTGCAAGATCTATGTGGCTTGCTTTGACTGACTCTTGGTTTCACACTTATTGTTTTACCTCCCAAGGAGTGACCGACTGCTCTTGATAAAAAAAGTCCAGTCCCTAAACGGGATGACACATGTCCCCGACACACGTAGAAAGAACTTCACAGCTAAATACATTCAGGAGTGAATCAGATATTTCAGCCTCCTATGGTCCAGATGTTCACACATCACCTAATCAGGCTACCTAACTTTTGCTGTAGGAAACTGCTGACTTTCCAGAAAAATTGGTGTTGTTTTCATTATCTCAAACCTCGTGAGTCACACATTGTGTGTGTCAGTATCTTGCTACTGGATGATAGTATTGGAGGAAATTGTTTGTAATGGCCTATTGCCTGAGAAACTATGGATGATTTCTGTAGGTGAGTTTAGTTCTTCTAGTGGCCAGTATGTTTTGCTCCAATCTTCACTGGTTGCCTAATTTATTGATATTTTTACTACGATTTAAAAAGCCAGTAAATTTTTACATTGCAAATCACCTTCTGGGAAGGAATACTGTGATAGCTGCTTCAAGTTGAAAGCACTGATCTACATTACACACTTTGTGCTCACTAGTCTGAATATGAATGCCACAGTTTGGACATGTAGAAGTATATTTATTTGCTTGCACAGGATAAATAGCTATAAATAGCTACAACCCAAATTTTGAATGTTAAGGGAAATTATTTTGATACAGCTCTTTTGCGTTGACAATAAATTTGAGTTTTCTGCAGCAACCATTATCTCCTGAGCACTTGGTCTGACCTGTTAGGGACAGCTGTGCTTTACAAAGACTGAGGTCTCACAAGAAAAACAGAGATAAATCTAAAGTTTTTTGTTTTTTTTTTTTTTTTTTTTTTTTAATTTCTTTAAGCATTTAAGCATTTTTTTTATTTCTTTAAGCAAGAGTAAATGGCATTCTATAGCTTTTTATAAACTGGAAAAATCAGCAACCTGAATATTTTTCTCTAGTTACTGATCTGTCAAGAAGAGTAGTGACTACACATTGAAAACTGAAACCAAATCTTCAGAAGGGTTTATGCAAATTAGGTAATTAAATAAATTATATTAAATGGAAGTTTTTCAAGAGTTTTCTAGTATCTAAATGTAAGCCTTACTCATTTATATTTCAACCAAAGTATGAAATGAAACCTCTTGGTTTTATTCCTATAGACTGCTGTACCCACACTCTGCTTCTTATAATGTGTTCAAATTTAAGCTCTAGACACCCTGTAACCACAATGTCTTGTTGGAAACCTAATAAAGTGGGAAAATTTATCTATCAATGACGACAATCACTATGCATAATCCAGTGTGAGACCTCTGTATTTCCACTTTTTTCCTTCCACTTTGTAACGAAACAATAAATTCTCTCTGGGACCTCTTCATTATATGCATTAGCAAATGCTGTTTGATTGGCAGTAATGCTGCTTCTGAACTGTACTCGTATCATGTCCCTTCAGTCTGCCAAGCCCAAATACTGGAAACGGAGAGGTGAAATGACAATCACATCAGAAGTATTTCAGCAGGCATTGTGAACCTTATGAATTTGTGCTCCATCTAGCTGGGAGGAGAATGGGGATCTTGTGTCTTACATAAAACTCAGGTAGTTTTCAGGAACAAGAACGCTGCCTGACATATTATAAGGTCAGTCACACAGAAAGCATCACTGCTGGGTTTCTAATCATGGATCTCATGTTCATTAATAATGCACAAAAGAACATCAAACTCTTCTAAAACAACAAGACCATACCTCTGCCAGCACTTGTCCTCTGGACTCCTGAAGACACACATTATGCTTTCGACAGAAAGAGTGTTTTTAAGCTACTCTTCTGAATACTACTACCAATTCCAAACACAGCATGTGAATAGTAGATGCAGAATTTAGCAAATTTAAAATAGTGAAAAAAATTTATTAACTGAAGATCATCATTGCAGGCAGAAGACAGGTGATAAAGTGAGCATGAGCCACTCAATGTACTATGCTGCTATTTTAGGTATTGCCTTCAACAGAATCTTCAAGCACATGACAAAGCTTGTGGCATTGTCCTTCAAAGTCCTCCGTGAAGGCATGAAATGGAGAGAAACTCCAGTCAGTATGACAGCATTATTCAGACTGGTGACGTGAACAAGATATTCATCCATACTGAGATACATTAGCTTCAGAACAAAAAACCCCGACGAATAGAGAATCCTGAGAATTTGGTACTCAGACACTGGTCTCTTGAGACACTTAAAACCGTATTAGTCAACTTTTATGTGCTTAAATGTTTCTACAGGATATAAGCAGTCCAGTCATTTGCCATTGGGTCTGGGTTTGTGAACTGCTAAAACAAAAATGCTGGAGAAGAAAAGACAGTATCTTAGGTACCTTGAGCAACGTATCTAGCGATGTATTTTGTTTTGAAAATTTGCCCAATTTCCTTCTCAACAGTAACTAATGAATAAAACTGTGCCTGTGATATTAGAATATAGGGGAAGCAGTGAATGAGATATTTTTATACAAACATTAGATACACCAAATACAAGCATTTGCCTACAGTGATGGTTTTGCCCCTTTGCCCAAAGTACCTGGCTTTTTTTTCCTGACAAAACTTTAATGGACATAGCTCTAACTGCATTAAGGCTAACTGAAACACAGCTCTGTCCTGTATACCTTATCCTAGCTGTATAAAACACACTGTGTGGGGTTTTGTTTATTTGTTTTTTTTTTTATTGCTACAGGCAAAGAATAACCTAGTCTGACCTAAATAGTCTGTAAGCCCATACCTAGCAGCCTCTGGGATATTGCCACATCTGACGCAAAGCTCTGTGGCTTCCAGGCCCCGGACCACGATGCAGCAGAAGAAGAAGTGCAAAATGTTCGAGCCACACAGAGCTTCAGGGACACTGAGGGAATCAGGCAAATGTGTACTGGTGTAAGAGGAGCAATGTATCAGAACACTTTCACAAGGTGTGGCGAGAGGCCTCAGTAAGAGCTTCCCTTTCATCAACTGATAAAGCCTATCACTAACTATGAACAAAGGGAAGGAGTAATATCAAATGAATCACAAACACAGCTTCCTGCCACGCTAGTGAAATAATACACTCTTGTCAAAAGCCTTTCATCCAGACATTTTAAAAGAAATGAGAACAAGCTGTAAGAAGAGAAGAGACCACTAGGAGAACAGTGGTGTTACTGTAACTTTTTATCGCTGTCTCACTACTCTCTCATTATGTTGGGTTCACTTTTCTGGCTTCCCCTTCCAGGAGATGCCAATGAATTTAGAGAAGTGAAATATAAACTTTTATCATCTACTTCTTAGATTCAAGAAACCCCTCAAAATAAGCAAAGCTAAGGACAAAATATAGTTGACTAGCAGTGTGAGTCATCTCCATAAAAGTGTACAGCAAAAGGATTCTGATTCATGGCTTTCCAGGCCATAAATATAACCCTTTTTCACTGGTCTATATCGATTGTTGTTGGAAACAATACAGAGTATAACTTCCTAATGATGTAGTCTAGCCGATAAACTCTAAGAATCCAGTAAAAAAAAAAGAAGTATTTTTTTTATTCTAATATGTATCCAGACAAGACGTATCTACTTGAAAGTGAAAGATTTCCCACTCTGTGCTGAGACAGAAAACTTAATTTACTTTAAAAAGTTAAATGAATGGTACAGCAGAACAATCATATTTATCAATGTTACATACTACAATACAGTCTGTTGCACTCTTGGAAATACAAGTCTGTTGCAAAAATGGAAGTACAGTTGTGTTACAGATGCCAAAAATGGAATTACTATTAAAAATGTCTTAATGGTACCATATGCTCAGGCCTGCTTATAATCACCTTTCTACCCATTTTTCTTCTCCCCACATAAATGTGCTATTCATGGGGAAAGAAAAGTGTGTATCATCTACCCCTTTGCACAGGTGCCATGCATAATGTAATTATTATGATTTTCTGCACCTAAAAAATGCAACTATTTCCCATAAACACACTGAAGAAGAAAATGACCCTAACTCAAATTACTGTACAAGAGACAGTCCTTACTAATATAGCTCTTATTAGTTAAGATGACATTGAATAACTATGGATAGCATTAGTGTTTTCAATTCAGGTGGTTCTACACTCAATTATTAACCAACTCTACCTCATGTTTGCTTGGACACTGATTACTTCTGACCATGTGACTCAGGAAATCTCCACAAAACTGTAATACTGGTCCCACTGAGATCTACCTACCTAGGTAATGGGGGAAACAATAAGTCAGAGATATATGCCATAAGTGCAGCCTATGCTAACATTTACTCACTGTAGATTTAGTTGTTAGAGCCAGGCAGGCAAAAGACACAAAATTCTGCAGCATTTGGAGGTTTTCCTTATACCATCTTAGCAAGCATTACTGAGTAAATCTGGCATTCAAACTAAAACTTTTTGCTTTGCAGAAAAATGCTGAAAAAACATTATTAAAAATCTCATGAAAATTGTTATATCTGGTAAAAATCATAAACATTAAAAAAGTTAAGAAAGGCAATTCAAAGAAGATGTTTTCAATATGTCTACATAAAACATTTTGTAATAAATTTCTCTCTCCACATCATAGGTTTAAAATTTTAACTGGCAGACAGTAAAGTCTGATGGGAAAATAACAGTCTTTTAAATACCTAGGAATGAAAAGCAAAATTGAGTTAGCACAGTGTCAGATGCAAGTAATTATACAATGCAAATCCTGTTTTACACAGTTCAGTCTTTAAACAATATGTCTAGGAGAAAATATGAATCTCCTTTGTTCAATTGACTCATACTCTTTTCCCAAAAATTAGTCAGGGCTGTTACACGTAACAGCAGGCTTTTTGCTTTAGGGTTTCTCACATGTGGATGATGCTAACAGATAATATACAACTATATACAATTTCCTCTTCCTCTCATCAAATCCAAGTATCAGTAACTAGCTATGAGAGAACAAGCCTTCACTGGGTAAATTTCAAAATTATCTTTTCTGCAGAAAAAATTTCTGTTATCTCCAAGAAAATGCTCCTGCAAGGAGACATAAAAGGCTGATTGAAGTCTCAACAATACGTACTATGCAATAGTCTATTTTCATTGATATATTTAATATTCTGCTGAAATGCAACTAGACGCTGAAAAGAAACAAAAAAAAGGAGTTTTAGACGGCCCGTGTCACAGTTCCTGACTGATATAATTTCCTGGTTTTGCATATCTGTTGTTTTTGTAGCAGCACTTTTCCTTATGACAAGCAGTACACTGCTTCAGCAAGATGTAACCTAATAGATTCAGCATCAGAGAAGGCAACGAAAGAGGGGGCAAGACGGGAAGCCAGAACTTTCTCTCTACACCTACCTGACAGGACGTTGTAGTCAGGCGTGAGTCAGTCTCTTCCCCAGGCAGCCACTGAAAGGATGAGAGGACAAGATGCACTAGGGCTGGACATCTGGAGCAATTTCTTTATGCAAAGGTTTGTTAACGGTCAGATTCTCCTGGGAATGGGTGGAGTCACCATCCCTGGAAATGTTCAAGAGATGACTGTATGTGGCACTTAGTGCCGTGGTCTAGTTGACAACGTGGTGGTCATTTAAAGGCTGGACCCAACGACCTCAGAGGTATTTCAAAAACTAAGTAAGTGGTTCTGTAGCTCAGTGTCAGGTAACAGTTAATTTTTCTTCGAAAATGGTCCCGTGATACTGTAAGGATTCTAGAAAATACTACCTATTCATTTAACTTTGACTAGTTTGCACTTATTAACTTTTATCTTGTATCATCCCAGGTGTAAAAATTACCCAACAGCAAACACTCATCTCCATTCTGTGCAGGAAAGACAGATGATCCTGGTCCACAGTGATACATTTACTTGAGCCAACTCAGATTATCTGCAAAGACATGGCATCCGAGTCCGTCGTGTAAGTAATGCACCTAAATACACTCTTTGTAGGATCACAGATACTGAGGTCATAAAACAATTACTCAACAACAGCTATTATGAGCATTACTATCTTTTGTTACAGGCCTCCATTCTTATTGCTAACAGGGTACATGCATGTAAGTTACAATGTACCCTGTATTTCAAATCTTTGACCACTTTTCCAAAAGGATATGGATTATATGTTTCCTCAATTTAGGTTGATGGTAAATTTCAGTATTTTCTTCTGTCAGGGCACCTACAAGTGTCTGGAAAACAGTATTTGGGGCTTCTTTTGCTTTTTCTTTCTCCTCTTCAGAAGAAGTGAAATCAGCACTGTTGCTTGGTGTTCAGTATCCTTTCCCAAAAACTGGGTTAAGATGTCTCCCTGCTAGCTTCCCATCAAGTTAACTACTCATCTGATGCTCAAATACTACTTGCTAACTTCTTTCCTGAAAGTAGTCATGGATCTTATACAGCCATTTTAATAACAGAGTTCCTCCCTGCTTTCCAGTAGAAGTTGCATGCGTGAATTTTTTTCTTTCAGTTCCCTCGTTCTTGACTAGAGCCAGAATAAAAAAAAGGGAGACTATCTCCATTTGCCTTGTTACTGCCACCTCTGGCTCCTCTCCAGTGTGCAGTTTAGGAGGTGGATGGTAGGTTCTTACTGCAAGGATCCCCTGACTGCCAACCCACTGCTGTGACAATGACTTGTTCACCTGCCCTACACACCGGTCATGCATTGCACAAATGCTACATCGCACGCGGCGGCTTCTTCTGTACTTTCTCAAGTGTCTCAACAAGTTCTGTAAGTTGCAATATTTATATGTGCACAGAAAATAACTGCAGTATCAGGGCCCAGATCTTGCCATGTGGAACCAGCACAGAAGGAGTCCTTGATAAATATTTTCAAATGAAAATTACTGAGCCACAGCCAGTTAGAAGAAAAACAACAGGCTATTGGAAGATGTCAGAACTGCAAAATTATTAGCATCCACCCGTGGTGCTTTAATAGTCAAAATGTATCAGAGATGCTTGTAATAAAACTCTCTATAATAGAACTGTTCAGACTTCAAATACAATTTATTTTGAATCAGAACTATTAATGAAAATTACATAATATGCAAAAATGGCATGAATGTCACATGTTGTGAAAGACAATTTTCACCAATCACGTAGAAGAGGTTATCTTGTTACACAGACTCAAATGAAGAGTTAACTAGGGGATTTGAAGCAGCAATCATGTTACACTTGATAATTATGTTTTTGTTGACCATAAGTACCTAAAAGGATTTCTCTTCTACAGCTAATACATTAGTTATAACTTTCCTTTATAGAAACTTCAAAACAATGCAAATCAACCAACTGAATACCCCTTTTACCGCAGAACTATGTTTATGTGGTATTTAAGCAGTAGTTACTGACATATTCACGAGTACCTGAAACTGTAATGTAATCACTCCAACTATTTCAACTCTGTATGTGTCCAGAATTTCTGAAGTGTGCTGACGTAATATAAGACATGCCTACCTCCCTGATAAAGACATTTGGACTGTACAAAAGCAAACCTATTACAGACAGGAGTGTATTGAGGTCCAAAGAGTTTGCAGTTTAGACTGCTTTCCCTGGTACATAATCAAGACTATATTATTAGCAATACTAGCCTTTCATGACACAAAGAACGTGGGATCTCTTCTACTCAAGGGTTCTTGCTTACTAGATTTTTGTTCACTATAAGAAACCCTGGAACCATAAACCATAATTCTGGAACCATAAACAATTATTCCCTCCCAGGACAAACTGTTTATGGATCTGAATGTAGAATCAGCAAGGAAATGGAGATACTGACACTTCCCTTTACCCAAAACATCAGTTAATGACTGTGGCAGACTAAGTATTTCTTGTTGCCTAAGGGATTTGAAGGCACATGTGTTTTGTAAACTACTTAAAATGCCTCAGCAAAGTATAAAATGGGATTTCTATCTCATTCAGAACTGAACTGTACAAATTCTGTAGCTGAAAAGGCTTTCTTCTATTCCAGGACCTGTGAATTTTACAGTATATGAAAGGTTTCGCATGACCAAAAACACCAGGTACAGGAACAGTCATTTACTTGTATTTTCTGTAAGGAAATTACAGTTCAGAAGACGCAAGTACATCTAGTACAACAGACTGCCTTGGAGTGCAGACTGCCTTTAATAAGTGTGGATACAGAGGAATCATGTGCTTGCGTCACTCCTACCTGTACTCCATACTCCAAAAGAGAAGAAGTTGCAATCAGAGTTCAGACAATGCTTAAGTTTTGAACTTTTAGGGAAAGAACCTTTTTATTTTTGAAAAGCACATTACTAATTTTAGCCATTTTGAGGTTAACGAAGAACCATTTCATTCAGAGATATTAGCAAAACACTCCAAATTGTTACTGTTGTCAATAAACGGGGAGTTAGAGAAAGCTAAAGAGACTCTGAGCTCTTTCTGATGTGAGTATTCAGAACTAAGTAAAGAGGGATAAGGCCACTGGAGAATATAAAGGTGGTAGTTGGTAAAGGAAGGACTAGTTTTTATTTTAGGGATGATGCTAATACACAAGAATAAACATTTCTCCTGAGAGATTACCTTATTCAACCATACTTTTCTATTTAATTAGAATATATAATTTATACTGGATTATACTGCCTTATTCTCCACTCAAAGCCATAGTTTCAGCTTTTCCTTTGCACTCCATTAAAGGAGGCTTTTATGAACTTTCTGATTTACAGGTAAGCTTATCAGGTGCTATAGCTCTGTGTAAGCTCTATCTCTCCTTTATTGCCCATGGCTCACTGGGAAGCTTAACACAGCAGGTAGCAGGAACTGTAAGATACCCTTCTGTGGGATTAATGGAAAAATCCTATTTGTGGCTTCAAATCTATAGTACACATGTATACAGGTCCCGACCAGAAGGATAACTCCTTAGATCTGTTGCTGGTACTTCTATTTATTTTACCCCAGAGGATGACTTCAGAAAGAAAACAGATTTGTGAACTATAAATGAACAGGAAACCATCAGAAATAGTGTAATGTTCAAAGCTGTGTCCCATCCAGTTGAATGTAGGAGGAGGGACTAGTTGTAGGATGTTTGGAGTGTTTAGATTTAGTACTTTATATACTCATTAAAAGGGTTTTATGAAACTGTAGAAAAGCCCTCAAACCCTGCATTTAAAAATCCCTCTTTCCTTTTTCATTGAAAGAGGACTTTTTTTCCATTTCTTCTTCTCTTGAAATGACAGCACCTGAGAACCCAGCAGATTCTGTTTTATTCCATAAACAGTACCTTTATCTAAAAAATAATCTTTATTTCTGGCTCCAGTGTCTTGTGGATAGTTTTGGTGACACAGAAAATGTAAACTCCTTACCTGAGTGGCTGTAACTATCTGAAATTTAACAATCAACCTGCTGAAACATAACAACAAGCAGAACATAATTAACCCCCCTCACCTGGTTTGTAACTTACAAGTCTAGCAAAAGCATAAGCGCTTAAAATGTTTCAAACATTCCTTTCGGACTAAAATTACTATAAGATTTGAATACATGAATTTCAGTCTGAAGTTTTCATTACAGAGGTTCCAATATAATGGTATTATAAACAAACAAAAAAATTACAATGAAGAATTTATTACAAGAAAGAGAAATGAAAATTCAGAACACAAATAGGTACCTCTGAAGACTGTAAAAAGTTGACCTGGCTCCATACATTACCTAGACCTATGCTATTCTGTTTTTATCTACAGTGAACCAAAGGTAATTTTTTCCTAGATTTAGCCTGCTAAGTAAATCAATTGTCTGTGTTAATCTTGATACAATTACGAAATAATTTGTACCACAATTTAAAAATGTGTTTTCTGTTTCAGGGGCAAATTAATCATTCTAAAACTCACTGCTTAGAAGTAGCAAATCCTAGGCTAATGTCCTTGTTTTCTTAAAATATATCCCTCCCATAACACTGATTAACACTGCTGAAAAGCACTGATGATTATTTTGATCGCTAGTGGCTGATGTCAGTCCACCAGCGGGCTTTTTTGCAGTTTTATTGTGTTGTCCCTTTACCTTGAGAAGAATTCAAGATCTGTTTAAGTTTCTGAGTCACACATCAAGCCCAATACAACCCTGGTGACAGTTTATGCCCATGTCCCTTGAGGCAATATACCTGAAAGCTAGCACTAGCCAGTGATGTGCAAGGCTGGACACTCCTTGTGACAGTTTAAGTTTTTCACCACTGTTTCCTCTTCTCTGGTTTCTAAAGTTCTAGTTCAAATGGGAAGTCACTGCCCATGGCAGAGGGAATTGGGACTAGCTGATCTTTAAGGTCCTTTCCAAATCCTTAACATTCTATGATTCTATGATTCTCTAGGCAAAACAGGCCCAGCTGCTGTAGTCACTCCTCACAGGAGAGATACTCTAGACCTGTCACCAACTTTGTAGCCCTTCACTGGACCCTGTCCAAGAGTTCCTTGGCTCCTCATCTCCCTAGTTACTGAGGAGCCCCGAACTGGATTCCAGATGTGGAGTAGTCCAGATGTGGGCTCCCTTGGGCTGAGGGAGAGGAACACCTCCCTTGACCTGCTGGCCACACTCCTCCCAATGCAGCCCAAGATACCACTGGCCCTCCTGTCTGCAAGGCACACTGCTGGCTCATAGTCAACTTGTCATCCAAGTCAACTTGTAATCTATCAAAACTCCTGGGTCTTTTTCTGCAATACTGCTCTCCAGTAGGTCAGCCCCTGACCTCCACAGGTACTTGGGGTTACTGCTCCCCAGGTGCAGCACCTGCCCTTATTTATCCTCACTTGACTTTGTTTAAGCTTCCTAGGTTTTTCTCCAGGAAATTTTCCAGCCTCTCGAGGTCCCTCTGAAAGACAGCACAGCCTTCAGGGGTACCAGCTACTCCTCTTAACTTTGTATCATCCGACTGTATGGATTTTTCATCCACTGAGGAGACCCAAATACAAAATTCACTGCTCCAAGATATAATGATATAATGGTTTCTGAGCAGCCAAAGTTCTTTTTACTTATAAATGGATGAATGCCATATGTTGACATCTGTAAGTAGTTTTTCATCCTTGACTTAAATAGATGGGCACCTTTAAAGAGGTAATTAAACTAGTGTCCAATGTAGGTAACTTACATAAATTAGAAACATTACACATGGAAAATTTCAGCTTCTGATGTACCTTTACTCTGCATCAACAGGTATACCTTATGTCTCTCTGGACATCCTAAATGCAAAATTCTCAATTAGACAGAACATCAAGCTTACACGCTGTAATTTCTTAGTACATAACCCATGAAAAAACACAAGCAATGAAGGTGAAACAAGTATTACATCATTTGAATATTGTGGTGTCACATTAAAATAATGTACTTCTACCTGAATTATATATTCAATTTGCTAAAATTTATCAGCCCTGTATGATACGATGAACTGAAATAACATACAGCTTAGGCACTGTTTGCACAAGCTGTCATCAAATAATAATTATATTCATGGGATAATCTTTCATCTCTATGTACGTGAACATTTATGTTCTTCTTCCAAGCATTTCAAAATAAACGCTTAGTGCATTTGGACAATAACTTGTGTTGTGCTTTTGAAACGGTGTTCTCCAATTTAATAAACCCACTAAAACCCCATGCTGCTTGCCTTCTCCCCTCCCCTCCACCCTGACTGCACCAGAGCAAGAAACTGGAGGCACAAAAGGTAAGGACCCTGGGCTGAGGTAAGAAAAAATTATTTGAAACAGCAATGAGATAAGAAAACAAACAGTAGCTGCAACAATACCAATGTCAGATGGTATAAGAAAAGCAACTTCTCAGAGGAATCCCCCTACCCAACAATAGTGGATGGCTCTCTGCCATGTTTGTTTGTCTAAAAAGAAGCCCCTTCTACTTTGGAGACAGTCCTTTTCCCCAGCCCTGGAAAGTTTGTGAAGTGGTTCACAATAATTTCCATGTTCAAGCCATGCTCTCTCCTGGCTACGGCAAAAATTAATCTTGTCCTGGCCAGAACCAGGAGAACTTTCCATCGATATTGTTAGGGGATGCAGCAAATTCAGTGGGATGCGGCAAATTCAGCACCCAAGATGGTATACTGTATGACAAATGCATGCCTCCCATGCCAAGAAATAGCTATGACCCAGTTAATTCACTTTTTTCTTTAAGCAAAGACTGTGACATAAGTTTGTTGGGTCCAGTGACGAAGACAAAAACAGGAGAAACAGCACTGTGTAAATGTTTCAGCTGTTTTTCTTAGACAAAACAACAGAGCAAAGGGAAATACTAATAGCAATTAAAAAAAAAAATTGCTGGAGTCGTTTGCTCAACACCAGGGTACTCAGATGGAGTGTAAATGAACAACATTTTCACAAGGAATATGTGCCCAATGTTTACCATAGGAACCTGGCATTGGACCAGTATGGAAAATTGACCCTGAGGGAACAAGTCCACAGAGATGCTCTTCTGTTATCTGAGACAGTATTGTGTGACTGGGATTGGTGCTACACAAAGCTGGAAAGTCAAGGTTTTAGAAATATGCATGCATAACAACCAATAAAATGTACCTATCATGAATGTTTTCTGCAATATCATGAAGAGTCATCTATTTAACTGGTCCTGCATGGCTTAAAGAAAGACTTTACAAATAAACTATCTTCTCAAAGAATGGGTAACTAGTGACAAAACTTGATTTGCAGGGAATATGGATGAAGCATTAGGTTATCCAACTTGAATAAGATACCTCACTAGAACCCACATGAGTGGGTATATTTTATTTTTCCCCCTTAGGTATTCAAAAATAATCTTCTTTACTTTGCCATTTTTGCTTTTGCTGGTTTTGCAAAACCAGCAAAAGCAACAATGGTACACTTCATGATAAAAAGCAAAGCAAACTAATCCAAAAAATCCCACAGTACAGAGTAGTAATAGTAACTGCACAGATTCCAAATTTCCATCAGCAGAACCTGGCCCAAAGGGAAGTAGATTGATCTGAAACAGCAAAAGGGAAAAAATGGTAATTAAAATCATCACTGCATAAAATCAGTTTGTCAGGGAGAGATTGAAAGGTTCCTGTTAATGATGACCTGAAAATGGACCACAGTTTATTGATTTTGTCTTAAGATAAGGCTCAAATGAATTATTTTATAAATTATATTAATTATAGATATAAGTTTTCATTTACCCTATAGCTAAACTAATGTGAAGAAAAGCCCTCCTGGTGGTGTTCAGCCACTCTACTTAGAAACTTGGAAAAAATCAGAAAGTTCAACACACCTGAACAGCAGAGGAAGTATGTCAAATGTCTTTTTGAACAATTTTTTTTCAAAGAATCTCCTACAAGGCTTCATTGACAGTGGATGCTTCTCCGAGCACAAGCAGTCTATTGTAAGTTGCTTTGAAATGTAACCTAAATCATCAAATAATAATTTAGTCTTCTGTGATTTTTTATCAAATCTTATTTTGAGTAAAACAGGTATTTCATAGAGAAATATTTTTGTGAAAAGAAGCTTATGAGTTTTGAAGACTAATCTAGCAGATGAGGAAGAAATGCTACAAAATCCACAGCAGGGGATAAATAAGATAAAGAACAATCTTAAATATATATATATATAATCCCTAATCCACACAAAAATGAACTAAAAAGACTACCATTTAAAAAACACAATACCCATGGTCTGTGCGATTTCAGTCCTAAGGAAATGAGTTATAACTACTTGAGACTTTCTTTGAGTGAAACAAAAGGGATCAAGAAAAGATTTGAGAGAAGGCTCAAACAATTTACTCTGGTAAACAATTTACTCAAGTTTGATATAATCTACAAATATATTTATGCTGTGTATTCCAAAAGACTTCTGAGAAAAGTGGGACCTTTGCAAAAATTGCAAGTTGCTATTAAAAGGCTATTTAGGAACAAATGCAGCTATTTATATTCAATGCTATCTCAAAAATAAAGTTCTGTCTTACTTACTTCTCGAAGAGATAGAGCAGACATATTTCTGTAACAAGCAGACAAAAATATGTATTTCAATATAGAGATTGAAGCATTACATTATAGTATGTATGACATGAGAATTATATACTAACAGCGCCTGCTAAAAAAGGTTGCCCAGAGCAGTTGTGGATACCTTATCCACAACTTATCCAAGTGTTCAAAGCCAGGCTGGAGGGGGTGTTGAGCCTCCTGGTCAGGAGGGAGAGAAAGGTGTCCCTGCCTGTAGTGGTGGGGGGTTGGAACTAGATGATCTTTAGGGTACCTTCCAACCTAATGCACTCCAGGATTCTGTGCATTCACTTGAGACACAATGCAGACATTGGTCGTTGTCAGCATGGGTTTACAAGTCAAAGTCAATCAAAGTCAACCAATTTAATTTCCTTCCTGCTTTAAAATTCAGAGTCAAACCTGTGCTCTGATTTTATTGTTTAAATGTATTAAAAATGCATAGATATCTCTAAAAGTATACAGCAAAGAAAAATCTAGTCCACTGACAACATGGAAACACATTTATTACCCATAGTATTTTTTTACCCCAGTGCAAAACCAAAGGGGTGATGGAAGTCAAACACAGGTCACAAGTGAGCCTGGCTGAACAACCTTATGCGTTTCAAAATCTTTTTCCAAGTGTCACTACTCTAGGGAGAGAAATATAGCAAATGGGAATAAAATTATAATGACAACAAAATACATTCTTGACTAGCTTTATACCTTGACAGTTTCAGATAACCTTAGAGGACTGCACTCCTGTGTTCTCTGTTAAAAGATCAAATGTTCTCTATTAAATGGCAAAATACCACCTTCATTTATGTTCAGTCTTTGATAATGTCTATTCTTTTGCTGCGTAGTCACATTGAAGGTGATCTTTATAAGATCCTTTCAGACAGTATACTGATGCCATTCCCTACAATGTTTTAGGCAACCTTAAACACTAGTCAAGAATAAACAGATGTCCTAGTCACATCAAGGCCTTTTAGATAGTAATTTTCTTTTTCCTCTGATCTGCATGGCATATCTGCCTACAATATTTTTCTTTTATGAACTTGGCTCTCAGCTATGATGTTCATTCATAGATAAATGCCATCCCCATATATTTTAAGTAACATTTTTTTCTTTATATTTTCTTCCAATGAAAATAATCATTGCTTCTTCAAAGGATGCAAGTATTTCTCTTTAACTATAGCATGAAACTGAAGTTGATTTTAATCACTGTGTCAATGAAATTCTTCTTAGCAATGACAGAGATCTTGTTTCCCCAGTGCAGTAACTGATTATTAACTTCAGACTGGGTAGCAAAGGAGAAGTTCTGATTGTGCTAATATAAATATTTACAAGAGGCCCATGTTGTAGGTCACTGTTTTAAAGTGATTTAAGAGACCTGAATTTCGCTGGAATACCTAAAACAGCTTATTAAAGGATTTTAACTGACTGGCTTAGACTGCACAGCTGTGGACACATGAATGACTCGAAGAGCAAAATGCAACTATCTTTATTGTCTGTTGTTCACCTATTTCATGACAGGTGGGTGGAATGAGGAGAATTTGGTTCTGCGAAACATTAATGCTAAGCTGCCTTATCCTCCCTTCCACCCATAAACCTGTGCCATAATGAGAAGCAATTCTGCATATACTCTGCTATTTAGCATGTCTTCCTTTGCTATCTATTGGGTACCTCCTGCCACCCTTAATCTTCTGTTCACAACAAACCTTAGTAGCATTCGCTGCACTTGCCAGTGTTCATACATAAAACTTTTTGAAGTTCAGCCTTTGTTTGCAAAAGGTCACTAAAGATAGCATTGTGAAGCTCCACATGCACTTTTTCTCACAATAATTACCATTCTAGATGCACTCAGTTTAAGTAAAAGATGTGAGCTCGTTTATCACTGTTAGCTTTGAAAACACAAACACCCACAGTGTCCCAATGAGTCCTTTTTGTATTGTATACCATCACCTGGATTGTGTCTGTAAAATAGGAGCTTTTAAAGCCCTGGTGACATCTTCTGTTACAGTCATATCATGTGTTCCACATCCTCCCTCATCTCATTGTGTCCAGCCCTTGGCATGAAATTCTCAGAACTTATGTAGGTGACACACAGAGATCAAGAAACTGTCCTCCAGAGAATGGAATTAGCCACTTAAGATCTAGCTCCCACATTTTTCTTGATAGAAACTGCAGGCTTGATTGTCAGTGCAGTTTTTAACAGAAGAATTTTAAGTATCAGTTGCAGAATATGTCCCACTTTTCTCTCAGGCAGGTGAAATGCAGCTAGAACTATATGAGCAAATCTGCTCTTATCTCATAGAAGTATTTTTTCTGTAAAAATTATAGCTGTAGCAATTGCTAACAAAATGCCTTGCATTTGAGCAGTGACAAAAATAAACTCTGGAATTCTGAAATTCAGCAACAGCAGTGATAACTAGAACAGCCTTTTCTACATCTCAGTCCTCACTAGATGGTTGCTTTTTTATCAGGTTGTCCCTAGGTCTGCAATGAACAGAGATCTCATTAAAACTCACAGTGCATGGCAGAAGACTCCAGCTTGGTGGGCGTAATCTGACTTTTGTAAAAAATTATATCACAAAGGGTACTTAAAACACTGAAAGCTAAAATTTGGAGGTTTTTTCATGCAGTGTTACATCCTGTGGAGAATTTAAAAAACACAAGATGTTTACAGACTCAGCTTTTCAAACACTGACCATTTTTTATTTACTTCCTTCTGAAATGAGGCCAACTCACATATCTACCAAAAAAAAAAAAAAAAGTTATCTGAAAAATAGCTAATTAAACGTTAAAAGCAGAAGTCATTCAACTAAATGGTAGAGTGCATTTGTACAAGGACACATGCATTTTTATTTCTTGTAACCAATTAGATGTACTGTAAAAGATTATCATACCACAAAACCTGCAAGCCATGACAACTAATCATACACTGTTGATGAGTTGCCATCAGACATCATGAGTTGCATATTGAACCCAAATGATGCAGAAGCCATCCCCAATGATACAAGTGTTGGATTTCCACTTGTGCCCATGTTCCCTCCTTCACACAGGATATGTTTGTATATATAAAAGTGTAAATACACAGTGATTTGTCTGTATATCCCTGTGACCACAAATTCAATTCTAGCAACCAACTGGTCAATAATCCAATGATTATTTCATTGCTTGGTTGTTACTTATGAAATCATGCATTCAGAACGTATATGTAAAATGAAATTAGGTGGCAGGCTCGATTCTTTAAGCAATATTAGGTAAACTTTTATGGGTTCATTACATGTCTTTTGGCCTAGTTCTGAGAAGTTTTTATTAAAATATTGTGAAAAGAAGGTATGTTTCTACTAAATCATGTGAAACGGTAGTGGAAGAAGAATCTTTATCTACCTGACCTATGGACCCTCAGGTACACATTTCACTTTGTGAACAACAGTTCCACATGTAAAACAGATCATCACCTATTTATTTTAGAAATTCTTTAAGGTACTATCATGTAAAACAAATAAAACATCCAAACATTGAACCTACTTTATTTTGAACTGACAGAGTGACCAAGCACAACAGTTTAATAAATTAATTGTTGTGAGGGCTTCTCACATACAAATAGCTACATAAACAAAAAGTTATCTAAAGAAGAAAAAATTTTAAGAAAGCAGTAGGAGAAAAGTATGATAATTATGTAGTATGTTACAGATTCTGGGTGATATTTCAACCCATCAAATATTGCTTTACAGTACTTCTCACTCAATTAATTCAGTAAAAAATTTCAGACCCTGCATTTCATAAGGAACAGAGGTCCATACAGCTCACTTTTGAACAGTTCTTACGTTTTTAGTGTCTTAAGAAAAAAAATATTTAAGAACAATTCAGTGAGTAACACATTTAATTTTAAGAAGAGTTCACAACATTCAGGGCTTCCTGTCATTCTGCAGAAAAAATACACCTAGACCCACTCTTTAAGACAAAGTGAACTTTGAGGATTCATAATATTTGTACAATTAATATTTTATAGGTGATAAATTTTAATAACTCCCAGAGACACGATGGCACTGAACACTCACCAGAGGGTGGGCTCAGTCATGCCTACAGTAGTAGACAAATGGGGTCAAGCTGCCATTCCACATTTCATCACATTTGACTTCCTCAACTCAGATTCCATTTTAATGCATCTCAAGGTACTGTTTAACTTGCTTTTTTTCTAGCTAAGGAAGAACTCTGAATTTGAAAAGGCCAGTAAATATGAATTTGATAATCATGTTCACCTAAACATCTCTTTCCTATCAGGGATTTCCTGTACAGGAAGGAGAGGACGCTCTACATTCATCCCTAGCTCTAGGAGCACTCCCAATCCCTTTTGGCAGCTTTTTTGGTAAGTGTCCAATAATCTGCTGTATCAGATTTTCAAGATCCATTAAGTGGTAATGGAGCCATAGTGGTCTGCCCAATGTCAACTAAACAAGCGCATGTAAAAACCGATTTTAGGCAGCACCTAAAATCTCTCTTATCATTCCTGTATAGATTTTAAATACAGAGTAACATTTGGAGTGTCTAAAGCACATGGCAGAGCTTGATAACCAAGAGGAACGGTCTAATCTTGTCTGCCCCACCATCCTAGCACAACAGTAATGCAAGAGGGAGCTTAGGAGATCTACTGTTGCATCTTTCCTCTAACAACTGTGATAGTCATAATTTACCTACCGATTTTTACTAAACCTCAGTAGACTGCTTCAGCTTCAACTGCCCAGAGAGTCTCCTGCCCTATCCTCCCTCCAGACCCCATGCTATACTGGTATTCAGGCATGCAGTCTTCAGTGGGAAGTATCCCCTTCCCATTTGCAGTCTTATGTGGATTCAACCATAAAAAAGCAAAATTCAAGTGCCTGCCATCAGCAATACTAATAACATAAATCTATTGGCCAATGAATTTTAAATACTTCCACAGCTCCTCAGTCACAGTTTTCACATACCAAAGCCTTTATTTAGAGATGCAACCTTTCTTCCACAGAAAAGTAGGTCAGGTAGCTAACAGAAACAGATTAACATCTGAAAACACTTAACAGTGAAGTCAACAAGTTAAAGTTCCATTTTGGAATATGGACCAAGTCTGAATTAGTGATTTTTGTCAGGTCATAATAAAGAAAAAATTGCGAAGTGTTTTCACTTAAGCAAGAAACTATACTCTCTCAGTCTGTCAATTCCATTTCATTATCAACAAATCTGTTACTCTGAATTTGTTTCACAATAGGAGTCTACTTGTTACTAGCATTTCAGGTAAAGAGAATCAAAGCAGATAAGGAAAAAGCCATACATGGCTTGTATGAAACCCCAGTTCCCCTTCAGTTCTGGGTAAGGAAAGAAAAATTGCTTTATTACTGGTATTCACACTGCTGCCAACCTAAGATCAGGTTAAATACTACTACTACTACTACTATTAACTTAAACCTTCAGTATAAGAGGATTTAACAGTGAGAAAAATTCTTGTTAATTCTCTTAGCTCTATAAATTACTCCAATGTGCTTAAGGAGGAAGCTTCCACCTCTTAACCATGGGTATGCTTGCAATCACAATAATTTCTCCACTTCTTTCTGCCTTCTCTCACATTGCTACAGCTTTAGACTCACTCAAAGTATTTCTACTGCAATTAAAACTTTCTGCGGGCCATCTACTTGGCACATACTTGTCAGCGTTCTAAACAGAATGGCTTAAAATTGCTCATAATTCATGATTTAATTAATTTGTTCTCTGGACCTTTTAGATCCATTGAGGCAGTGATGCAGCTAGATCTGGAAATGGAAGGCAAAAACATGGAATGCCTTGCCACTTAAATGGTTACATTATTTTAAGTGTTAATTATCAACTAGATGTATTTTACTCCTTCAGGAATACCACGACCTGCTGCAGCCCTTTCACAGTTGGAAGGCTCCCCCGAACATGGAGCGTAAATCCCAGGTTACAATGCACCTTTCCACAAAGTCTACAGTAACCACTGCATGAAAACAAAATGCAGAACTTGGGCTCCAATGCAGCATGTTCAAAGATGGCAGGATGCTATGATTTCATGGTTTTCAATACAGCAATTACACATAGCACAAACAATTCTCTCAGTGGAACAGACGATATTTGAAAGATTATCTTTGAAAAGCTGTTGCAACAGCAACGACAATACTCCCTTCTACTCCAAAGCTATCTTGTAGAAGAAGGTAAAGGAAATTAATACATGTTGCAACTTAAAAAAAAATTACAGAAATTGTATGAGGACAATAAAAAAAATATGTTTTCAATAGAACAATAAATAATATTTATACCTCCTCTAGCTCTTAAACTGCACTTTCAGAGTGGTCATATAAATTGAGTTCAACTTCTTTGTTTTGGATTGAAATTACTTCAGGCTTAGCAGTATAACCAAGATCAGAGGCTGATGAAGTGGCTCTTCCAAAGGCAACCATGAATACAAAACAACAGAGAAGGAATCACATCTCTGCAAATCCAGTCTCTTCTCAGATTAGTTGTCATTAAAGGAAAATGCAGAATATAATCTGATTCACAGATGAAACAAATTACTGTATTTTTGAAGTTTTCCTAACTTAACATTTGGACCACATTGAACTATCCCATGGTCTGACAGTGTCATCATTCATGCTACAAAATGTGCACACACAAAGGTTCAAGCTATTTGAAGATAGGAAATACCAAGAACAATTTTCCCCTCTGGTATGCATGCATTATGATACAGCTGTGAATCACATGACTCAATTACTGTTCTCCACAGAACTCTACCTCTCATAATACACAGGGTGAGTGGTGCTCATTGAAAAACAATGAATCAATAGCTTGTTTTCTGCTAGTTGCTCAATGTTTGTCCTGGAGTCTTATTTACTATACATACTACACGACACCACTCTAAATCTTCCCAATAGCCTTTTTTTTTTTTTTAATAGTCACTGGTATTGTAATATTTAAAATTACAAATATACTTATTTTTACAGTATATTAATTAGATAAGCAAATGCCAATTTTTGAAAGCAGCAGCTGAGGAACAGGGGGACTAAAGTAAATGAAGTAAACTTCTTCAGAAGTTTCCTTAATCAGATGGTTTGCCTTTAAGATGCTGATTTGTCAGCTGTTTAAGAAAACAATTTTGATGAAACCTGACGGATGTATCGATTTCAAGATGTCTGCCATTTCCTGACCATCAAAAGCTACAGAAAAGTTCACTACCAGAGAAGAATGACACTCAGTGGCAACAAAAGAAGTGAAGTTTCAAGCATCTCACAGATCTCAGGCAGGCAACAGCAACTGCTGACCAAAAATTCCAAGCAACTAGCCATCTACTAGCCACAAAGCAGTTGTGTCTACAGCAGCTGCCAGTGCACACTCCTGGAATGTGCAACGCCCACCAGCTCAGGGAGAGGAGCAGTGCCCCTGGGCATAGGGGCTCACAGGAGGTACTGCCCCATGCCATACTCTGTTCAGCATGCTGTGATCTGCTGCTGCAGTTTCCACTGCTTGCTATGGTGCAGAGTGCTTTTATAAACCACTTCAAGAGCACTTGAGGACAAAAAGGCTTGTATTTTCTCTCCTGTCACCCTCATTCCAGTAATACACAACACATTTGTTCAGGAATTCATTAGCAAAGCGCTTTTTAACATAAATCTAGAGAAAAAAAATCCGGCAGTGGTTCCTTCAGCAATTGTTCCATTAACATTGGGAGTAACTAGTCTGCAGGCTGGAAATTGCAAAATGCTTTGTCCTTCTACTTTGCAAAACATTATAACTCATTAACAAGCCCCTGTTAATTGAATTTGATTTAGTGTCAACACTGTCACAATCACCCAGAAGCACACCACTAAAATTTCAATCCTGCTTGCTGTGATCATTAAGTCCCATTGTCAAACAGAAGCTCTACCTTTGTGGTGAAGGTTGTCAGATCAGACTCACAGGGGCTCTGCATTTCAGCTGCTAAGTGAAATACATAAAAAGTGACAAAGCTATCACCTAGAATGTAAGACTAATAGAGAAGTTCATTAGTTAAAATTACATGAATAAACACTGTTGGCTGCTTCTTCCATTTCTGATCTCAGTTATCCTTTTTGAAACACAAAACCCTGTAGACCAACAGATTTAAAAGAATGAGTGTGATAGGAAAATGACTGGATTTTTTTTCCCATATAAATCTCCTTTCAAATAAACAGAACAAAAGTATGGAAGGAAAAGGTAGATTCAAACTACATCACTGATAACTACAGATTTTTTAATATACTGAGCTTGCGGGTAGATTTAGGCTAGATTTTTTTTTCCTCTTTGTCCAAATCAGATAGATAAGCAGCAAAAGATTGTTTCAAATACTCTATCTAGAGGCCTTAGGTAAACAATAATACCATTACTGTAATAAAATGAAAGAAAACTGAAATACTAAGAACAAATATTGTTTAGATTCTGACCCTTAATGAAACCTGAAGGAAAATATTCAAAGTCTGAATGTTCTATCTAGAGTTGTAAGGAACCATTCACAGGATTGTCCGTCCAAGTTGACTCTTCACTTTGGCCAATCACTTGCCTAAGGAAGCACGCTCTTGCTTTTTAAGACAAGTGAGTATTTAATCACTCAATAAGGCAGAGTTTCTTCTCTCTCCAGAGGGAGAAGTTCATGAACCACCAGAGTTCATGATACTCCATCACATCTTTATATTTTAGTATTTTACATGCAGGCACAAATCCATCCCCCACCAATGTGTGTGCTTGGGGCTTCCCTACCTCAGCAGCAGTGTCATTAAATGTCTATCTCAAAGACCACAGTAAAGTGACATAAATTCTGAAATACTAGGAAACTATGAAGTCGTACTCTTGCAGCTGGGAAACACCAGCCTTACTGGCAATATTGTGAATCCATTTGATTCGTCTCTGGAATCTCACCTAAAAACCAAAAGAAGAAAAAACCAAAAACCAAACCAACGAAACAAACAAACCCCAAAACAACCCAACAAACAAAATAAAAAAACAATGAAAAAATCCAAAACAAACAAATAAAACAAATCAAAATACTCCCCAAACCCACAGTGAACATACTGAGATTTGATGATTTAACACTTTATGTTGATCCTGGTCTTTTTAATTTTCCAAAGCAAAGTTCCTGCGTTACAGAAATTCAGTCATTATATCCTCAATTACAGACTATAAAATTTGTATTACAGAATTTCACTCTATTTTTATTCTTCTTATGGCCGTTTCTGTTTTCCCTGCAGTAGACCCTAAACATTCTCCAGATTAATAATGCTTCTCATTTTTGCTGTGTCAGTGCATCCCTAATAATCATGCCATAGTCATTAATGGAAATATTCAGTAAGGTTAGCACAGAAACTGATGCCTGAGGAATTCCCCTAGAAAAATTACTCTATTCAGTCCATTACCATATGTCCCTGTCAGCAATATATCACTTTGTTTTACATGGAATCCCAAAACACTGAGATTAAATAAATCCAAATCATATTCTAGATTAATCCAGTTTTTCCTCTGATAACTGCCTGTTTATTGTTTGCTTGTGCTTTGAATCACACCTATCAAACACTCCAAATTAACTTTAAAAATCCCAAATGACTTCAGGGAAATGCTTCTCTCACAAGAATACACCTCAGGAGTTATCAAGAGCTTTCTGTGAAGAGGTGGAGGCAAACCAAGTCTCCCCACAGATACACTCTGCCACACTTACACAGGCAACCTGGCCCTCAACTGAGCTCTTGTGGAGCTGCAACCCAGCTTCATTCCGTGCAGCCCGGACAAAGCCTAAATGTTCCCACTATGAAAAGGTATCTGACTGATTTTGTAAGGTTTCCTTTCTAATATCATTGTTCATAGGTGTCACACGGAATAATTTTCAGTTGTGTAGAATTTCCTCTGGCAAGTTACAGTCTCACTTTCTCAAAAGCTTTGGTCCTAAGAATAGTACTGAGTAGTAGTACTGAGGAATATTTTGATATTCAGAGGACAGTCCATTCAAAAGCTGCATTACATAAGTGTGTCTAAAAATACTGCTGGTCCAACATAGTATATATATATGTTTGTCTTGCAGAAATGATGCAAAACAACACCTGAGCAATCTGCATGCTCTTCTGTCTTGCAACTCAAAATCTCTGGGGTTAGCTCATTTTTTTTTCATTTGTTGTTGCTAAAATGCTATTATATGTGGGGTTTTTTTAAATGCAGAAACCCCCCACATCCTAGGAACTTGATAGTCTTATCCTTCAGTCTAAAACACATATTCTGATGATCCTGCAGCCTGCTCTTTCCAGATAGGAGTACAATAACTTGTCTGTTGGAAGTTCTTTGTCTCATCTATCAGATTCCAAATTTCTTCCCTGCTGGGCTGGAAATGATTCAGCTTTGATAAGAGGCAATATTATGCTGCTTACAGACTGCTTTCACCCAGGCTGACATTTCTCTCCTCTTTTCAAGAATTCTATGGACCCTTATTCTCTGTCTGTGAGAACATCCTTCCCTATCAGGGTTTTCACAACACATTGCTGTCACTTCTCCAGAACTGGCTTGTAGAAACCTACCAACCAGCCCTCCCTGTGTTCCCCTTTCCCTCTGATCTGTCCTGAGTCCATAAAAGTGTGCTCTTACTATCCAAGTTCGGAATAACATGATTGATCACTTGCTATCTTCCATCCCTATCCTACCTTGTGCATAGAGAAACTCAAGATCCTTCTCAATTTTTTTTTCCTTTTCCACATCTAAATCTCTGGGTGGGAGAAGAACTCAGAAACCTGTTTTATGCATTCCCCAAACTGCGTGTGGGCTGCTGCCTCACTTCATTCTTGCCACCGTCTAGACTATTCTGTGAAAAAACTCTCGTTGTTATGTAAAAGAAACAGACCAGACGTCTCAGTAGTCTAGTATCTATTTTTAAATTATGCAACTTTGTGTCATTCCAGTTAGCAACAACTACACGAAGTATAAAAAGATGTCCATTTTTAAGCTGTTGAAATCCAACCACTTACATAAGACATGACTAATTACCAAGAGGAAACCAAACTTCCACAGTACAATTTTGCTGTTTTAATTCTGCACCATTTTCCCCATCATCTGGCCAGAGGACCTAATTGCCAATTGCCTGATTGGCAAAGACTTGGGTTAAGATGAAAAAAAACCAATCAGAATAAAGGCTGCTGCTAGTCCCATTTTGGTTTGATTTTTTCTGGTGTTTCTAAGATTTTTACACCTAATGATTTAATTATCTTTACACTGGGAGATTACAACTGGCACTACAGTTGGTATGGCACTACAATTTACAAGTAGAAAATACTTTCCATTGCATTTACAGATAAAAAATAGTATGCAGCCCAGAATTTTTCACTAGAAATGGAGGAAAAATAAACATCCTTTTCTTCTGTTCTCCCTAAATATGCATACCCTGATGTCTTCTAAAGGGCCAGAAAGGATCACAGAAGATTCTGAGCTGAAAGGGGCCCACAGGGACCAAGTCCTGCACTTAATAAACAGGCTCATATAGGGATTGAGCCCACAACCCTGATGTTATGAGCATCATGCTCCAACTAACTGAGCTATGTTCTCCCTATTTTCAGATGGAAGATGATGAAAACATCATAATTGGGCTGTTTAATGTACCTCTCCTGACCTGAAAAGATTTTGCATTAAATGTTTACTGCAGCAAAACATTTTTCATAAGTAAAGAAGATCAGTTATTTACGCATACATTTTAGTTATTGTCTCAATGGGACCTTGGTATTTCAACATGACAAAAACTTAAGACAAAGTCAGGAGTGCAGTAAGTCCCACTGGTATTGTGCCTTTAACACTGAAACAGATGTTTCTAAGATAATTTCTATAAAGCCATATGTCACATCAGTAAATAAAACAGCAATTCTTAACAAAGAGTAAGTTAATTTCAGACCTGAAATCTTTTGGTCACAGTATGAATGTTCAAGAAATGTGTTAATGAACTGTACCGTATGGTCTAAGTATCATACAAAACAATGAAGATGTATTTTTGCATTCAAGTCTAATGATCAGATAGCACCATGGAAAACATTTATGTCTAGAGTTACCAAACAGTGCAGAAATTTCAAGAGAACTGCAGTATGAAGTTCTACATAGTTGCCTCTCAAGTTACATACTTTTAAGGGATGTGGTAATTTTTCAAACTTCGCATGTCAACAATTTTGGTGCTGCTATAGGGAGCTTCTTATTAAAAATATTCCTGAAACTGTTTATATGGCGAACTGTTCACAACACAGTTCTCAGGTAGCTACTTCAGCTCAGCATGACAAACTTTTCAGTACAGCTGGAAGTTGTGGTATACAGCTTGTGAAGTTTGAGAAAAGTGGGAAGAGCCTGGAATGATAGATTGATTTACAGGAATACCTGCTTAGATTCAAAAAATTGCAAAAATGCAAATAAAAACATGTAGCTTCATCTCTCTAGATCTGGCAAACTGCAGTTCTAAAGTGGAGAAGAGACACCCAGATCCATGTACAGAATCTTGAAATGGCCAATTGAGCTGACAACTCAAGGCACAGAAGATGATCTCAATCATGCCTGGCCAGGTACCTGGCTTCAGCCACAGCAATCCACTGACTGCAAAGGATGGCTGAAGTTGTTTCAGATGTTGTGGGAAGGTATTTTTCCACCCTGTGGAAATTTTGGGCATTTCACAAGCCTTCTTATTCTGTAATAGGAAATTAGCTCACAGAATCATCTGAGCTGGAAGGCGCCCACAGGGAACATCAAGTCCATTGCTTCAGTGAATGACCCATGCAGGGATCAAACCTGCAACCTTGGTGCTGATTAGCACCATGCTCCAAACAACAGAGCTAACCTCCATGGCTGAAATTCAAGGTCTCTTTAGATGTAGTTTATGAAAAACACATCAGCTATATCAGGTTTAGAATAGCTCAGGACTTGGGTATATGATTTATATGAATGTAACAAATTTTAATTCTCTGTCCTGCTTCTTCCAAGAAAAGATAAAATCTGGCTACTTGTATTGAATATGATCTCCTCACTACTCATCCATTGGCTAATCTGTCCCACTTATGGTTATGTTACTCTGAACTAATACCGAAATACTTCTTGCAGTAAAGACTCTAACTACTTTACACCAGAAGTCCATTTGACTAGTTTAACCTCCAGCAAACACTGTTTGCCATGGGAGAAGGTTTTGCTAGTTATTTCTGTCTTCAGAGCTCTTGTTCTGATCAAAGCATTTTCTCCTTGTAAATATGGCATGCCTGTTCCCATAGACAATTTTGATTTTGAATATTAAACATCTTCAGATTAAAAACAAACCAACAAACCAACAAACCAACAAACCAAAAAGCACAGGATATGTGTCATCAACTCAAAAATTCAGTAATCTCAACCCATCCCAAATCAATTGCTTTTCAAAATTATAGTTGTCAAATGTTTTTCACCAATACTGACACTGGTGCAGGAAAAGTATTTTCAATGCAATCTATCCCACTGAAATACAACCTTATTTCAAAGTGTCATGCCCCAGATTTGGTTATAAAATATGACAAAGTTGAAGACCTACAGGTGCATTAAACTAATTTAGAGGAACATACGGCAAAGGTTCTTTTACTCCCTCAGACTTTAAAGTATTTTTTCTACTTGGGTTTACTATCACTTCAATAATTATACTTAATAGTACTACAACTAGATTTGCCCACAGAGACAAACAGTTTTGGCTCCCAATTTAGTGTTTATCAGCACAATTTCTAATCACTGTCTGGCGGTTCTGTCTGACCCCCACAAGTTACTAAGTGACTTATAATGTAGAAAATGCAGTTTACAGTTTTCCATTTACTCTAATTTCCTACTTAAAACTAAACTCTCTGAATGACCAAAATGCTTTTGTGTGGGTTCCAGCCTAATTCCAGCACTGACACTATCCCTGTTTCCTTGGGCACTCTCAGAGTTTGGAGACAAGCCCAGGAACATCCAGTTACTTAATTAATAATATAGTCACAGTTATTTCTGAAAACCTCTCTGATTTCTTTAGGCTACAGTGTTTCTGTTAATTGTATAATAAACTATCATGCACCATAACCCTTAAGAAAACTGTAGATCATTCACATGTTCTATCTTACTACTACAACAACAAAAAGATCCACTCCATGTCTTTCTTCTGACCTTACAAGCAAGAAAAACTCTAGGGCAAACCTTTAAAAAATTTAAAAGACAGAGAAATCAGGCTCTAATTATAAACTTACAATGGTAAGTTTCAGTCAGAATTATTTTTTCACAGATTGGGTATCAAGTAGAATAGAATGTGCCCATTTAAATGTACTCATGAATTTATTATACCAGCTGGATTAAGCCATCAGCTGTATGATGAACCACTGATTCACTATCAGCTGTATGGTGTCATGGGTATTTACGCAATCCTAAATGTGGAATTTATGAAACAGCATGTAAAAAATAATCTGGATATAATTCCTTTATTTACAGTCTAATTCACTGGAAATAGGTCCAATATAGCTATAACAAGGTTGAGCTTTGCCCAAAGTTTAGGTCTTCCCAAATACAAAGGCGTTGTATTTCTTGACTGTTGTAGACTTTTCATGGTAGAAAATGATTTTGTTTTCTTTTTTTTTTTGTTATTTTGCCATCTTTCTGACCTTAAGTTGTGGGATGCTCTTTCTCTTATACTTTAGCAGCCAGAAATGGCCAAGATGCTTGCAGCTACTGTAACACAAAGCATATACCACCCAGTGAATCTACTCAAGGGGAAGACTGTCTCCATCCAAGTAATACCACTAGAACCTGTGTACTAGCCAACAAAATCTTGGCTGCTCTAAGTCCCAGTGTGATTATTGATTTGCCAACTGTACCTCATATTATTAATTTATTAATCTGGCTGCAACTTGAAACGAATTAAACTAAATTGAAATTTATTTTCCACAATTACTCTTGCAGAAGGTTAAAACCATGAAAGGAGAGGTCATCTATTATTAATGAATAGCTTCATAAATGTCCAACGAGGTTCACTTGACATGGCTTACTACAGTACCTTAAAAACTTTTTACTGATACAGAAGCATGCCAATCTGGTTCCATCTGTGGAAGTTATTTGACTTGCTTGTAATTTAATTTTCTTATAAAACATTACCAAATGTACACTAATTTACATATCTGGTCATAACTAAATAAATCATTAAGAACTGGCTAAATGTACCCAAATATAGACTAAATAACCCACAACAGCATATGAGAAAGCAAAAAATTACTTAGGCTCTCCGGAGATCAACCTTAGATCCACAATAAGAAGATTTTGCAGAACTGGGTTCCCTAGCCCACTCTAGTGACAGTTTGAGACTAATACTTCTCATATGACAAGCACACCATTGGCAGGAAACAGCAGGAAATTTTTTCTAAAGGTCCTTTTTAAAGACTTGTGCTTGCATTGCAGTATTAAAAGACTATGGTAATTTAAGAAAAAAGACCATACTAATAAGATAGTGCAAACCTATGTGTTTACATTTGTCTTGGGCCAAAAAAATTTAGTTTTGGGCTGAAAAACGTAACCCAAAATGTGTATTCTATTTTCATCTGTTGAAATTGGTTGGGAGATATTGTTCCTTATCTTTTATGACTCTACGGGTGAAAGGAGGGAGGATGCCTTCTCTTAATGGGAGAACTGATAACACCAGATAAGGCAGTGCCTTCTTATCTCTTCCTCCACCCATCCTCCTCTGAGGGACATCACCTGTGAATGGGCCATTTAAGGCCTCTCACATGACTGATAACATCACCTCATTCCATTGTGAGATGCTCCACCCAGTGGGAGGAGCAAAGGCCAAAGCCTTTCCACGGAGATTAAAACAGCAATCCCAAAGACCAAGAGAGCCTGTTTCCATTGGATTCCCAAAGGATAAGTGGACCCTTTCTTGAGGATCATCTCTACTTCAACAGAGCCACAACTGTCACTCTGGGAGGACTTACTTCAGGCTGCTTCCAACACCCTGACCAACAGGGTGTCAGGTTTGCATTCTGACTGTGACTGGTCCTTTGTACTATTGCATTTGTCTTATTTTATTTTTATTTTATTTTATTTTTCTTGTTGTTTGTCCTATCTCTATTAAATTGTATTTCTGACTTGGAGTCTTACTGGTTTTACTTTCAAACCAGCACAACATTAGGTAAGCGATGTCTATGTAGTTGTGTGTACTCTTACATGTTCATTCTTTGCTGTTCAATTTCGAGAGGTATGAATCACTGCTGTGGGTGAGAGGAGTGAAGGCTAGTCTTGGCCTTCTCAGGAATACACTGTACTGCTTGTAAGCATTCCCTACATGTGGAGCACCTTCCCATACTTGCCTGTGACAGTGAGGCCTGTCACTACCCAGCTGTGCATACCCCACAGGTGCCTGACCTGCAAAATCCACCCCAAGTAGTATTCTACACTTCAGATTCCCACTTGTAGTATATTAATATAACACTGACCTTAATGGAGCTACTAAACTGCCTCAGCTGAGAGCCCGGCCAAATTTTTATGACTTAACATTTGAGAATTACAAGGTTAAACACATAATTCGTGGGTTTGTTTTTTTTTTTCCTAAACTCGTGTAGAAGGAATTAACAAAATCTTGGGCAATTTGTTAGTTACTCGAGAGTTCCACTTTATATATAGGCTAGATTATTTCTGAATAAAGGTCCACTTTTTTGACAGCATACCAGCTGTCAAAGGATAATTTTTTAAAATGTCTCTGGTGACCACCTCACCTTCCCTGCAAACATTCACCGAAAAGCACCTTTGCAGGCTTCATAATATGACATTGACAGCTTGCATGTATAAAGCAATATTTGCCTTTTTTCTGAAATTTTCAGTTCTGAGTGCACAATGCTGAGACTAATGACTTTCATTGTCAGAATTCCCAGCATGAACACCAGAAAATCGGAGATTTAGAAATGCTTGCAATATATTTATTTTTATTGAAGACTCAAAGTAGTGTTTTGTATTTAAAAAATTCCAGAAGATTAAACAGCACAACATTTCTAATTGGCATTTTTTTTGGTTTTGTTTTAAATTATGAACAGAAGATTGAAAGCTACAGGTTACTTATTATGAAAATAAATCTGTTATGTTTTAATTGGATCTTCTGGGCAGAACAAGTGATAGTTGTGTTTATAGATACATTCATTTTGTCACTTTTCTGTATCACTAGATAAAATAAGGAATATTATCATCATCATCATAATCACATTGACTTTAATTTCTGTAAAATTAATGTAAATTCATGTTGCAGTCACACATAGAAATGAAGCAGTTTTTATCTGATTCATTAGTTTTTCAAAAAATGCTGTCTGTGCTGAATCGTATTTAATTTTATATTCTACCATGTCATACATATTCAATATTATAACTGCAGACTAAATTTTGATATGTGTTTCTAGGGGCAGAGATGGGAGAACAGTGGAGCCTACTGACACCTACCAAAAGGATTAGTGTTTTTTGCTGCTGAAACATCATCAATTGTTTTCCAATTCACCACATACACATACACAGCTATTGATATTTAAATAGCAAAAATGAGACTCTGTAGTTAAAAAACTTCTGAAAGCCACTTATTAGCAGACATCTAATTAGGTATCCTCTACAGCAGGTCAGCCAGAAAACTGCTTTCAGACCGCATAAAATACGGTCCTATTGTACAAGAAATACCAATGATCTGCAGTTCTGTGGCTTTCAGGATATTTTAACAGTGAGCCGAAATGTCAGATGACCTGGTCAAAATAGGGGACTGGAAAAACAAACAAACAAACAAAAACCAACCCCAGGAGGAATTCAAATAATCAAAAACAACAGCTTGAATTGGGAGGGAGAATTGTTGGCTGATACTAATCTGGCTTCCTTAACCATAATAACAGACCTTTATAAAAGTAATAAGTATTAGGGATTTGAGGGCAGCTGTCAAAGAAACTTTTTTATTGTTTGTGTTCTGTGAAATGCAATAATTGTTCCTGCATTATCAAAAAAAAGAAAATTGTAGATCCTCTAGGAGTTCAGAGCATGTTATCAGATGCAAAAATGCCTTTGGATATCTTCTATTCTCACACCAGGAAGTAATACCAATTTCTGCATTCCTGTAAGCAACAGTGAGTTGGGCATTTTATAAAATTGTGTGCAAGCTCCACTGTGTGTGATTTTAGCAGTAACTTTCAAGTTTAAGGTCTTCAAATGGCTTGATTTAGTTAAAACTAGGGACCTGAAATACCAGATATTTCCTGAGGCTTGCTCCTGGACAAAATTTTGTGGGAAGGAAAAAAAAAGGTTTTGAACTTTGTAGTTCCACAAAATCCATAGAAGAATCAAGATGCAACTTTGAAATTACATTGTATTTTTGCCTGCTCTTCTTTTTGGTGTCAGTATAGTTCTTTTATTTCTTGAGGATCATAAAATCTGAAATTGCTTCACAGTACAGCTAAGTACAAAAATGTGTAAGTGTAGCTTAAATTCTCTTTCAAAGCACTCCTTTAAAATATTATTCCTAACCTTCTCACTGCTTGAATTAAATTTAGCAAATTTTACATGGCCTTAACATTTCTAGGATTATACATTTTGACCCCAATTATATGACAGCTATTTGATTACACAATTACCACAAAAGTAGTTGAAATTACAGACCCGCAGGAATCTTTAGAAATTTAAAATTATCACAGATTCCACAGATTAGAAACAAGGTGGTGGGCAGAAGGTAAGTTCAAGGCCAAGTACTACAAAAAAAAAAAAAAAAAAAAAAAAAAAAAAAAAAAAAAAGAAAGAAAGGGGAAAAATAGAGAAGGGAAAAATAGAAGCATTTCATTTAAAAAAACCCTTAAATATTTAGAAGTTTGGTGAACTTTTTTTTTGTGTTTTTTTTTTCTTTTGTTTTACTTCAAAGGAAATTCATATTTTTCTGTTTATTACAGTGGTTCATTTTGCAGAGATTGTAATTTAATGTACAGACCAACCAACCCTGATCATTATCACTGTGCCATCAGGAAATAGATACCTTGGCTCTTTCTGTACTGATGTACATGCACACACACATATATAATACACAGAAATGTGGGTTGGTGTCCAGTCTTTAACCAGTGATTTGTACTGAAAAATATAAACTGGAAAGAAATTTCAGTTTCTGTAGGAAAAACTGAAGCATCCAGACTTAGTTCAAGGTATTAATTATGCTGGCATTGTCTAGCAGGCTTTATTTAATGTGATATATCTAATAAAATCATGCAACCTTTTTCTTTTCTTGCTCCCATCTTGCTCCATTGGGCAACTTTATATTCGGTATTGCAATGCAAAATTCTCATTCATTTGTGGTGCTTCCTGTAAATTGAATGATTTCTACTATTTAATGGAGACATCATCTAGTCACAAAAAGATGAACATTAAGTTCCCTCAGTGAAAACATCTCATCCTAAAGCTTGTAAATTATAATTAAAAACCTAAATTCTTAGTGAGACTTAGTGAGAATTTTTAAGGTTAAACTTAAAAAACTGCAAACATTTAGTGTCAATATGAGTTAACAGTAGTAAGAAAAATATTCAGTATAAAACACAGTTATGCATTGTAATAAATTTTTTCTCTGAAAGATTTATACAATCATCCCAGTATGAGTGTAATTCCTATCTTTGCATGAAGCCCACATAAATAACAAGATGAGTAGGCAGGGGAGAGCTGAATGTTTTTTATAAATTCAAGCATTGTAGAGGGATAATCTGAAATTCACTTCAGATGATTATATAAAGAAATGAACCCTAAAATGTTGTAAGAATTTCAACATTTCCCAAATGTTGCATTCTAATGTGTAATATAATTTAAACTTGTGCAAATGTTATTCACCAGTTCATAAAACAGCATGTATTTTAACTCAACTATCGAGCAAACAACACCAATTGTAATAATCCTGTAATTTTTCTGTCTTCACAGCCTCTTACCCACTACCTAGTTTTCCCACCATTTTCCCTTCTTACTTACTTGTAAAAAAAAAACCCCAAACATCTGCCTTGCATACAAACATGTAAGTATATGCAAAATACACTCCCCTGCATTTTCACATCTCCAAAGAATAACTAATAAACAACCAAGAGAAAACTCTTCATTTATTGTTGTTAGATCACAATCATTTGCATTTTCTGTCTATTGGAGCATTGTGTTGAGAGAACTAATGGGTTTGTCTTAGTCCCTATGCCTTCGTTACACGTGCTCTTAAGCACCCAATGGCTTTTTTTTCTTTTCATTGTCAAAATGAACAAACAGTTCTTTTATTAATATTCCTAATTAAATCCACATTCAGACTATTTGAGTGTAAATGGCTGCTTTGCTGGACTGCATGTTTATCCAAGCTGACTGCAGAACAATTGATTGACCAGTGCATGTTATGGATCAATAGCAACATCAGCACTTTCTTAACCATTTCTTTTTGCAACTTACGTACTGTAAGGAGGAGAAAATGTTCCACTGGCCAGCTAAGCCTTATCAATCTGCAGAGATCAGGAAATCTACCCTATGCTTCCCGGGAGATTTTGGCATTAAGAATGATAAAGACCTTGGCACAATGTTTTCTAACTAATCTATATGAAGCTTCTTAATGGCTCAGAAATTCAGTGTAGAATTGATTAACTCCATGGTTTAAGTCTTCCAAAATACTTTCCTCAGAAATCTAGGTTAAAAGAAGATAGATTATAGATATGGGCAGAAGATAGATGACACTTAGCAACACTATACACGATTTCAGTGGAGTCTAGATAAATCTTGGCAATACAAATACAGTAACTGACAGGACTCTCTGGCTTAAACATATACTTTTGAGTGCCTAAACCAACAGTGTATTCAGCACTGTTGGTTTGATTTATGTCTTCTGCAGAAACTTCCAGTGGGCTTATAGATGCTAATTCCTTCTTTCTGACATAGAGAAGCTGCCACATCAAATCCACATTCAGAACCAGCTAAACACAATACTATTTGCTCTTGTTTAGTTACTTTAAAAAAAATGGTCCAAGCCCTGGTTCAGTTTACTAATACTGTAAGCAGCAAAAACTTTCAGGAAATAAAAGTCATAGCTACTGAATAAAATACTGCCTTCTTGACTACAATGGCTTTCATAGTTATGTCTCCAGTTACTAGCCCCAAACCTGTAATTTTGTAAGCAACATCTGCTCAGTATTTTTTAAGTAATCATGAAATAAATATAAATTTTCATCTTTTTTTGGTGGGGTTTTTTTGGTTTTTTTTTTTTTGTTTGGGTTTTTTTTTTTTTTGGCTTGTATGGGGTGCTGTGTTTTGTTGTTGTTGTTTGGTGGTTTTATTTAGTAACAGAGTTTTACCTTCTCTCTGCACTCTCCCTGGGCTACTTAAGTTCCCCCTGAAACAGCTTCTGAACATGAGTCCTTTTACAGCTGAATAAAATGTGGTGAATCATAACGGACAAAGGTCTCTATTGCAGTGTATCTAAAAAGAAGACAGCCAGTCATATGCTGTATTGAGCAGCATTATTGAATAGAATATAGCATATTGCCTTTTTGACAGGCTGAAAGAAACCACATGCCAGCTCTGATTTCAGACTTGCACAGGAGGCAGACCACGTTCTATCTTCAGCACATCCGGAAATCAAACAGTCAAAGAAATGAAGAGAAGGGGAACTGGGAAAGAAAGAAAGGTTCAACCTTATTTTATTGTAGTCCTACATAATATTCCTAACTTCAGGAACTTTTCTCAATTCATCTGTTCCTCAAAGCATTAGATGACTTTTTTTTTTTTCTTTCAGAATGGTAACATCATGAGAAACTACAAACAAGATTTTGTTTAACACCATTTAACCCAAACTGTCTGGGGAAAATGTTATCCAGTCTCTTGTTGCTTAAGTACTTTGGATCATCAGGACAGGCAGGTTAGTTTTTCAAGTACTTTCTGTTTCTTCTGGAACTATCTGCTTTAATTCATTCTTTAACAGAAAGGGAACTTATCTACAAGTTTCAATCAGATAAGGATTCTGTGAAAGGAATAATGGCCTGACATTTATTTCTTAAAGATGTTCAAACACAATTTTCAATGAAATTAATCTCAGGTAGCAGCATGTTTTGTCCTCACATTTACTAAGGACTTCTGGAGAGGAAGGATTCAAAATTACGCCACATAGGTGAAGCTGTGACTACTACCCTGTACATTCAAGAAAAAGAAGACAAACAGCACAAAAAATTTAAAAATGTTTAGATGCATGTAGGACATGACAAAACAAACATCATACAGAATACAGTCTGACCCATATAGTCTTTTATGATACAAGCATAATCAGCGAGCTTGATGGAGAGAATGCATGGACTGTTCTTAAGAACACATATGATTTTCAAAAGAAATGCTAAGTTTTACAATTTCACATTAATTTCTCTCATAGAAATGACTTCCAGATGGAAGCTGGTAACTGATATATTACTGTGCTGTCAAAGTACTACATGGCTAAAGTGGCACTTGGAGGTCTTAATTTACCTCCTAAAATGGTGACATTTAATAAGTTAATGGCACCTTTTTAGTAGTTTGAGTTGATCATGCTTATTCCAGGCACAACCACATTTTATGTATGTAGCATAAAAAATAGCTTAGGTTGTTAACAGAAGTAGTTTATTTCCAGGATCAAATAAAATTATAGTATTTGTTTAAATGTATTCATACTGAATTTAAACTCACTCTAAATCCCAGCTTCAAAAATAATGAAGTCTAGACTTTGGCAAATGATTTGGGAAACAGAGTGCAGATTTTGACTCAAACGTTATGCAAAATCCCTATTCTCTCTCTCATCTCATTAGACATTTTGATGCACATCTGGATGCATGGAGTGTCTTTATTACGGGCATTTACTGGTGCAGAAGGAAAATTTTTGAAGGGACAGCCATACACCTGCAAATGACACTGTACTTGCATCTTTTCATAGTACATAATTTCCTCTGATCACATCCAAGCCTGCTTCCCTGTGCCTGCATTACACATGGCAATAAAAAGGACTTCATCTTTAGAAGACACATTTCAGTAGTTGAATTACAGCAATTTGTTTAAAAGTAAGTTATGCAGGCAGCAACTAAACTGCATTATGCTTAGGAAAGTAGAATATGTCCTGCAGGATCAGAGAAAAGAGTCCAGGATGCTTGATATCCTCCTTCCTTACACTACAGTATTAATTCTTAAGGGCAATGTAAAAGCATCCAGAATTTCATGAATCTCTACCTTAGCTACAGAGCTGGCAGAACCACAGAATCATTCAAGCTGAAAGGGAGCTCTGGTGTCATCTTGTCTGTCCTCCTCCTTTAAAAGCAAAACTGAACAATGCCTTCCTGACTCACAGCTGATAAAAGTGAACCAAACTTTTCTGATGGCCACCTGTAATGCATATGTACGAGCTACCAATATTTCTGAACATAAAATGGCCCACTATCAGGCAGTACTATCTTAATAGGGGTTTGGGCTGACCTCTCCTTTTATGAATGAATGATGGACAGTTTATCTCTATCAGCACACCTCAGCTCCTAACACAATATAGTGCACTTAAAGGCTTCTACAGATTAGTTCACTCCTTGGGTATGACTGTGTGAATTTTATTACTTCATCTTGGGAAGCATTTCAGCTCTACATGATTCCCTGAAGTTGTGGTCCTGTTACTCTTCCCCCAAATCATTGTTACTTATCTGCAAGACAGAAAGGAGCTAATGAGAGGTCCGATCTCATTATAGGTCATTAAAACTGAATTTAACAAGTGCATGACTACAGAAGAATAAAGACAGAAGACCTGATTCCGTTGTACCTTAGGCCAATATAAACTGATTTCCTTAATGCAGAAAAAGAAATTTGGGATAATTTCCTAATTTATGTTTTTAGGAGCACATATATAAATCAGACTGTCAGTTGCATCCATTTACAAATCCACTTCCATCTGTACTTTCAGTGGAATTAGTATGAAATAAAAAAGAATGTAACACCTTGACTTCTCCTACCTTCCTAGTACAAAACATAAAGCATTTCTAAGCACACTAGTAACTTGATTTCTATTTTTTTTTTTTTTTTTTACTTAGGGATTTATATTACCAACTATTCATTGACTTATTCAAATGAAAGGGAACTGAAGATATTCTCCTAAGTAAAGCTTTCTGTTCCCTGAAAAAGCTTAACAAGCAATGGATACTTTAGAAGGGGATCAAGGACAAGAGACGTTTCACATTGAATGGAAAAAGAAATCTTTTATAAACAGTTTACATTCTGCCTAGCACATATCCAATGACTGTTTGATTGTGTACCTGCTATTATAGAGAGTAGTCACTAATTTTAACTAAATCTTTGCAGAATGTTCTCACACATTTGCACAATGACTTACAAGATCACTGGCAAAGGGATATTGCCTCTTTACCCCAAAATTCACACTGCAAGACTCAGATTTTGCCCAGGCATCTCCCTGAGAAGCCTGTTTTTGGGACAGCTCTGGAGCGACTACTCAAGTTTTATATCCTGACCAGAACCCTACTGTGATCTCTAGCATTTGTTATCATACCTTGCTTTCTTTGGCACAGTTGATGCAGGATGCCAGGCAGAACTGGTGCTCCTCTCCCCTGAATACTGGTTGGGTGGCTGTGAGTCACAAACACAGCACATGGTAAATAATCCATCTGCCACTGAGATCTTGGGAGTGCTGAGGCAACTCTCTGTTTCCCAGTCTTTGTACTGCCTTCAGTGCAACAGAGAGTACTGTGACAGCATTTTCCCTCTCCCTAAAGTAAAGAATGGATGCAGAAGTTGCAAAGGTATATAAAAGAAGCTGCAAAAATCCCACTGAATCAAAAAGGTCATAGTGTGAAATGTAGGAACTTAAAATACCTTAGAATATCCTTCAGCAGTTAAAAGGTGAAGCAGTTAAAGGGGTTTTAACCCCCTGAACATCTGGAGATAAGAACACATGCCTGGAATACATGCTTACCTTTTGAAACTAAGGAGTAATCAGAAGAAAAATTATCTCATGGATTTACCTCCATCTTTTGGAAGGAAATACTTGCAGACTAAGAAAATACAATTTTGTTTACCCTACTATTGTGAGATGAAAGAACAAGATGTACTTTTGACTAAGCTTTATGATTCGGAATGTTGCTTTTGATGAATTGTGTCTACTTTGCCCTGCAAAATGTGAAAAGACACTACATGTGGGTATCTACCAACCAAAGCTACACAGTACTAATACACAACTGCTTTTTCCAAGGCTTTCATTATAGTATGCCTGTAGAAGGGCAAGTAAAACTGATCTTGGACACAGAAGCTTGCTGAGGAACAGGTAATTAAAATTAAATGGAGTTCCTGAGAACCTCCTATGCAAGTCCTCTAGAGATTACGCTTATTTAATTAAACAAGTGTTTATGAAAAATGGTTTCACTGTGAACTACTAAAAATATCATGGTACCTTTGAAAGGAAGAAACTATGTGTTCATTAAGAGTCCCTTCAGTCCCTCACATGCTGCCTCATGTTTTCTGAAAGCACTGGCATGAATATCCATCCCTCGGTCTCTCCTCAAAAGATGGCTTCTTTGCCTTATGAAAAAGTATTTAAAGTCTTATACCCTTTTCTTCACTTTGGACTCATTTTATTCCTCCACCTGCTCAAGGCAGGTCATCCTCATGAGCTGAGGAGAACAGGATGGATTAATTCTATAAACATCCACATACCCTGCCTGTAACACTTCTGGAGGAGGGAACTTGCTTATTTACTTTTAATTGCTACCCTCACTAGTGGCTTAATTGCATGTCCCTGGGGTTCTTTAAGTCCTGTAAAACATAATTGACCAATGCCTTGCCGCCCCCACTGAAAATAAAAATTTTGGAAGTTATGTATTAAAACTGTTACAGAGGGAAGATAAATTGCCGACAGCTCGCATTCTGGAATCTGTGCAGTTTAAATTTGACTGCCTTCAGAGTTATCCCTTATAATCTGCCTTTTGGAACTGCTGGCATGTGGACATTTTGAACATGGCCATATCATTTCAGAATTTACAGTGCTGCAAAAGTGTATTTTTTCTCACAACAGGAAGATCAGCAATAATTCCTGAGTTTATGTCCTATTTCACATCAATTAGATTATTTCATTCCTATTAAGACTCCAGAATTAGGTATATATCAAAGTATGTTGATGAACTAGGTATTTCCATCTGTTACGTTCGCTAAAAATATTAAATCTTTGAGGCTTTACCCTCTCCTGAAGAAACTAAGCCATTGCAAGTGGATGCTCTCCTTGCTTCACTGATAGCCCAGACCATCATTACAATCAACACCATTTCAGGCCTAGCAAACCAGGGATCCAGAACAATACACCCTGCATAATTACAACATCGGATAGTTTCAAAGTTGCTACTTGAACCTGAATTTTTTAATACCAAAGGTCTGCCTGGCTTCCATACCAGTCTCAGTGACCAAGATTGTGATGTGCTCTTTTATGAGTCACTCACTACACAGGCTGCTACAGCACAGTGCCATGTTCTGAAATCCTGCATGCTTGCGCTTCAGAAAGCAGCAACTGCCTCTTGAGCAGATAGAGCTGTTTGATGTCCAACTTGGAGTTTGTGATCTCCACCAACAATGAAACAGCATTTTCAGACAGTGGATGACACTGTAGGAAGCTAGCTAAGCCCAGATAATTGTATATATAAGTGTAAAAATATTAAGAAAATCTTCAGATAGGCCTATCAAGTTCAGTTTCAAGACTGACATCTCCATATTAGTGGGTAATCTGTAAGTTTGTGCTCAACAGCATTCAGCTGTTCCAAAGATGCTACTACTTTATTTTCATTTAAATAAAGTTTTAAATTAAACATTTAAGACTAGGGCTGAACAGTGAACCATAGAAAAACCCCAGAACACTATTTAGGTATAGTGACCAGAGAAAGTCTGAGAACTATCATATGAAATGCAATGTCATGAACACTCTCTACTTGACAGTCCCATGCTGAAATGACATGTGCAGATCTCCATTAGATTCACACCCCATGACAGAAAACAGAACAAGTCTAACATGGAACTTTAAGTTTTACAACCTTATATATTAATTTGTCTTTCTATACATCTCCTCTCATATTTCTGAACTGACAACTGATTTATTTTAACTAACACTTTCAGATGAGACCATAAGGTTGACACAATTAGTTTTCAGTATTTTCAACAGTCTCATGTTAGAGTAAGCACATTTCGTTTGTGCCCCATAGCTTTTGCCAACAATAAAAATGCTTGGAAAATCACTTAATTCTTATACTTGTTTATTTTAACTGAAGTTTTATACATTTCAATTCCATATCCCTATTTCTATGGTTACTAATGGCTTCATTCAATATCAAAATTCATATGTTCTTCAACAGCTCTTTGAAATGTCTTGTTTCTAGAGTGTCTGGTCAACTGCTTCTAAATGAGAGCCACTGCCTTTAACTGGGATGGGTTTTCTGGCATGTCCAGACATTTTAATAATTCAAATTCTACAGAGAACCAGTGTAACCGCTAAAGTTACTTTAAAGTTACTTAAAGTTACATTTTAAAGTAACTTTATCTATGTCACTAGGTTCTAACTAAACTATGTATTTTTATGTCAAAGACAGGTGATGGTGCTTATATCTGTACTATTCTTCTCATAACTGTCTATCAATTCACATAGCCAAATCTTTATCTCAAGACTGCGGTTTTCAGATTTGTATATTAATGTTAATACAGTAAGAAAGAATTTCTTTTTTAAACAGTCCTGAGCTGAGAGAACAAAAGAATGTTACAGAAAAATAAATAAGCTTTACAGAAAATGCATAGGGAAAGGTTTGTTTTCATTACTTCCTTGTTTGGCTTCTATCTATTCCTCAGAAAGAATGCTTTGGGGGAATTAAGTGGATTGAGTAAAAAGTATTGGAATGGAAAAGGCTGCTGCTTTCATGTTAAAAACCGGAATGTTTTACCTCGTACTCTGGGCTTCCAAACCGCCAGGCTGTCACAACTTATGCATGATGAACTGGTTATAGAGCTGGCTGATCTATATGGAGAGGTGAGAATTTGTCACTGTGCATAAGTGGAGAGATCAGTCAGATACAGTGATAGATTTGTTCTTTGCCTGGTTTTGTATGCTGCTATATTATGGTGGCTCAGTGGCTGCCACATCAAATTCTGAGCCTAGTTTTGTGGTTGAAAAAACAGGAAAAAGAAGTCGGGATGTCCTGACACAAATACTTTCTGCAGAAAAAAACAACTTAGAATCTCTCTAGTGCTGTGCTCTATCTTCTAGGGCAGCCACAGTGATCCTGGACTTATTTCATTTCCTCCTTCCCCTGCAGTTCACTCACTACACAGTCCAGCACAGCCCAATGTGGAAGCAGGTATCTACCTCTCCTGGGGCTGTCAGTAGTGAAGATATTTTGTGCAACTAAATGTGCCACTACCAAAACACACAAAACAGTAATGTAATACCGTAAAAGAGAACCTGGAGATGGAGCACCTTCATGCTGTGTTTGAAGAAGTGAACAATAGTATACTTGATTTTTTTTAAGGCTTGCCTTAAAACTGTGGGGCCATTGCTGCAAAAAAGCAAGTCCTGAGTGGGCTACTCAGCCAAACCATCCCTGTCTAGAAGTACTGTTAGTGGGGTGTTCAACCTGCAATCACATGTTTGGATGACACTGACTTTTTAAGTGCATGCATTGCCACACACCAACAATACTCAGTGGACTGAGACAGTTTATGCCTACCCCCACAGAGAGTTCAGGTAGCAGTGAGAATGAAAGAAGATCACAGTCTCTGCTCAAATCTGACTCCTCACGCAGAACCTCATATGACCTGCAAGAAGAAGACTCCTTGTCTCTCCAAATCCACCTTATCCTAAGGAGACGCTGTGATGTCTCTGCTAAGGATGAGGGTTACAGCTTACAGAAAACTGCATGAAGCATCCACTCAAAGTCAAAAATAAAAACACACAGGAGTGAAAAAAGGGGTAACAGTATAAAGAGGGATATGTTGGGTGCCTCTGTATGTAATGCTCTATTCCTGGCTTGTATTCTCCTATCTATCTGTTCTCTCTTTTGGAAATGGTCCTGTGGCTCTTCAACTGCAATCTTTTCAGCATGTTGTGCTTTGTCAGAACTCTTGACTATAGGCCAATTAGACCTAAAAGCTGAAAAGTAAACTAAAATACTTTAATGAAAACAAACAAACAAACCCCACCCCACATCAAAATCACAATTACCTTGCATCTAGAATATATTTCAATAGTACTGTTGAGGCAGTAAAATTGATAAAGTGAGGTGAAAGGCACATGAAATTTACAGAAGTCTCCCGGCCCTTCTCTGTGCTTCTTCCAGAAGACACACCTGAGACCACTGGCCTAATGTAGGTCAATGTTTGACCCTCTTCAGGGCTTTTAGACCATGTTGCCTATGCCGTTCTGTGGAACTAGGCTGCTGGTCTCCTACTTGTGGGTATTATTTATTAAGCTAAAAATGATGATTATTATAATTATTTTTAAGCTAAATATAAAGGAATATCTTTAGGAAGATAGTATCCACTCTATCAAGTATATTTGATCATACTGCATAAAGGCTTTTTTATTGCTGATGGACAGGACATTCCATTCAGAACATCATGTTCCTTACCACTCATCAAAAGAACAGCAGTAGAATGTATTTTACCTTTTTTCACACTATGTAATAGTAGCTGTACTAGTTTTCACTTCTATGGATCAATGTAACTTGTATGTAGCAGTTTGTAATGATGAGACAAAGAACCACTGTTTCTCAATGATATTTTCAGACTTGATTCTGACTGGCACTTTGATCTTAGGCAAGACATTTACCACATCATCCATGTAGACAACTGTGCTAGGGCTCCAAGAGAAAATTCAGCACAGCTGGGATGCTTCCCACTGCCTGAATGTCCCTGCTAGTCCTTCAGAGGAGAGACCTTGCTGCGAACATAGTTCCAAACTTGGCCATCAGTTTGCTAGATGGTTTGTACATTCCTGGGGGACCGTGAAATGGGCCAGTCACTCACCACTATGATATAGCTGAAAAGCAACATAGCTCTCTGTTGCCACAGATTGAAATAACCATTGCCTAAACACCTGAAGCACAACAGAGCTACAAACACTGCATTGCTCACACAAGGCTTTTTATTTGGGGTTCCACTAGAAGTAAAGAGAACACTGGGTTGTAATACAATTAGCACAACCTCCAAAACAAACAATAAACAGGGCTCTTCTTATCCTTCAAGAAATCCTAAAAGAAAAAACATCACACGTTTTCTGTTCCCCTGGAAGCAGCAGCAGCAGTACCAACAAAGAGTAAATTTGAGAATGGTTATGGCTATGGGTTGTACTGTTCCTTACAGAAAAGTGCAGAAAAGTGTGTTTGTCACTGATGTCTATTTAATCACACCTGTTATGCTGGGGTTTAAAGCTCAGTAAATACTTTACAAATCCACTCTGGTTTTAGAGAGGCTTGTTTGTGAAAGCTCAAATGACTGGATTCATCAAGGGCAAACCCCACACACAGTCCAGGCCTAATCTGTGTACTGGAGTATGATAAAAACCAAGGTGGCAGGAAGCGAATACACCAAGGAGACTGAACTACCCTCTTGCAGTACTTTGTTACTTTTCTTTCATATAGAACTGAACACTGTGCTGTAAAATAGCTGTCACAGAAACTTATTCTTCCTGAAGATTACCACTGACACACAGTGTCACATTTAACCAGAGCTTATTGAGTCAATGCACAAGAATAGGTTCAGCAAAAGGATCTGTGTACAAATAGATGCATGCACCCTAAGGGAATATGATGCAGTTTTCAACAAACACTGTGCATGCATGATCACACAACTTAAAAAAGAACACCGTTGTCAAATCTATAGTATTTTTGATTAATGAAAAACTTCCATTATTTCGGTTTTGATATAACAGAATGAATCACTAATGAATGGTTCAAACAGAAAGATGAGGGAACATAGCCAAAACATGACCTGAGGTGTGGATGTATAAACATTTGCACCTCTCTGTGTATACATACATATTTGAATATGTATTATATATCTTATTTATAACTGTACATATACAGATAGATACACACACAGAGATGATTTCAATTAGGCCTTTCTAGTAAGGTGGCAGATTTTCTGTGAACCTATAATTTACCAGTGATTAGATGTTAGCAATAGAGAATATAAGCAACAATTAACATCAGTAGATGCATTATTATCTACTACATTTTATGGGGTATTTTTTAAGACTTGACAAAGGATTGGGAGATCTGCCTAAAGAAAAGTAGCCTTGGGAGAATGCACAGCCTGGAATCTTGTTTCAGCACACTGGATCAGTTTTTCAGCTAGAGAAACAATATGTCAACTTAGCTAAGAAAGATCATAGGGATTTCTTTATGTAGCGCTAGCTTTAGAAAGTTTAAGAGTTACCAAAAATCTCTAGACTCCAACATGACCTGAGCCAGTGTTCTCAAGGTGGCCTACTTGAACAGAAATTTTACACAAGTGGCTCACTCTATCCATGTGACTTTCAGATTGAGTCTCAAGGACTGTGTGTATGAGGGGAGTGGGACAACCTCAGACCACTGAAAAAACCTGCTGCTTTTCAAGGTCAAATGATGTAATAACTTTTGATGTGAGAAGTCTGTAATTTCTAACAGTTCCTTTTTCCATAGAAATAGCAGAGAGGCACAGATAATCAGCTCATTCTCTAAAACATAAAATTTGTTTTAAAAATACCCAAACCAAAAAAAAATCCCTGTGTTTCAAAACAATTCACATCACACACACTTGGAGAGATTTCTCTTCAAAATCATGTCAGGATTGGCACCTAACCATAAGCAAAGTACAACTTTACTGAAATATTATAATGAAAAGTACTATTACACTGAAAGCAATATGCACACACTCTCTCTCTCTATATATATATGTATATTATTCATATACCTGAATAAATAGGGTGCCTGGCCTAATTTCCAAATGACCCAGTATCTTCCACTGAAAATCTTTGTTTAGATTAAATAAAAGAGTATCTGAAAGGTAGGAACACTTGGGGCTGACCTTACAATTGTTAGTCTTTGAAGATTAGTAACCAATCTGCATTCAAGAAGTATGCTTTTTCCAACTATATTTTATATCCTATATGCTATATATGATGAGAAAGAAAACTCCTAAAACCCCAAAGCAGGTACTGAAAGCAACTAGTGCAACCACTAGGCAGTTCAGTTTGATTAGTTGTCATCAGCTTGGTAAATAATTAGAAAAAATGCCAGTGTGCTGCTTGTCAGTTTACAGCTTTAAAGAGGTGTTAGCTCATACTGATAGACAGAACTGCTCTTTCCAAGTGCAGCAAACACAAGAGTACACTATAGCAAACCCATAAATATTAATATGTATCATCAGGTTTACCACTTAGGAGTGTCACCTCGTGATTAATGGGCTGAGAGCCTGTGAGCTGTAAAGCAAAGCTGAGCTGAACAAGTTGTGCTTGCAGGATGAAATATAACTCCTATTGCACATTTCAGCACATTTCAAAATTAAAAAAAGTAAAATAAAAAAATTTATTAACTATTAATCATCATATACAGAATGATTAACTGTTTTGTACTAGCATTAGGAGGAAGACTCCTGTTCTGTTTCAGACAGTTCACTACAAAAATCTTTCATGCACAGGCTAAATTCTTACTTGTTCTGTGCAGATACTAAAGCTGCACTGATATTTTTGGCAAAAGCCAGCATTTGCCAAATTTTCCAAAAGGCAGGCTCCTCTTTCCTCACTGACTACCCCTTCAACTACACTAGGAGGTTTGATCAGTGCATATGCACTTATAAAAAATCCCACGTTTACAAGCACAGGAAGACTACAACATGGTGACACATCCAAATTTCAGGAGATTTCCAGAACTTTCTGAAGTCCTGAATGTGTGCATTGGGTGAAGAGGAACTTTATATAGTATGCTTTATGTAAGACACCCTTTATGAGTCAGACTTCTCACAATACAGCCACTGTGTGTACCAGGAGCCTGCAGAGGGTTCAGCTTCATGTCTGATCTATTTCATGTAACGTTTCTCTATTTAAATGGTGGGATCTTAGAGCTTTTATGGATTATTATGAGAGGTATTGAGATTACTGACTTCACTACTGACTTCATAAAGTTCGTAATGCCATGCAAAATAAATGATTTGCTGGAACACTATAACATCTTTTTAATACGGATGTATTTAATGTATTACTTAATTTTGTGGGGTTTTTTTTTAAGTGTATTACTTGATATCTAATATCTAAGTCTTGTTTACTACCAAGCTTCCTACAAAACAAGAGTCACAATGTATTCCTGCAATCCTTCTGTCTTATTTTCTGCAAAGAAAGGTTAAAAACTCTCAAAAGAAGGACAATGTGGAAAAAATGAAATAATGATGCCAAAGGACCCAACTGGAAAAAATTGTTCTTTTTACTTATTCCATGTCGTGCCCCATTGGCCATTATAAAAAATACAAAACCAACCAAACAAGCCAACTCCACAAAATAACACATAATTCAGTGTTAACTAGTAACAGCCATATCACATTCACAAAAGCTGATGTGCTACGTGAAACAATCCAATTATTTACAACAATACTTTGAGTCATATATCAACTAAAACTTCTTTCCTAATACATCTTCATATCAATTAAGAACTGGAAAATTCCACTACTTTATATAAGACTGTAAAACATGTGGAGAAGAAATGTGCCCAAACCCTTTTTCATAGATTTTGCCCAAGGAGTATTTCAGCCTCTGGCTAACACATTATCTCGATCCTAGCAGAAGAAAAAGAATGCAACAGCATAATTGTTTTAAAACAGGGTTGAAAACAATTACTACTATTATTACTATAGGCTTCTGTGGTACTTCTGTGATACTGTCCTGCCATGTGGAAGTCTGATTTAGAAGCAAACATTGATTTCTGTCGTTCAGCCTGCATGATACACACCATGCATCTGTGCTTGTGCATGAACAAGACGGAGAGCTAGGATCTGGATTCACACACCCAGACACTGAAATTCAATGGCTCATCCTTCTCCACATAAAAGTGACAGATCTATGTAGATACACATGCCTACACATTCTGTCAGGTGTGCATTTGAAACCTAGAGTCCATGCAACAGCTCTGAAATATTTCACTATTAGCAGTCTAGAAAAAGGAGGATACTCATACCTAGGAATGAGTGTCCACACAATCTGTTAAATGAGGAATGACCAATGTTTGGTTTATCTTCAACACAATCAGTAAGGAGGCTGATGATTTTCCTTTCAACATGGTAAAAACTTTTCCATATTTAAATGCAGGCAAATATCTTTCTCTCCCATTCTCGCTTCTCAGGGCCACCTTAACAGGTGCTGGTGGTGATCATGGGGGTGAATCAGCCACCTTGCTTTTTTACCAAGTTATTCAGGGCTCCTCTGTAGCCAGGCTCTTTGTTAGTGCTAGAAGCACTGTTGTGATACAAAAGCCATTAGGTAAAGAATGCACTTTAAATGCAGCCCGAAAAGTTGCAGGAACTTTGGTTACGTCTGTAAATGCAAGCACGGACCCCGCAGACAACTCCTAGGCTACCATGTCAAAGCAGACCTATTATACCTAGATTTCCCCAGTATTCTTTAGCTCCACAAATCAATAATTCCTAATTCCTTACAAAAATATTTTCCTATATCAATGAAATACTATCAGTCTGGCAAATGCAAGAATTTTGTTTGCATTCAAGAGATGATTATAGGGCTTATTTAAGCTTCTCATACAGCATTACTACCATGAGTAATTTTGAGAAGCAAGTTTTCAGATTTCTTAATCTTTCTCCTCTCCCTCTAGCACTTTGTTGTTGTTCTGGTTTTTTTTTCTCCTTCTTTCAGCAACTTCCATCTTTTGAATAATTTTAACATGAACAGTTTTTTATTAATTCTCCTCCCTACTATTTTGAGTTCTATCTACTCTGCCTGGAGTAGTCTTGCTGTCAAAATACTGATGTGCTGTCAAAATAAATCTTTTAGATGTCTCCTCTCCCTACTGCAGCATCATCCTGGATCCTTTGCACTCAAAGTCCGCTTGTAGGGGAACATCAAACTACATGAATCTGGACCACAGAATTGAGCACCAAGAGCAGTATTTTTAGTCATTTTGTTATTTAGTTACAAAACTGGCATTATAATGACAAAACCAGTATAGTCTTATTGAATAATAATGTCAGAGGTAATTATACAGCATTGTTTTAATTATTCTATGTTTTTCCCTGTAGCAAGAGTAAGGAAATGATGATAATATTGAAACGACTCAGGTAAGCTATCTAATTGCAAATTGGCAGGTCTTCCAGCATGGACAGTATTAAAACACTGTCACACATTATAGCATTAGAACAGTGCATTGAGTACTACAAATATTAAATATTGCAATGATCACTTTGGAAAATGGCTGCGTTCTGCATTTTAAAGTATCTTTTAATGTGGATATAATAACTTTTATCCTAATGTTACATATGTAGACCCCACAGATTCATGGCAGGATATAATTTTTATTGTGATTATTTTAATATTCATGGCACATCGTCTATGCATGTGATATAGATTGAATTCTACATTACATTTTTGTGGTCACTGACAATACTTTTGAAGGGTTAAATACAACACTTAACAAAAGCAAACCAAACTGTCCTTTAGTATAGACCAACAAAAGTTCAGTTGTAGAGTAATAGAATTAGATTCTACAGAATAAAATGAACCTCAGTAACTGGAGGAACAGCAGTTGTCTGAAAACAGGAATGGCGGAGAAATAACAAGCATGGTCCCAGTATAAAAATTCCCTTATGAAAGCTGAGAATCAAAATTTAGTGAGGAGTGTAGAAATAGAAAACCTCTCTAAACATGTGTATGTCAGAGAGGTCACTTGAGTTTAGGGTTTTGATTTTGATCTCACACCCACCCCCCCGCTTTAGCATCTCAGCAAAAGTGATCTTGGCAATCAACACCTCAGCAGTTCCACACAACTCAAGAGCAGTCTTCAGATGCAGAAGACACATGGCTATCTGGCTGACACCTGATTTTTCCCTTGTGCCAAGGGCTTGGATGTGAAGAGGAGAAAGTCAGGCCCTTTATGTCACGCCAGAGGACCAGTAAGGCAGAGGTGCCACATGACACACCACACCCCATATGACTTCAGGCACACAGTTAGCAGAACTGGATGTCAAGTAGGTTAAAAGTCTTTGTACAAAAATAAGCTACTCAAGGAAAACTTTTCTGCATAAAATGTAATGCCTGCTTCTCAAGATAAGGAAGCTGAGGATCTGGGACAGAAAGTTCAAGAATGGATGTCTCCAGCCCTGTTCTAAGTGGGAAGTCTGGACACCCAGGCAGTCTGCATCTAACCTATTGGCAGAAGGCTTTTTTGTGTCTTCATTTGACCCGCACACTCTAAATCAATCAAAAGTATTTGGGGGCTTTCATTTGGGTTTTTGTTGTTGTTTTCTTCATATGTTTGTTTCTTGTAACTGACAGATTTTCTGTCATTTGAAATACAATGTCCGGAGTAAAGTTTAATAGCTGTTTCAAGAGAGATGCTCTTTTATTCAAAGGGAAGCCAATATTCAATTTTTAATAATAATCTCATTTAGATAATAAAGATAGCAGAAAAAATGCTCTAGGGAATATGCAACCAGCAAAAACAACACAGTCACAATGTTCTGAAAACAGAGCACTGGCAATCAGAACCCTATCATGTACAAGATATATTTCCTAATGATGTTTCACAAAGTTTGACTACCATCCACAGCAGTGGCTTTGTAACCTGAGAGGCTGAAACCTGCACAGTTAAATTCATGGATATTCACATTGAAACTTGGCAACTGACATTCTTTTTCTAAAAAATTAGGCATCTGTATGGACCAGGAAGTTTTCTAAACACAAATATGCATAAAGCAGTACAGTGGGTGCTTATGACCTCTGGCTACACCTCTATGGAAATTAGAAGCCTACACTTCAATCACTTAGAGTATGACTATATAGCAACACACATGGTTCTGCAAAATTCACACTAAATTGTAGATGACTAGAATAGGTATTTGGGCACTAAGTAATCTCTGCCAGTGAACCAAACAAGATTTGAAGCAGCTTCACTTCCTAGTACTGCCCTCAAGTTCTCCAGAACAGCCATTTTCTGTGTGGTTACAAGGAGCATGGCACTAAGTCTGTGCATCAAGATAAGAAAATAACAGTTTTATTTTGTCTGCTTGTTTATTCATTTATTTATTTTATATCTGTTATAAAACCAGCAATCCAGCAACCACTGTTGGTGCCAGAAATAGTCTGATAAGCCCCTTTGATCATAACTGAAAGATTAAGTAAACAACTGTTCAATTAAGCAAAAGGTTACTAGTCCAGAATTAAATTTAGGGGGTCTAATATTGAAAGGTGCTGATCAATCCCCTTAGAGGCAAGCAAGCTCATGTACCACAGGCGCAGGTCACAGAAACAACTCTTCATGACCACTATGCACCACTCTAGTACAAGATTGGAACATTGTAGTTATTACTTGAATTAACATTTTTTCCCCTTTTCTTTGTGTATTATCTGCCTGTGTGTAGCTTTGTGAGAGTTTTATACACATACAATATTGACAAATACCTAGAAATATTTGCAGAAATTATTTCGGGAAAAGAAAACAACCTAAAAACCTGACATATTTAAGTTTCTTTGTGTACCTTTCACACTCCCTTTCCAAAAAATATTTCAAGAAAAAGCTCCTACTAACTTCCGTTCAAAATGTGATTTTAAAGAAATATGAATCATAAGGAATTTTGAAATTATGAATACTTACACTAGGAATTTACTTGTTAGAACAATCTTAATTAGTTAAAAAACCCCATGTCAGATTTTTGAAAGAGAATGAACCAAACTGGAATTTTAAATATCAAATATTGGAAAAAAACACCTAATGCACACTCTAGAGATTTTAGATTATTTATGGAGGAAATTCAGCAACTAAATATGAATAATTGAAGGAAACAGCAGTCCCATTTTGTCTAACGCAGGAATTTACTTTGTTTTTTTCTTCTTTTTTTTTCAAACTATGTAAACTACGATGATGTTTCTGTACTGACAACATACTGAACAGATCACTGTCATTTAAGTTACACACAAAAAAATGTTAAAACTACAAAATTACAATGGAGAAATCTGTTGCTTGCTTAACATTCATAGTTACTGGGTATTAAAAACTGGATTGTCTACCTTAGCTTCAGAATCTGTCTAGTTTAGAGTCTGTCAAGGCTCACTTACATTGTCTATAATTTAAGTGACAACATTAAGAAAGCCTTGACAGACTCTAAACTCCTATTTTTATATTCTACATAATATGCGCATTCACAGAACTTGGAAACCTGTTCTTTCAAATTTCAACCAAGTTTCTAACTTGAGAGAAATAAATTTATGAGCTATTTCTAGTATTGCAGATGAAATGAAAAAGGGAAAATTCAAGCTTCCTCATGGTATGAAAAATAGTGTCTCTGCTGAAAAGCTAATGTAAATGATTTGACATAAAGAGAAACAGTATTAGGTCAGCATGAGAGGCAACTAAAAGTATAATCTTCCCATGTTCCCACAACCTGAGCTGAACAACTTGATCTCTTTACACCACAGTGTCTAAAGCTTTATTTTGTCACAACAAAATCACTGCAATGGAACTCTTATGTACAACGAGAGAATACAGTGGTAGAAAATACATATATACATATGGATTACCAGCCTGAACCTATTCCTCCATAAAATAGTTTCTGAAGTCAAATGAGACATGTAAGAAACATAAAAAGAGAGCATAGCTCTCTTGATGATGGTAACAATCATCACAATGCAAATATTCCTTTGCCAAGTAAATACTCCAAAGCTATTAGCCAAAACCCACATATTTTAATGAAAATTCTGAGAATTCCCAAAGACCTTGTGACCAATTAAGGAAAGCAATGAGGAATTGAATATCTATACAGCCAAACTTCAAAGTTTTTAGAGTTGAAACTCCAATAATTACAATTCTAGACATTTTTTGTTAATATAAAAATAGCATTAAAAACTCCACCAAGGTACTGTGTTGAAGATGAAAACATTTTGATAGCTTTTCTACATGGTTCTCTTTCAAAATAGTAATGGCCTGCAAAAAGGTCTTAGTCTTTGCTGCACTGAAGGCAAAAAGAGTAAATGAGACAAAAATGCAGGGAAAGACTCCAGAGCCTTTTTATGTCTAATGAGCCAAATGTTTGAGACATGATTCTGGGAAGAGTCCCAACAGTTTATTTAGGGCAGTACACTAACATCAAGTAAAGGCAATCAGATATCAGATGACTTCATTGTGTGGTTTGTTTCAGAAATATTACAACAACTTTTTAATTTGGCAAATTCTTATTTCCATCCTGCCTATTTCAGGAATCTTCTCTCCTTCCCACAACTTTCCCTCTTCTTTTTGTAATCATTCTTAATTCATATAAGTGGGTAATATGATGTGGGGGAAAGTGGTGACTGCATTCAATTTCAGCCATTGATGTTAGGACCCATGCAAAAATCCCCTAACTAGTAAAAGAAACTTAAAAAATACCTTGATATAACAACATGCAGATCTCAGCAAGTTAACAAGCCAATGTCCCAGAAGTACAGAAGTTGTTACTCCCACTTTACAAAGGAATAAAGCTGAAATGTAGCAGTATAAAGAGCATTAGAAAGTTTATTTCCGTGATTCTTCTGAAGATACTGCTCATCACTTCCAATTTCATGAGAAAATTTGGAGAAGAGTTGGTAATTCGAATACATGTATGAGCAAGAACACAGGAAAAGGCTCACATTTTATTGGCTGAACTCAGTTACCAACAGCTCAGTCACCAGTCACACACAACAGGAATTGGCAAAGTGATCATGATTTGATTCAGCAATCCTAAATAACACATTATAAAAAAATATCACAGGGGCTGATGTATATTGAAAGATATTGGGAAATTAAGTTTTCTTTGCAGGGAACTCACAGCAAAGATAACCTTCTTACCAAGTGCAGTTCAGACATTCAAGGGAATACAGCAAACTTTAGTAGTGGCAAAATATTCCTTAAAACAAAACACCAAGAGAAAGTGTAGAAATAAAAGCAAGGGCAAAGAGTCAATAGAAGGATTAATACACTATTACTATAAAACCTTACTGAAAATTGATGTTTTCCAGACTGAAGGTTCTTACAAAGTGACTGAACAGAAAATTTTATCATTCATATACTTCAGGCTACTAGAGATGTCATGATGTTACTATTTCACGTAGTGACACCAAAATTTGGGACATTTAATACATCTCTTTTGGTCAGAAAGTCTGTATTTTTACCATTAGATGCCTGATTGTGTTTTGATTGTTTAGCTGTATTTCCTCAGGACGAAACCAACAGTACAGAGTATCTTTCAAAAAGTAACAAAGAGCAGAGCTAGCTCAGTATGCAGTTAATTAAATTTCTTGAGATTTATTTTGTAAATGCTGCCAAAATACAGAAAGAAATGCTATCTGTTAGACCATGTATCATCATAGCTGGAGAGAGACAATTAGGATACAGTTTCCAATCGGTCCATCACAAAAGCACATCTGGGATGAGAAGAAACAGAGGTAACTGCTGCTAACCTAGAGAAAAGATCAAAAGAAACAGACTAGAGGCCTAGCAGGACACATTCCATGAAAGCTTTACACACAGCAAAGTAATTACTATATGGTTAAGTACAGTCCTGTTATTTGATTTGGTAGGTGAAGTGTATTGAGGAAAGGGAAGTTAGAGAACACTTACAGGCTTGCACTGCTGTACCGAAGGGGTCAGGGCAACACGAAGTACAGGGCCAGGTTTGCATGTATTACCTCAGTGTTACCACAGCTATGCATAATCTGAACAGTCTTAAGCAATGGAAAGCAGACTTTTCCTTAAACATTACCTAACTAACAGCAGAGATGTCTAAACACAGGCTGTGCTGCACACACTGGAAATGCTTCCTGAGAAAGCGGTATCACTGGCAGAGGAAAAATACTTAGGTTCAAGTTTGTTTCAAACCTCAAGGAAGGACAGTGTCAGAAACAGATGTGAACACCCTAATAAGAGCAGAAAAGATAAGCAGGTTGCTGAAGGGAAAGGACCTAAAATAGTGAGACTCACTGGAACAACTTGGTAATGCAAGGAAAAGTGTTTGGAGACATATTCAGAGATAAGACGAGAAAATGTAAAGAATACACAAGCAGAAGTCAATACTGCATCGCTCACTCCTGCATGAAGACACTGTTCTGAGTATTAAAAAAAAAGGGGGGAAAAACAACAACAACAAAAAGAATACAAATTGATTGCTAGGAGCCAAGCCTTACTTCTTTCAGAAGTAGATTTTTAAACAAAAAAACCCATCTTCAGTTATCTGTTTTGAAGTTAGCTATACAGCTCGAATGACCAGTGTATCTTTGGATACCCTCTGTCTTTGTCTTACAATTAGCAAACTGAAAAACACTGAGTGAATTTACTCTGAAGTCAGCCAGGAGGATCAAGTTTAGTTTACATAAAAAAATAAATTATTCAATTGCCTACCTAATATTTTAGGAGGAATCACAATAAACCCCCTTGAAATTCTGTGAAATATCTTTACTGTACACAGTCAGCAAACTGAGGGACAGAAATAACATACTTTGAGATGAAAATAAACCTCTAATTCAGCAATTCCTGCTCTGATGTCTCAAATGAATTCAATGGAGACTGTTTGAAGAACAACCTGGTGCACAGGATGGTCCATAAATTAAGGTGCACTGACTTGATTATGCTCAACAGTACCTTGGTGATGCGGTAGGACTAGAAGTGACTGAGACCTCAGTGCAGCTGCCCTTCTGCAGAACTGCTGCCCACAGCTAGGCCTGCCACTAGTGACAGAATACCCCTCTGGGCACAGCACTGCCCCACGATGCAGAACGAACTGCTGATCCACACCACTCAACACTTGTACCAAGCCTGAGTTTGTGAGCTTTCTGATCACTGTGGACACACACATACCACATACATCACTGGGAACTAATATGCTTTGCCTTGTAACAGTGCACAGAAAGAAAAATTGTGGTAACAGAACATTCCAAACAAAACAAGCCATCCTTACACAGTTTCATTTTTGGGGACTTCGATAATCCTTTAAGATTTTGGTTTGATGTTTGGCATTTGGAGCTGCATATTTAGAACTCACCCTCATAATTCCATTAAAAGTGAATGATGACTTTATATTTTGACACAGATGCCTTAATTATGTTTTTAAAAACATTAATACAACTCATTCATTCATGCAAATTATCAGCTGGAGAAAATTATCACACAACTTCAGCATTTTCAACAGAATAGTGATGATTAATACAACTTCAAAATCCAGACAATGATTTTTACTGCTGCCATGGTATGGCAGCTAAAGCCTACACATACTGAGGAATGAAGACACCATAACATTCACCTTTATGAACTCACAGAGGTTTCAAAGACATTATGAGGAGTCATTAATATTCTCAGTTTTTCCTCGTGTCACTGTTTAATTTTGGACTACCTGTTATTTAGTTAAAGGTGGAAGTAAGGTGAAGCTCAAGGCGCAGTAAGAGAGAGCATGGTTGTTTAGCACTGTCACCCAGTCTCCTTAGAAGAAAGATCTTATTTCAGTTCTAGAGCCAGTAGCTACTTTATCCAGTTAGTTTCCAATCTGGAAAATAGATCCATGATTTGAGTAGGTAATCTGGAACAGTCTTGCTCTCTGGACTAAGGATCATCTTGCCTTATTTCTGATTCACTGAATCTTTTAGAAGTATTATAAATGAAGAGCATCAGTGGTCAGTACATAGCTTGCTGAATTAGGTATATCTTTGTCTATTTATGGATTTGACCCTCAAAAGAGCACAGTGCAGAGGAACAATCTCTGCACTGTATGGACTATGCTGAGAGATACAAAAGCAGCAGAAAAGAGGAACTTTTAACTTCTGCAGATATTAAATGTGGAAAGCAAATGGGCTCACAGAGCTCAAGGATTCTGCAGCCAAAAAGAGGCTTTTAGAATCATAATTTTGAAGTTGATCACCTATCATAGGTATCAAACTGAACTGATAATGATTCAATGGATAATAATCTAAGTTTTTATGGCATAAAAAAATATTGGTGTACTTGCACCAGCACAAACTTACCTTAAAGATCAGTAGCATTACAGTGAAATCAGTAATTTCTTTTGACACATTTAGCCTTTATGGAGACAATATGAGCTGTGTAAATCCACTGAAGAACTAAGTATGTCCAGGATAATCACTGAGTAATTTCGCAGACATACCCTCAATGACAAAAACATTAAAGAAACTAACTTAACCTCATAAGAAAGCCTGAAGTGTGTGCATGACCTTTGGAGACTCAGGTTTAGAGAACATGATCATAAAAGCTGTTACTAGTGAAAAGTTGCAGTTTTAAGGGCTAGAGCTGTAGAGGAGGAATAATCCATGTACGGGTGGAAAAGCTGACATCTGGAGATTGAAGAATAAAAAGTAACCCAAAGTGGAGACGCATGTAGAAACATCAGATGAAAGAAAGAGACTAGTAAAAGAGAAATACAAGTAGAAGTAGAAGAAAACTGGACCAGATGACTGGAATATTTTATGAGAGGTTGGCAAGAAAACATTTTGGTCCTAATTTATCCTTTTCACCTCGTTCCTACAAAGTTAGGGTTGGGAAGGAGTCCTTAGACACACTTGCTAATGATTTAACTTCAGCAGAAACAGTAATAGTCTCAGAAGAGTCACAGAAGAGAGTGAAAATGGGGAATAACAACCTCCTGCTTGACTTCAGGCTACGCCTGCCAAATGTACACTTCAGAAACTTTTAACACATCTGTTCCTCTAAACTTTTTCTGATTAGAGTAGGTATCACAAAGATCATGAGATGGTGAGAAGCCTCCCAATGACACTTACTTGGCAGAGTGACTCTGTCTTGAATTTGAAATTCTGAAAAACATCAGGTGAATATTTCTTACAGAGAGTAGACTCGTAGTATTACCTCCTGACCTCCCAGTTTGTTCTTTGTGTTTTACTGAGCAGGTGAATATAAAGTTTGTCAGTGCCATTGCCTTCTGTATGAACCCTAATTTTGCTTCTTCAACTTGATAAGTGTTTGACTTACACACATGGAAAAAAAGGAGCAGAATTTATACCATGCAGCTACATGAAGGTCAGCATTAAAATAATACCTACATCTGTTGATAGGGTTCTGACATACACTGCTTTCACATTGCCTGTTTGTCTTTAGATGGTCAGAGCATCTCCATCAGTTTACTCTACAAGTGTCCCATGGTTTTCCTACCAAGTCCTACTCAGTTTGGAAATTTAACAGAATCTAACATATTATAAAGCAGTGTGATGAAAAAGATAAATCACCAATAATATTTCTAATCTGCATCTACATTGTCCTGAGAGAACACAGCTGGGAAACTTGCTCTGGGCAAAATTTGTTGTGTATACTACCTTTGCCTTTGGGCCATACCTGAAGGCATCCCTTCCCTGGCATCCCTAAGCTTGTTGAGAAGAAGTCCCTCAAAGTGCTTGACACAGACAGCATCTCCATAGATACACCCCAGAGTGATGCCCAAAACCATCTCTGTTTCTGCCACAGTTAGTCTCTCCTGGCAAATCTACAGCTGGCTTCTCACAAAACTGAAGACAGCTTCCAGAGGAAGATCATTCAGATAGATTTGCTATGGACTGAAATGTGTCATGAGGAGAAAGCTGGGCAAGGCTAAGAGCACATCACAGAATATTAACAGGCTGAACAGACACATAGAAAAACTCTGTGAGTTGTTTGAAGCTACAGCACCAGATCTGACCCCACTTGTGATCTTCTTCTCCACCCTACTCTCTCTCCACATTTCCTCCATCTTTTCTGAATAATAGCCAGTCCACAAGACTTTATGGGTCTGACCATTACATCAGCCTATCCTAGCCTAGTATATGTTAAATTCGTCATAATTTGGCCTGTCATCACAGGGCAAAAAAGATGTCTGTAATGTTCCTCCTCTCTGTATGTAAATGGAGGAATGGTCGTATTTGGCATGGTTATATTCCGGATAAGGATCCTCCTGAGATATGACCAAAACAACCTTCAAAAATATTTCCCTAGTACAACTAGTCTGGTGACGAGCTAGACAATAAACAGGTAGTCTGGGAACACTGCAATAACCCTTAAGTCATTAGAAGAGCTAGCATGTAATGCTTTTTTTGGCAGGGAATTGTCCTGGTGGTCTTTTCCACCTGTCTAGTGCTTTTTTCATCCAGACTTAGTGTCTGGAAAAGAAACCATTATTCTTAAACTGAAGTGAGATAGATCTTTCTTTGATGACAGCCGGGTTTGTTTTTTTTTTTTTTTTTTAAGTATTAACTGTTGTGAACACAGAGGTACAATTAATTTAACAGTCTTCTTGCAGAAGACCATAGTGGAAAATGTTTATTCTGCTACTGTCCATTTCTCTCATTATGGTCTTGCCAGATTCAGGCCTCTTTTCTCAAGTGCTGAATATCATTACACAATGTGCCATGAATATATCCCTTATCAAATACATTAAGTAGCTTTCAGAAAAAAACCCACATGAAACAGCAAAACCAAAACAGACATTTAAGGAAAAGCAGTTTTGTGTTTAGCTTTTCCTTTTTTGAGGATGAGGAATTGTAGTGAGTCTTTACCTACAGCCTGAACAAGGAGAAACAAAGTACCCGGTTCTTGTCAATAATAAGCTTTATTGGTCCTTGTTGAGTGTTAATATATTATCCTACAATCCCTCTCTCCTGATTTAATGTTCTGATAATTTGTCTTAACTCCCCATACTGCTCTGTGTCAAATCCCTTTGGTGCTACTGAGTAATGCTGACATCCAAAGGGTTATGTGAAGCCCATGTGGGGAGCCCCAAGGAAATAATGAAGAAACCTCCTAATGGATGGACAACAGCATTAAATGAGACAGCAAAGACACAACATGGAGTGGGTCATGGGGGTTTGTATGGAGCACCAGCTTTAGGCAGCACTGTGATAATCCTGATGGAGATGCATGGAAATCCTGCATTAAATACCCAGCCTGACAGTGCCCCAGAGACCATCTCTGGCAACTAGAAAGAGTGGAAAAGAACAAGTCTCAGGAATTCTTTAGGAGAACTAAAACTATTTAGACATGGCTACTTAAAAATGGATACACAGTACCCATCTCTTTTCTCTGCTGACTGAAAGAACATTCTTTGCATTTGGACAGAACTTGGCGAAAAAGCAAACAGTTGGACACATTTATAACAAAACAAAATTTTACAGAAAATCTCTACAGTAAAACTGACCAATTAAGGGAAACTGAATAACTGCATTCTGGGAACAGAGATCAGAATAAAAATTGTAATAAATTTTACTGCACTGCTGCAGAAAACCTTGTAAAATGTACTGCTCACTCTCTATGATCTTGCTACTTCTTCCTTCAGTAATGTTCCTCCATAGAAAAACTAGGTAATAGGTTAGGCCTATCCATTATTAGAATTTGGATGAAAACACTAGTGCAGTGTAATTCTGACAGCCAAGTTCTGTATCACATTCGGTAGAAAAATGTACATTAAGAGAATGTTGAGGAATAGAACAAGAGATGTATTTATAAACACGAAATAAATGGCTGAATTCTGCCTTACCTGTCCACAAACATGTAGTGCAATACTTTTTACAAAAAAGTATTTACTTTGTAAAAGTATTTACATTTTGATAGTGCAAGACAGCTGCCTGTCAACAAAATGCTCCTTCAATCTTTGCTTCCGCTTGTGGTAACTGATTTAACTTGGCTAAGCTGGTACAACTAACCCAGACTTTTATCAAATGGCACCATACCAAAGACTGCTTTTGTGACTTCAGTTTTTCCAGCCATGATACAACACAGTTATAATACAATTTTCTTTTCATAGATTTTGAGTTCCCAGCTAACTCCTAAACACACAAAAAAATTGACCTTTAAAAATTATTTTAGAATGGCAAAGTAATATGTTAACCCCAAGGCTTATTGATTATTCTGGATTTGGTTAAGATGTAATACTTTCAACCAGATCCCAAAATGTTTTTGAAAATGTCTAATACACATCCTTCTTTGGCAGGAGGGAGCGTTGGCATGGTGTCTTTGAGGAATTCCTAATCATACTGTAGATTTAAGATAGGATTTTCTGTTGGTTCATGTTCAGTTGTTTTTCCGCTTAACCCTCCACAGAGGGGATAAAATCTATTTTGAAAATGAAGGAAAAAAACCAATCAGTGCACACACTACCTTCCCCTGCAAGCTGATGTATACAAGAGAAAACAGAAACAGCTCAATTATTTGTTTAAATATTTTTATAAGACACCCAGAGTGAATTCACTATAGAAAACCCTAAGGAATCAAGCTGCTGCAGAGCACAGCTCTTGAAGCCTTTCCTTTTACTGCTGGAGCTGACCAGCCAAAGAAACCAGCTGTATGTCCAGATCTCTAATTGAAATCTGCTGCTGAGGGGAATTGCTCAGTGCTTTCAGCTGGTTCAAATGGGGCTGCCTAGCAACTTCAGAAACAAGTTCCAGCAAGGCAGGATGACACAACCCATGACCGCCTTTGTGGGCACAACTTTGTTGAAGCAGCATATTTACTAGTGAGACCTCTTCAGACAAAGAACAAAAAGCAAGAAGCAAGTCAAAATCATGATAAATAAAGTATAAGGATGACTTTACTAGCAATATGCATTTTTAAATGCCTATTTTAGAGCTGACTCAAATCAGTTTTCCATATGTTGTTGACAAATCCATGTTTTATTTATCAAATACACTTCGACAGAAATGTTAATGTCAGATATGAACCTGCAGGACAACTGAATCAACCATAAAAGTAGCAATGAAACCTCAAAATCAACTAATGAGAGATTTAATTAATCTAATTTTAACCAAAAATATATCCCCACATCTATCTGTGACTCTGAACATCAAAGGAGTATTTCTGTTTTGATAGCTGAATGTTACATTACTCCAAAGCGAAGTTCCCCCAGATCTGAATTTTTCGTATTCTACTTCTGAAATAGGCACAAGGCACATTTGTAGAGTGGTAAAATTGAGAGCTGATGTCAATACTCAGGGAGTAAAGGGTTGTGCTGGGTAAGACTCATGGGGGTACATTAACACACAACATGGCTTCATTCATGATTAAATGTATTGAAACATACTTGCAAGCTACAGGAAAAAAAAAGTGAAGACATCACAATAGCCCTACATCAGAAGGCTACACAAACACAGAGAAGTTGCTCAAATAAAGGAATAAGAAATGTCATACTCTAAAGTTTTGAGACTCCTGAGAATTAAATTTTGAAGTGTTCAAAGAATTGGATCCAATATTTGCTTCTAACACTATGACTTAGTTAAAAAAATCATATTTTCAGAAGCAAAATTATTCTGATACATTGGTCTTTAATAGTATTCTACTTGTTATTTAAGAATAATAAAGGCACTGGTCCCCTACATCAGACATTTATACCATCTCCTCATTATCACAAATGGATAATGAAACAATATACATCCCTAACATTCAGCCCTCATTTAGCAGAAAGTCCAAACAAGGAGCATTTCTTTTAAGGGATTTAAAGAAGCAACTACAATACCAATATTTGTGGTGCAAACCTGCATCTTTGTTCTGCTCTCCCTTGCCCACTCTCTTTTTGAATTTGCTGTAAAAGGAAAATTAGGTCTCAGGGGCGCTGCACTACTAAACAAAGATCTCTTCTAGCTCATTATGATGGAAGTAAGTGGACTCAGGAGGGAGATGTACTGAGAGGCTGAAGAGTCTTCTTCCCCAAATTCTCTCCTTTTTGCACAGAACTCTTTGCCCCACTTCACAACATCACTTGCACTGAGTCATACACTGTAGATCCTGCTTCTAGTCTTACCTTTTTCTCATGAATGTACTGAACTGGAGCAAAATTTTTTTGGCAGACTTTGCTAAACTATTTCAACATTTACATGATTCTTTTCATATATGTATTGAAAATCACCATTTTCTATTATTTATTCTTTGCAGCACTGAGACAGCTATTTGAAGAGGATATATCCACAGTCCAGTCTCAGCCTTATTAGGATTTAATAACAACCCAGTTGTGCTCACCCTGTGCCTTCTTGACTGCTATTGTTAGCAATAAAAAAGTTCTAATACTTCCTTAACTTTAGCTTCATTACCACATGATTTTAAACTGCAGACACCTTGTAATACACCTCATTGTAAAGGATCACAGTTTTCACTGGGCGGGAAAAGAAAAACAAAAAACAACCAAATAATTTAAAATTTTAAAATATCAAAAATACTACAAAAGCAAAAAGTCAAGACTGTTGCATTGAGCTGACAAGTCTAGTACACGCCCTCATATATGCCAAGTGAAATTTGTCGTTACAGATTTTAATAAACACATAATAGTGGATTCTACTTCTATTGGACACTACAAAAACTTTTTTCATGCATATTTAAAAGAAAAATAAAAATAAAAAGTAAAGTAACTTTTCATCTGACAGAATGATAAAAACTGTTTCTGAACAGTTTAATCTGAAAAAAGTTTAATCTGAAAGTTTAATCCTGGGCTCCATATAATGCTAAATAACAACTTCACTTTTCAGCTCAGTCTTCTGCCTCTGAAACCTTAGAAGCTTGTAATATGTCTGATTAAGTTTAAATACTTTTGACGGAAAAGTCCCAGTAAACTAAAGATGTCCTAAGATCACTTATGAGATGTACATAACAGAGCAGAGACTCTCATGTTTCTGTATTAGTTCACAAACTTACTGTAACACACAAGATTCTCTTAATTTTTTGCAAATTTCTGATGCTCCTATCATTCCTGCTGTTCCCTTTTTGTACGTCTGCTTAGTTTTTCAGAATTTTCCTAAAATTTGTGAATTTTGTAAAAGAATCAAATTCAGCATCTAACCTCAAGAATATGCTTTATTCACAAATCTTACTTCTGAAGAAACCCTCTTCTACCGAGTACAACAATTTAAAAATAATGGTAGACACAGAGACTGTATACAGATTACCCATGAAGTTTCACCAGGCACATCACACTAAACACCAGGTCAGTAGTGACTGAGCAAAATAAAAATACCATGGCACTTGGTGGCCTGCATGAAGTATGCTGCTGGTGTCAATCCAGCCCTCAGTGGACTTTGTTCACTAGAAAGGAAAAGCAAACCCCACCACATAGCACTAATTGGCACCCCTGCTGCCACTGTCAGTGGCTAGGCCAAGGGTACAGCAGCCACTGGAAAAAGGTCTTTCAAGGTCACTGTTGAAGCACAACAGGGAAGTGGCAAGGGAGAGAGCAAGCTCCAGTCACCCCACCCAGACAAATGCCTGCATGTCACAAACCCCTTTGGAACAGATCCCAAACATCTACAGAAGGGGTATCAATCTGGCACCTTTTTCAGTTAAAGAACATAGCATATGTGAAGGCACTTCAGAGAAAAACGCCTGTGAATGTTTCAATTTAACCGACAAAATTTCATTGTGCAAAAGGCTTCTACTTGTTTTCCTTAATGTACAAGATACTGACCGTGTCTGCAACAGATGGGGGAACTATCACCTGTCACACAGGTAGAAACCGTCATGCAGAACGAAGCAGGTTGAACAACACAACTCGGTATGTTTTACTGTATGTAGATAGTGGCTAAATGCCACTACAGAAAGCATTAATGAGTGTGTGTAGCTATGGATTGCTCTGGTATGGAGACCCCAACTTCAACCTGCCTTTCTAATGAACAGTGTAGAAGGTTCATGTTCCAAATTTACCCATGACACCTCAACAGTTCAATACTTCTATTGAGTCTGCCACTATGCCTGTTACAGAAGCAGGTCACAAAATTAACAACCACAAACACCAGAAAAATATGAGATGTACTGAGAAGCAATCAGTAATCAGAGAGCAGGGGAGATGAGAATTTAAATTAATGCAACACAAAAAATCTAGAAGGTTAACTGCAATAAAACTCCAAACCAGTAAACATACATCATAACAACTGATTAACTCTAAGAGAAAAATTCTGCTATATGAATAAGATTGGAATATGGCATTTTCTTTTTACTTTTTAATCTTCAAAATAAACTAAAAAAATACATAGCTATTAAAGGCAAGTTTGTATAATTGGATGTGCATAGATCTCCCACTGTAAATGTTTTGTTGAATTCACATCATGGGAAAATAACGTCACTTAATTTTTCAATATATAAATGTATCAAAATACCACCTATCCCTCCACAAAATATGAAACGTTGTTATACACACATCTAAAATCCAAAGACTTTTCAGTCAACTTCCTGAACCGCACATAAAATATTGTTTAGTGCCCCTTCAAATATCAACAGGCGAGCTCTAAGCACACTCAAAAACAGCCTTAATCCTGAAGTGAAATCTAACTCCTAAATAACTCATATTATTCCTGGGAGTTCATCCTTTGTCTTGGTTCCACATGAAGCATGTCTAAAAATTTTTATTTTGGACATTATAAAAAAATCAAAATATGTATTTAATAGCATTCATTTCCTGAAATAATTTTATACTGCTGCTCATAATATGCAGGTTAAGACTGGCTCAAAATTGGCTACATTCCTAAACATTTCAGTAATAGCATAAAGACTCTGAGACATATACCCTCTTCTAGCTCAGCTGATGCTGCAAAAGGATGAAATAGATGTTAATGGATGACAGCTTGGCTCTCAGCCTGTTTTATGCTTAGGACTTACAGAAAATTCCAGGAGGGATGTGGGAAATCAAGAGATTTCATGTAAAATATAAATGTACCTCTTACACTTTCAATGTAGCTTTCTGAAAATTGAGATATTTTTCTTTTTGGTCATGGAGAGTTCTGCAATTATTTGGTTCTAAAATAAGCTCTGTGGAGCTGCTACAGAAAAAAAAGTTGGTCAAGGGTATATACTTAAAAATCACCCTGGTCTTGGAGAAATGGAGAGCACTGTAACAGCATTCTCCACTTCTTTTTCTCTTCAGAGCATGTTTTTCCTGTCTTACAAAAAAATACAACGCTGCAACTGGATAGGACACAATTCCTTTATTGCCATGCATTTCCACCATCTCCTAAAACTAAAATCTATGTAACAAGTCAGTGTTGGGTTTTTTTTTTAATAACAACAAAAAACCAACCAAACCAACCACCCAAAACCCCACAAAACAATCAAAACCACCAACCAAACAACCTCCCCCCACAAACAAATAACAACAACAACAACCCAATTAAAAAAAAAAATCATGCCACCCCAAAACCACCACACAAACAAAACAAACCAACAGACCAAACACACAACCAGAAAGACACCAGCATATTCTTTTATAAGACAGGAGAAAGAGCAGGTGCTGGCAAGCAAGAAGCAATAGAGAAGCAGAGATTCAACTCTCAAGCACCTCATCTATTTCCAAGGCTACAAGCATAAAAATGTAATAGAGGTACCTCACTGAGATGTAACCCGGCCAAGATTTAACAAACTGCTTATTTCTTCATAGCCCCATACCCCAAGCAAAGCAAAACAAAAGACACAAAATAACTCTCTGTAATACACAGAGATGTATGATGCATGGTTTAGGGAACTAATTACACATTTTCTAACAAGTAAATGAATTTCAGTTTCAAGTACTTTTCTGAGTGTACAGCTTTTCAACAAAAGTGACTGAAAAAAAATCAGAGCAAGAAAGAGGAACACAAAAAAGAATAGAAAGACAGGGAAAAACTAAACCTAATTTGATTTGATCCAGAGTTTGAAAAGATGAGGTTTGGATGTATTTTGCAAATAACATTTCAATTTCACAAATAAGTAACTTGGATGAAGTGCAGTGAATGCCAAGCTTGTACAGACAGCTTACATAACTGTATGTGTGATGCCCCAACTTGCAGCATTCCTGAGTAGCAGAGCTCTGGATATACACAGTGAAATGAATGGAATTGGATGTCTAACGCTAGCATTTAGCTGAATACCAAATAGTTTGAAGTCCCATTACAACAAATTTACATGCAACACCAAGTAATAGAAAGTAGAATGAATACATTAATATTGTATATTTGTTCTTTCCTTTGTTTTTCTTCTTTTTTTCTGTTGCTTACACTTCTCTTTTTCTTTCTCATTTCCAACAGCAGGCCCACTGTAGTTAACTCCACCTGAAATGAGTGGAAATTGAAAAGTCCAGCACTTTGTAGTACAGGACTGTTCACCTCAAAATCCCTTCCACCTCTTCATTCTTCTGTTTTATATTGTTCTTTTCCTTTACATTTCCACTTACTTCTTAAATGTAGCTATATTTCAAAACTGCACCCTTTCTATTCAGTTTGTTGTTTATACAAATTTACCATCCTTTTTTTTCCTCCCCATTTTCTCTGGGCTCCTGATTAACTTCCCTCTTGAAAGCATACATTTCTCTCTGTCAGTTCTATGATGCAGCTGGGTACAATCTTTTTCTCCTCCATTCTGTTGAAGCCTGAAAATAGCTTGCTGCAAAAGGTCTTATTTAATATTCCATTTTCATGGCACTTCCACCAGAGTTAGTAGGAATTGCTGATTTAGAACATATCTTGGCCAATTATATTTTTACAAACAAATACTGGAATTTTGGTAAACACCAATCAATGATAAACAAAGAAAAGTGACTTCTGCATAGGCACCTGAATCAGGATGGCACAAGTTATCTCCCTTCCTATCCACTGAACTCAAAACTGATTAGCTTTCCCATTTTCAAAAAATCAGTGGTCTGTAAAAACCAATGAGAACATATTGTACGATGATTTTACATAAGACGTTCCAGCAAAGTCTATAGGGAATTCTGTTTCAAAATTAAAGATACACAGCTCTGCAGATAGATTTCACTCAGTGATGTAACTTACTGTAGTATACATTTGTATGAAATAATATCATACATTAACAGTTTCTCCAAAAAAATCTTTGTGTGGTTATCATTGCTTCTCTAAATGTTAGAGCAGATACTGCATGCAATACCTTTCTTTTTGTTCTTTTAAAAATATAATAATTATTAATTAAATTATGCCTAAATTATGGAGATTACTAGATACCTTTGAAGTTTCACCTTTAATAATGTAACAGCTGCTACAGCACTGGTAATGTCTTTTTTCTTAACTGGGTCTGAATAAGTAGTTTTTTTCTTATAAGCACAAAAAACTGCTTTACAAATTGTAGTGGAACATGATGTTGACATTCTTCAAGCCATGGAATAATTTGTAGTTCAAGTTATTTTCAATGGATGTTAATCAACCATATTTTGCCTCCACTGACAAAGTTGTTTAAATCTTCCTCCCTATTCCAAGTACTCCTGTGAGAGATTATTATAAACTGAATTTTTCAAAATTGGCTATGGCTACAAGGAAACTAGTATTCTAAATAAAATACACAGATTGTTGAATGAGAAAAATCTGTGAAAGTCTTGCTAATTCTTTACTTTTTTTCAATGCAACATTAATTTTAAGTTCTAATGTCCCAGTATTCTAGTAGGTATATCTAAGAAAAGATTTCTGGTGCAGTACTGCATTCATACTACCTACGGTATAACATTTATTATAGGTTTCTGTACATCAAACAAAACAGTTAAGCTGGTATTTCTTGTATCATCTTTCCATTTCCATATGTATTTCTACAGAGAGTGGTTTGTTGCATTAAAAGGAGAAGTCTGACTTGCTGATAGATACTTCCACTGACCAGTACTTGTACAGCTTATATAATGCACTGATAGAAAACCATAACAGGTTTGATATAACTTCTTAAGCAAACTAAATTAATTTCTCCTTGGCCATCAGTGGAGCTCTTTTCAAAAGAAAAGTTTATTTCCCTCACAAAGATGAAATCAACGTGTAGCACTGTGCCTTATTAACACTGTCTTCTCTAATGCCATTACTTCTCTGTGCCACTAGACTGTGCTGCATTTGTTTATTTGTGCTGCCGTATTTGAGCATCCGACCTCAACTCTCGAATGTCGTCTCTCCTTTCAGTTCATTCGAGCTACTTTCAGTTCGTTACAATTAATTACCAAATGCAGTTCATTGTACAAATATTGTACAAAATCCCCCAAACAATGTGCACTGAAGTAAGCAATGCTTTTCACAGCCAGCTGCTTCTTCATTCTTCCTCCAGACAGAAAAACATGAAAAGAAACAACAGAGCACCTGTTTCACTACTCAGCCAGGACCTGAAATGTAATATTTATTTTCATTTTTCTATCTTGTTTAGAAAAGAAAAATCAGTGCTACACTGCTGACATGCACAAATGATAAAGGAAAAATGTGCTAGTAGGGAGGTCTTAGGATTTCCTAACTGCACTTCTGTGGCAGACTCTCAATTTAAAAAGCTTACTGGCAGAAATTTACCCTCACCTAGTAAAACTAGATTACTTTCCAAGAAGGAAAGAGAAGACAACACCAATCAATATCTCTAAACAGCACTTTTAATGAAAATATGGTCCTTAATTTTGTTAAACTCAGTTTTATGCAGTTCACATAAAATAAAATCACTAAACTGTCCTTCTCCAAAAGATCCTTATTTGCAATAAATCTGGAAAATTATTTGCGCCACAGATCTCAGTCTTCCAGCTGTTAGCCATGCCATCAATTTGTGGACTGAATCTACAGCTTCCAAATATCTGTGAAACAATTGTAAACCTTTTATGTGTAATGCACCCTAAATCATCTAACCTCTGCAAACTATTCAAGTGCGTAAAGCCTATCACTCTTTACTGCCTGTTGTAGTGGCAATAACAATTTAGACTTGCTTATTTATAAGCAGCTTTGTCTTTACTTTTTGCATTTGAAGTTTATTTTAGGAGAACCATAATTTCACCTGAGACCAACAAAATATAATATGCTACCCACTTGACAGCTCATTATTTCGACAGTAGACCAAACAGAAATTTAATTTTTTTGCCTTCTTTTGATCTCTTTTTCCCTCATGAATGCCTTCATTCAAAACAACAACAAAAACCCCACAAAGCAAAGAGAAGAAACAAAACCGAAAAACACCAACAACTGCAACTTGTAACAAATGGATTGCTTGTAAGAGTAAAGACATTTTTCTTATAAAGGATTGCTTCAGAGAAGGGAAAAAAATTAAATGTAATGGGAATGCATGTGTTGTTTCAAAGTGTCACTCTGAAGGATAACCTCACTTATGAATACCATGGATTAATGAAGCAGAAATATGACTCTTAAAAAGAATAATTGTGTTATGGAAGGCGTTTATTTGTTCAGGAAACCTAAGTGCTCACAGGTAATGAAAACAAACCAGTTAAATGTGAAATCACCTCAAAAACATCTGTAAGTAGACCAACTTCTTTATAGACTGACTTTGTAACAATCATCAAAATTGCCCTTAAAATTATATTGCTTTTTAGGGCTACTAAAATATTTATTACTGTATGTAGCATATTGATGCATAAATATGTTACAAACGTATATATTTTCCTAATCTTTACCTAAAGTATGATTTGGTCATTATTTGCTAGCAACAACACAGCAAGGAGCGTAACAATTAAACAAAGTAGTTTATTGTTAATTGGCAGAAGAACAAGGTTTTGAATACTTTTTATGTGTCAGCCTCAGCGGAGAAAACAGGTAGCACATTTACAAACACTTTTTCCAGCAAATATTTATATAACAAACAGCTGTATTCAAACACTAAAGAGTAGCAGCCAGTAAGGAGTGGAAGATGATTTTACTGAAATTTCAGAGCAAGAAGACTTTTTTAAATTTGGAATGCTTCTTATGATGTTGATTCACTAATAATCATTCATGCTGTTTACAATCTCAAATCATTGGGTTTCCAAGGAACACAGAGCAAGCAGTCTAAAATTCTGCTTGCCTTATTTCTGTGAATAGCCCCATAAAATCTAACTGAACTACTCACATATACAAGGCCCATGACAACTCTTTATAAATGAGCTTGTCTGTCAAGCAAACATAATTACTTGATGCTTACTGTTTAATAAATATGTGGGTTTAGATCCAGATAAACATAAGATTTAAAAAAATTACTGCATTTATGTGCAGCAATAAAAGTGGAGATCCTCCATAAAAATTGTGTATAGGCATTTTAATTGGCAATTCATCAAAATAATTCACAATTAACAGCAAAGTAACAACACTTATGTCAAGCTAAATTAGTGTATATACTTGTAGCAGAAGCAGAAACAGCTGTTATTCTGTTTGCATAAACTTCCAGCAGAATGTGTCTGGCAAAGTTAAGCACGAACATTTCTGCTTCATAAAAAATAGTTCCAAGACTGCAAAAATGCAGAGGGCCAAATGTCTCATTAATAGGACCACTCAAGTGAGTAAGCATTGTTCAGTCAAACAAGGACCAGGCCATCACAGCTGTACTGTATTCTCAGTCCTGTGCATAAATTAGAGGTTTTTAAAATGCTCATGAAACCAATATTAGAAACAAACAGGGAAATGGCACAATCCAAAAGGCACCTTCTGTCTGCCACCCCCAGTGACACTGTGTGATGTCTTTCTCCAAACTGTAGTGCAGACTTTGCCAGACTGCATTCAGAATCGGAAGAAAAAACAACACTGAACTTTTTTAAACACAGAGCACAAAGAACAACATTTTGACATCTACAGCTAGTCTATGAAAGTCATTATGGAAAGCCCCAACTGTGCTAAATGTACAAAGCTGTTAAAATTACTGTTTAAAGAAACTGATTTTAAATTCAAATGCATCAGTTTTTTAAAATTTACACTTTAAGTTGATATAAGAGGTTTATTACTAAGCTTAACAGCAAGTGATCTAAGACAGCGTCTTAGAACAGTAAAACAATGTACAACCACAAACACTACTGTTATCTCATGATTGTGCAGCAATGCTTAGACTTTGAATCCTTTAGAAAAAAAAAATTCCATTTTTTCCTATGGAACAACTATTATATTTAGCCCAATTAACCATAAATGCAACACCTGTGATTTCCCTCATTAAAAGCAAAATTTTCAGGGTCATGGGTTGAGAAGACAGGGTATGGACTACAAAAGGACTAGGTAACATAAGCCATTATACTGTTGCACTGATAAAGCTCATTTCTATTTACCAGATGATTAGTTCAATCAATATTTACTCCTGTGTGCTATTTTCAGCTAAAAAGCATACATTCTTCAATTTCACAATGCAGACCTTAATTTCTAGGAATTCACCGCTTGACAGGTAGGAATTTCTTGGATAACTTGGGAATCTTTCACCCTTTTGAATTGTTTTTCTTTATAAGACAGCCAATGTGTCCACTACAGCAGACCCCAGGTCCTAGAATTGTTTAATACAATGGAGTATTGTTGAAGGGTTACCTTACGCACATGTTTCTGAGGAGGCAGATGTCACTATGATATACAGCAACACCTTCCACACTGCGCTAAAGACTTTCCACAAATTATCACAAGTAAATTTTAAACAGGAATTATGACTTCCAGAATTCTGTCTACCAAGAACAATCTTTTTCCTCATAGATTTACTCCTCAAATGCCAAAAATAGTTTTTAACCATAAAACACAATTGAAATGACCTCTACTACTGTACTGTCAAATTAGAAAAATCATACCAACTTATGACTTGTCACTGGATTTGTAAAAGTCCAACAGTGGAAGTCAGATGATTTCCATACCACAAAAGAGAAATTATTCCCAGCCAATGCACATGGTATTTTTGTAGTTTTTAAATTAACTATTACCATCCATCTAGGAAAAATAAATGTGACTTTTAAAAAAATTATATGGTGAAAAAATTCTTATATCTGTATGATATTAAATCATATAGTTATCTATTAATGAACTTTCATTATGCACTCTCCTCTGCCCCCCTAATACCATAGCATATTACAATTTAAGATAAATAAAAGATTCCATCTAGAATGTAAGTGTGATCCAATGCAAAGTAAAAGCATTGCTGAGATACAAATGGGTGCTCAGGCTTTACCTTTTACTTTTGTTCATTCTAGAAAGGTTCACTGTTTATTGATTACACACATCTGTATTGTTTGTTACATGACAGAGTTTATCGCTAATGATTTTCAAAGCATTTACTGACATTTATTAAAATTTACTTACAAACACCTAACACCAGAAACTTGTACTTTATCACATATCAAGGAGTCCCGATGAAGTCAAACAACATTATTCAGTTAAGGAGTTGCGCGATGCACTACACTAAGAGGACAAATTTGTTTTATAATGGTGGGGCAAGGCCCCAAGTCTTTCTTTAAATAGTAGTGCAATTGATCTATTTTAGAATAATAACATTATATATTACAAATAGAGACATATTTACCTTTTCTTGGAATAAACTGCAAAACAATTTTCCTTTAAACTTAATGAGTCCATAAAGATTCCTGGAACTCATCTACTCAATTAAAGGAGAACTTCTAAGTTAGCAGTCTATTTGTGTATGTTACTTAATAAGCTTACTTAGAAGTACTGCAGATAGAATCTGATCACTTTTCTAATTTCTTACAAATATTTCAGTCATGCCAAGAAAGTGGAGTAACTACATAACATCATGCAACATGCGTTATTGCTAAGTCCTGACAGCAACAAGAAAAAAACCCCACAAAACACACTTAAATAATTTGGCTTCAGGGGTTTGAGGTGCTCCTTTTCTTTACAACATAACAGAAAAAGCTTTTAGTAAGATTTTTAACTAAAAGTTTAAAGGCTACTTTTATAATAAGTGGAGTACGTGCGTAGAAATGTCACTTTCTCAACTCATATAGTTACAATTCATAAAATTGACTTCTGTATGTGTATGAATTACCTGTTCCCAGAGTAAAAGTAGCTATTTTGACACTTTTTTTGCCACAGTCAACCTTCCACTTTTGCATAACAGCTGCACCACACATAGAATTGACTAACTTTTAATTGCTTTTAACTTTAAAAGTAATTTCAATAAGAAATAAATGACAAGGCAACATCTAAGTCTTCTTTTTCAGTTAAATAGCAAAATCATTTTAGTGCATTTTCTGTTCTCTTTTTCTAAAAAATACATTCTACATTGTGTACAAAAGTACACATTCTATGTTCTTAACTCCCTCACAGGATGTTGCCAGGAGCAGGACAGATGGAAGAAAGACTGTGATGAATGCTCACTGTAAATTTCTTTTATACCTACATTTGCCTCTATAAAATACTGGTATAAAAGTCATCAATTACAAAAAATTCCATTTTCCATTCAGAGGGAAATATCTGGACCTGCCATAACAACAAATGCTCGGTCTCCTGTACATTGTTCTCCTGTAAATCAGTATGGCTACGTGTGCTTAACGGGATTGAAATCAAGGTTTGAAGTGCAGAAAATTATTAGTTTGGCTAGAACATGACCAATGACTGTAACACTGTCACAACAGCTGAAAATGCTAGCTTGGCTTCCACGGATGGGATGGGATGACTGACAGTCTCTAAGTGACTGTCTAGTGCTTTGGGATTCAGCACACACTAACACAGGTTGGGGATTTTCTGGCACTTTTTGACTCCTGTCTCCAATGTGGAGCAGTAACAAACCACATCAGTCCCAGCACATCCCAGGCATACTGTGCCAACTGTGTTAACTGCAGCTTGGAAGGATCACAGTTCAGCTGGGAGAGTTCGGGGGAACAGCTCACTTGTTCAAGACCGAGCACTTCCTCCTTCAAACCAACTGCAAACACTGTTAAATACAACTACATATTTACAAGAAGACTTACAGCTCTCTAAAAAGCATGAATTCATGGGAGCTCACAATCTGTGGACTGTGACACTCATTTATTTCTGTTATTTGGAAAGCCACAAAGATGCTCAATTAACGTGTAACATTCCTTCTTAATTGAGGCAGTGTGAAGCACTGCTCTTGGCACAAGCCTTGACACACACCTGTTGTAAAACTTCACCTTACTGATCTCTTGCACATGAGTTTGGAACAAGGATAAAAGCTGCTTGTTTGTTTTCCTCCTCCATCCATCCCAGCCCTTATTTCCCTATTTCCCTGTAAGTTTCCTACTGAGTAAGCATAAAGACAATGCAAACACAAATTTGCATTCTAGGGGCAGCGGCTGGCAGCACAGCTAAAGGGGTGGAGAGATGGCTACAGAGCTGGGGCAGATCCCACAAGAGATGCCACCAGATGTGCAGCAAGATCTGCCTCCCTCTCCCTGCCCAGCGCACTCAGACCACCCTGGGCCTTGTTTAGAGGAAAGCATGTGAGGAGAGGCAGGACATTTCTCTTCACCTTCGCACACACCACCCCAGGGCAGGGGAGGAGAGGCACGGCTTGCGTGGATGAACTGCCCAGAAAAAGGGGAGCTGGGGCTTCTGACCAGGGGCCACTGGATGGGCACATTTTGCAAAACAACCCCTGAGACAATGACTAGCTTTACTCAAATTGGATGCACTTTGGTGCGCAGAAGAAGAACGAAAAAACCCAAACAAAAAACCCAAACAAAACCAAACCCCACGAAATCCCATACTCAAACAGAAAACCTCCAACCTATGCTGCAAAGTTGCCACAGGGCCATTTTACAGAATTGACTACTTTCCCTCCATTTCCTGTTGCTCTTAGTAAAAATGAACACCTTTTGGCAAGTTCTTGCCAGATGCCCCACAACCAACACCCTAACAAAGAACGCTGGGGGAAACGAAGGTCTTTGCAAGTTGATCTGCGCAAATGTCATAGTTACAATTCCTTTTAAGTGAATTACACACATGTAATTTTTTTATTGCTGTTAACACCTGCTGTTACAGGAGCTGACATCGAACAAGGTGAAATTCTAGCTAGAAGTTCTTTCTAGTCTGTGTGTGTCTCCCTTCCTTAAATGGAAGATCAAGAAATCTGCATGCAGTGTCGCTGTCAACTCGAGAGGGTCCCACTCCCCGTAAGCCCTCCTACTCCATTCGAATACCATGGTAGAGACTACTTTTTGTCCCTTTTACCAAGCCATGGGTGAGAAAAACATCCACTCTGCCAAACTGGGTGATAAAGAGCAATACGGAAGATGGGGCGTGGAGGGCCTGTGTAACCCCCGCAGACGGCCGAGGCTGGCAGGGTTTGTTCTTGCTCCAGTCCCGTGTTCGCCTGGCCCGGAGATGGGGCCCAGGGGAGTCTGGCCCTGGGCGACACGGAAACGACGCGTTCCCATGCCCTCCGCATCCACTCGGGTGCCCGGCGTGCCAGCACGCAGCCTCTGTCCAGCCCCCCCCGGACAAGCAGTTCCCCATGTCTGAGGGTGTCCCGTCGGTGCCGATACTCTGTTCTCCGGCGGGACCCCCACCGGGTGCGGCTGCAAGCCCTGGAGGAGTCTCTCACC
>VXBR01000483.1:0-10834 GCA_013400215.1 Cisticola juncidis | reverse complement strand
GGAAGGCGGCGGGCGCAGAGAGGCACCCGGCCCGTGTGGCGTTGTTAGTGAGGAGGCGGTGTCTCCAGGGAGAAAGGAGAGAACGCTCGGTCACCGCGGTGTGACCGTCATCGGGAAACGGCGTTTTCCAGCGGGAATGGGAAAGTTTGGTGGTGAGTCATTTGCTCGTTAAAGAGTGAATCTGGACGTCGAAAGCAATTTGTTTTCCGGTGTAAGACTAGCAGAAGGTTCTGCAGAAACCGGTGTGTTCTGCGGCCAGCAGGATTTTCACGACTCACAGCTCTCCCTCAGATTAACTGATGGACAAACTGATGTTTGTCGCCGAAACAAACAAACAAACAAACAAACAAACAACCCGCCTCCAAACAGACGAAATAAAAAAGGCAACAAAACCATCCACCCCAACAAAACGGCTACGGGATCTTTGCTATTACTGGTTTGTTTGTTTTGTTTTCCTGTATGATAGATCATGGACTACAACGGGATCTCAATAAGACATCTTAAAACCAAGTCCCTGTTATCAAAGTTTACAGTTTCTAGGGCACAGCCTAAAATTAAAAAGAAATCCTCTGATTTAAATAAAATGTTTCCATACAAAGTTACTGTATCAATCTTATAAATAAAAATCGGATATATATTTGATACTATTAAATTAGATGTGAACGTACCAATATAGATTTTGTTGTCACTGCATGAAATACCAGACAAAGTTCTATTAGGTCTGTTTTGCAAGAGATCAGACGTATGATTTTTTTTTTTTTTTTTTTGTCTTAAGATTTATTGTAGGAAAAATACAAAGTGAAGTGCCCACTGTTAGTGCAAACTGGCCAAGCTGTATTCTTGGGGAACAAGGTTACAGGGTTTGGATAAAACCGGTCCTTGTGGATAGTTCTTGTGGTCTTTTAAAACACCTGTTTGAATTGCAATGGACAAAGACATGAAAGAATCAACTCTGCCAGTACTGAAAATATCTAGATTTACTTGACCATGGTGAATTTTAACTGCATCCACTGTAGTGAAGACAGGGTTAGTTAAAATAAATAAATAAATAAATAAAAATCTTAATCCCTTAAAATACTAGATGGGATTTTTACTGTTGGCCTTTGTATTTATGCTATTTATATACTGCATGCAAAGTTGTTAATACTCATGTGAGATCTCATCCTGAAACTTTTACCAGTTACTTGGCTTTCAGTCTACTTGTATCAGAGCACCTTTCATCAAAAATTTTGTACTCTCCATCTTTTCACTTCACAAGACCTGGAATTTACAGCAGCATGTTTTCATTTTAATTGGGATTTTAGCAGATGTGGTTGGCGGCAGTTAGGCTTGCCTCCAGGATTGTCTTCTATGGATTTTCCCACAAACCATCTCTTCAATCTGTTCCTCATGTTCAAAAGTTTCTCAGGTAATTGCAATAAAACAGCTCTTTACACATCACTTTGCAAAACATGTTAGGAAGTCTCATCTCATAATAGGTATAATTTACCTGGTATCTAATATGGAATTTAGTGAATAGTGCTCATGACTCTTACAAAAGCAGCTAGGAGAGAGAGCAGAGATTCCATCTACTTGTTGTATTGGAACCAGAACATTTTTTTTCTCTACTGGAGGTTCACCTAGCAGCAGGAGCAAAAGACAAGTGAATTTCAAGAGGAGGCAAGCACTCTCTTTTCATATTGTCAGGACATCTTGTCCTTGGTTATGCCAATATGATTTTTAGATTTGTTTTCAAGCTGCAGCTTAACACCAATCAAAACTTTATTAGGTAAATAACAAGCTATCTGCTTGCTACGCTGTGAATTCAAAATACCTTCCACTATTATAGTGGGTTCTGGGTCATCTTTATGGGGGATGTGGCATTTATATGGTGCTTTTGACAATGGAGGAAAAAAACTTCAGTATTCTTTCTTTGCTTAATTGTGATAAAAAGCATGGTGGGGGGTTTTTTTGGTGTTTTTTGTTTGGTTGGTTGTTTGTTTTGGTTTTTTTTGGTTGTTGTTGGGTTTTTTGTTGTTGTTGTTTTGGTTTTTTTGTTTTGTTTTGTTTTGTTTTGTTTGTGGGTTGCTTTTTTGTTTTGTTTGTTGTTTTTTTTTTTTCCCTACAAAACCCACATAATTTGGCCCCTGGAATTCATTTGCATTTCTCACTACCATATGGAGTGGCAATTTTTATTTATCCACTTTCAGGAGCCATGGTAGACTTTTACTTTATTCATTTTTCTTGTTTCAATATAGTATATGTACAATTATGTCTGAGATAACTTCTTCACTAGCTAGAGCAAGATGTTAAATTTGGGAGGGTTTTTTAATATTTAGGTTGAAATATTGTTTGCTAAATGCTAGAATGGTGGTGAAGGAATTAGACATGTTATAAACATATGAATTTCAGCAAGAGTTAGAGAAGTTATAAATACTTTATTTAAAAATAAAACAGGGCTTTTTAAACTGTTATATGTTGGACTAGGTAAACAACACACAAGAAAGCCACATGAGCCTAAGTCATACAAAAATTTATAGAATGTTTAAAAATGGAACACATATCTTCAATAGTTAAATAAACTGATTAGTACAATTTAGTCCACTGTTCTTGAAATATGTTAATTATGCTAGGTTTCAAACAGAGCCTTTTCAGGTTTTTCTCTTTTGAGGTGAGTGCTTCAGAGAAGAAGTTTAGAAAACATCAGACAAATAGAGTTAAAATACAACAAATAATTTATTTTGCTTCAAAATGTAAACAAATATTTTATGGCTAAAGAACTATATTATTACTATTATATTTTTGCTGCAAAATAGCAATGAGGAATTGCTTTTCAGAATATTCACTTGCATTACCACCTTTCCAAGGCTCTTTGGGTCACAATCTATAAGACATGATTTAAGGCCACATACTTCTATCATTTTAATAATTTGTAATATGTTTATCAGAGCTGTAGCAAGTTTTGCCTAATTTAGTTGCTTCATTAAAAAGTACTGAATGAATAATCAAAACAAACTGTTTTGATTAAAACAGGCAGGTCCCATTTCATTCCCCTGGATATCAATGGCTATTTTCTGTTAGCATGAAAGGAAGCCAGATGCACCCTATAGCCAAAGTTTACTTTTTAGATTCAATAGGAGTAGCATTGGTCACAATTTTATTCATCTCATCTGTCTCTAGCTTCATTGCACATTCCTAACTTCATGTAAGTAATAAGAAAGATTTTCTATTTTTTTAATTTTATGACTTTTGCACAAAGTTATCGACAGACTCAGGAATATGAGCTTCTCTCATGTATTCTTCATTTTACATTAGCTTTCTGAAATACCTCCTATCTCATGCTGCCTGCAATCTGAAAACATGCACATGCACTATATTTTTTGTCTCCTCTAAAGACTTATAACCATTATGCAATTTCAAACTGTTTCCACAGAATATTATTCAATTCAAAATTCTTTATTTTCTTCCAAACTATTAAAATTATTCTAAAATCAGCCCTAGAAAATCCTGAGACCATAAGAAACAACATTTAGTAATTGAAAATCTTTAATTATGCCAATTTAATTTTAGAAGCTGAGTGTAACGTATTATATATGACAGGATAACCATAAACTTGAAAAGCTAAAATGAAAAACCATGCTTGACTTTTTCTTCTGTCTTGTGAAATAAAAAGCTATCCCTAGCCACAAATAAGAAATCTCAACTCCTGTAAATACTTCATGACATCTATTTCATTCTGTGTGTTTTTCCCTTCCTTAATGGCAGAAATTGTTTGTGACTTCCCCTGCTTTACATGCAATGTCAATCACTGGATCATGTTATAAAATGTCCCAATTAAACTTGGAACAGGTATGAATACTACCTGAGACACTAAATACCATCACCACCCTACCCCGCCCTGAAAAATCTGTCTATTAAGGATATAATTGCTGCATTAACATAGAACACCAAAACTTTTAAATTATATTTTGGATTCTAAAACCCAGCCATGGAAGGAGCTAAATTTGAGAGTAGTACTTATGCCCAAGTAACCCGGAGTTTGCTCTGGAGAAACTGTATCATATTTGAATATTGATGGAGGAGGCAGCAGCAGAAGACTCTCTTCCTGCAGCAAAAAGCCTGACAAGAGGCAGTGACCTTCAAGGATTTGTGTCCAGTTCTCCATCCTTGGAAAGTCCAAGAGTTCCTCAGTTGTTTTGAGGCAATCCAAGACCAAGAATGGGCTTCAATGAAAGAGGTAGAAAGAAAACAGTTGCAAGGAATACATGGGAAAAATAAAGTGTTGTAGGAAAGAAGCGCGAGGCAGAAGACCTGCCTTCAGATCAGTGTTTCAAATCCTCCTGGCAGCCTCTAAGGCATTAGACACTAGCCTGGGAGTGCTAGAGACTCTGAGTATCTTCAAATGTATATTGCTCTCATGAAGTAAAGTTTAAATGTGAGGATGTATTACAAGCAAAGATTTTTTTTCCCCTTTGAATGGATACTGATCCTCCAGCTAACTATTCATTTGGCCTCATGGAAATAGGCCAAATTTGATTTTTCAAAATTTTAGTACTGTTTCACTGGAAAAATACACACACAGAATACAGTTATTTTATTCATCAGGAAATTAATTAATTTTCTGGTGGAATCTTAGTATTCCTACTTTTATCTATGCACTACAGTTTTACATTTTAAAATCAAAGAAGTTCAAAACCTTTATTCTAAATTTTTTCACTGTATGCAAAATAGATCACTATTATTTCTGAGCTAGTGTCTGTTTAGAAAATCATACTATTTAGTATATCACAGCTGCTTGCACAGTTTTAAAACTGATATTTACTATGAGTAGCATATAAAAGCATATGCACATTAGTAATTCTCTTCTAAAATGGGTAATATAAAGACAAACAGAAATATTGTATACTCATTTCAAAACAGAATATCACTGGAACTGGAACCTTGGATATAACGGATAAGAGGAAAAGGAAACAGAAAAATTTAGAGGTCCAACATTTTTCACTTTCTAAGAACTATGAAGCATACTGACTGAGTAATCCATAACCTTCTTCTGATCATTCAGTTATTTATTATTATGTCACAATAAGTTAGTAATACCAGCAGAAAAAGGATAGGCTGGTGGTATAAGGCTAGTCCGGACAAAGCAATTTTTAAATGGCTGTATTCCCTGGTTTTGAACTGAAAAATATGTATTTCTATCAAATTTTCACTCAACTGAGAACTATTTAGGTTTCAATATATTGTCCTTCTTCAGCTTTTGGGGCATTCATGTCTGGTATTCCGTTTTAGACTTTTCTTCTGTGCACATCAAGTCCACTTGATACACAGCTTTATTTGTAGCTCATAGCAACAACTGAAGTCAAGGACGCTTAAGGGTTTCTCTTCAAAAGTGTCCCTCCCTCCGTCCCTCCCTCCCTTCCTTCCTTCCTTCCTTCCTTCCTTCCTTCCTTCCTTCCTTCCTCCCTCCCTCCCTCCCTCCCTTCCTCTCTTCCTCCCTTCCTTCCTTCCTTCCTCTCTCCTATGGAATGATTTGGTAGAAAAGAAAGAATCTTTTCTGTCACAAAATATGCACCTATTCCATGTCAGTATTCCTGAGATACAGTTTTTCTTTTTTACCCTTCCTATGTTTGTAAAGCATAGCTAGACCAAATAAATATAAAAACCACAGGGAATAACTGCTACCTATTTGCCTTATAGATACTCCAAGTACTTTGAGAAGTGTATACATCAGTTACCTCCTATTTTTATAGGAAAAAAAAAAAAAAAAGCATAGCCAGCTTTAAAATTGATATCCCAAAATACATTTATTTTCAAATAGTTGAAAAAATATGCTTAAACACAGTCAGGCCAGAAATATTCAAAGTGCCTATTGCTGGCCTAGTTTTTGAAACAGATGAGAATAGAATCAGGTTTTTGAAAATACACATACTACAAAGCAGATTTTTTTCATTGTTAAAGTGTACTTCTGAAGAGAATAAAAGAGCTTACAGATTGCTTACCCCTATTTTTGGCATGATACATTTACAGGCCATTGCAAAGCAAACAAGATAGCTACCTCAGATAACCAAAATAATCTCCAAAAGCAGAAATTACTGTCAATGCTCCTCTTTCCTTTAGAAGAGCCTTTTCTCTTATAAAGTTATTAGCACCACTTTAATTTATGCAGTTAATTTTTCCATCCAGTTCATAGGCCAATCCCAAGAGGGAAAAATTGCCCCAGCTCTATCCCTTATATAAGGCAGGCAGATTTAGCAAGTCTTGATCTGAGCAAGTAGTAATGCAAATGCTTAGGATTAAACATGTGTTTATGAACCTTTTTTGAATTAGAATCTGTGTCAGAAGGCTTATTTAGCTACAATTCTGATATTAAGAAGATCTTCTTGTGTTGTCTGACCTACTACAGAAAATGGCATTGTTTTGAATGTTCCTTTTGTTTTATACATTTATGGTAAGATACATTTAGTATATAAATATCTGTATGGGAGACATAATTAGTTAATAAACATTTTGTGTCTTATTTCCAAAATTATTTTTGCAATGCCTATTGTGTTAAGATATGATGTGGCTGAGACCAAGTACAAAACTCTCAACCACTCATACTTGGGAACAGATGCACATGGATGAGTTCTCATAAGATATATTTTAAATGAATAAGTGCTGGTATAAATTGAGTTCTTGGCACATAGACTACTCCATACTGTTGCTATGGTGTATCACCACAGCATAAAAGTAGAAAATACTTAAATAATTCAACTAGTAAAGATTTTTCAAATATTAAAGATGTTGGTACCTCCAGCCATAGCTGGCTCACAGGTTGATAAATGCGCAGCTTGGACACAAATAAGCAAGACCAAGGAGCTAATATTCCTTTACATCTCAGTTCTCCAGGATGGCCACTTGCACCTGACCTGGAGAGCTGCAGACATTCTCCACTGGAATCTTCAGTTTAAATGCCAGGAACAGGAAAATGTAAAAGCCCACTAGGACACAGACGCAAGCTAGTTTTAAATGAAGTATTTTGGGTACTGGCAGCAGTCAAGCTGTGATAGTAGAAAGCTTATTCTGTGCAAGAAGTTTATTCTGCTGCATGGGCATGTTTAGCAGCCTGTTCTGCATTTCGTGCTACTGTGAGGTGGCTACTATGCAATATTTTGCATAATACCTGCCATGCAAAATATAGCAATAGAGCAGAGGCACCTGGCAAAAAACACTTAACTGGGCAAGAACTACACTGCTCAAAAATACACATAATACACACTAAACATGTAATAAGGTATATTATACACTAAAATATATACACTATATACACATATATAAAATATATACACAATATATACGCTATAACACTAAAAATGCATAGTTTATTCTAATAACTTTTGCCTATTCATTATAACACTTTTCCCCTTACTCAGAACTTTCCTTTGTAAAATGCGGCTGGTCTTGAGATGCATGCTCTCTTTGTCAAGAAAGAAAACATTCACATGACATGAAAAAAATGAGGCATTTCTGAAGGAACGCTACTCATAGTGGGACATGTGTACAACTGAAGAGTAAATCTCCAAGCACCTATAGTTAGTGCAAAATTCTCAGATGAAATTAACAACTTCAAGACTGCTGCTGCAATAGGACACAGTGAAAAAACAGCAAATGTCTCGCTCTTTGCTTTTGATGCCAGTGACAAAAAGATCCTGGGTCCCCCAGGCTCATCCTCAGTTGCCACTGCATTGCAGGGAGATAGCTGATGTGTCAGAACACATTAACTTTCTTAGCAGGTGGGCAAGGAACAACTGTACAAAGAGGTATTAGGTGATTAAGGAGTATGAAAGCATGATAGTAAGTTCAATTAACAGACAGGATGTAGAAACATTTGGAAAATGGTCATGTAACAACAGCATAATTTTCAATACAGTAAAAATGATAAATAAAGGACTGGTTAAAACCCCTGTATTCACAAATTAGGAATTATAAGCAAAGATTAGAATTACATAGGGAAACAGAAAAGTACGAGAATAATTACCTTGTTAACCACAACAAATTAAAATTAATGTAATGTTTATTCTCCTGTTATCTTTCCAAATGTCTACCAATTTGTAAATGCAGCTATTTTAGCTACACAAATAAGAATTCACCCTATGTGGACAGAAAAGCTTACTGCTATCTATTATTGCATAGTATTTCAGCTTTTTTTTAAAATCACTTATTTACAAGAACAACAGGGTGGATTTACAGACCAATAACAATAAAGAGGAAGATAAGTACTAATGAACACAGGAACAGAAATGAAAGCTAAATGAAATTAAGAAATATCCTTAAAAGCACTGTATGATACCCTGGTGCCTTACTTGGTACAGCATTACATCATGTTTTGTATCACATGTTTTTTGTAACTCTGCCCAGAACACTGCACATATTACTGTGATAAGACCAGAGAGAAAGAATACTGAGAGGGTGGGAGGCTATATAATTCTTGTAAATCTTTGGGGGTTTAGAATAACTTGTACATGTTACACAAGGTCTTTCTACTCTGTGCAATACAGTAGTCTGACCAGACTGAAAGTGCTTGGAATCTGCAGAGGTAGTGATTTTTTGAAGGCTAGTAAGTGCTACATTTGGGAAAAGATCTTAAAGCTTTTTCTTTCACCTCTTGAAGAACTCTATAAGATGTTGAAATTTTTTTTTTTAATAAAAAGTACAGTGCTTGCCATTTATGGTGAATAAGTATTGTCTTAGATCACTATATAGAATATTATATTTCTGGTGCTTCTAAAGGCTTAATGGAATGCACAAGTACTATGCATGTATGGCTTTCTATATGTCAAAACAATTTTGAAAAGCTTTATCTCTAGGAGAAAAAGTGTTATGTTATAAAACTTTAGTAGTGTATTGTCAGCATCAGTTATGTAATTGTCATGCATTACAGACATTTTTAGACAGTCATTTTCAATGTTTTTTTTAGATTGGGAAGATACTAAAACAAGAGAGTCCACTAACAGGAAATAAAAGAAAATAATGTCAAGCATTTCTAAATATCTTCAAAATTACAGAAAGTTTCAAAAGAATCATGAAAAGCATATTCAAATGACAAGTGTGGAAACATTATTAAAATGTCAGTCATGTCATGTTGTTTCTTGTAAGCTCTTGAAGTCATAATGGGTTTGTTTCTTTTTCTTTCAAAACAAACAAGCAAACAACCAAATTAAAAATCCACACCAAAACAAAAAACAACCAGACAAACAAATAAAAAATCCTCACAAAAACCAAAAACAACCAAACAAAAGTACACACCAAAATTCAAAAATTAAAAACCCATTTTCATTGCTTTCTTGGTGTTTTGAACTATGCTATTGAAACAAACATCCTTAAAAAGCAACCACTTATCCAAGTATAGAGAATCAAACACCAAACAAAGAAACAAATCAAATCACTCCTCTGTGCACATCCCCCTGGCCAGCTAGATTGTATGTCACATTTGGAACAGTTTCTCTGTCGAATCAAACCTTTCATTCCCAAATATACTGGTGCAGAGAAAGTCAAGCGCCAGATTTCAATTTCAGTCTTCAACTACTATCAGAGCAACATCGGAAGGCAACCTTGATAAATACTGCTTTGTCCATGGAAATTACCCTCTTGCTCCACTAAATCTCTTTGCAATCTGTTAGGTTTTTCTGCAGCATTTTAGAGCTAATCATTTATGCCTTTGTCTTGCCTGTGAAACTGCATCTCTGTTAGTTGATGCCTGACTTATAAACTTGCCCTGCACAAGGATCAGTTTTATTTCCCTTCAGCTTCCTATATAATTTATGTAAACCACCAGATGAGTACCTAAATGCTGGCAGCAGATAACGTGATGTTCAGCTCTAGCTGTCCTACATCCTATTATGACCTCCAGCCTGGCTAGGAAGGAATGAGCTGGCCAAAATGAGTCAAAGCCCAGTCCTATGTGGAAGCAGTGGAGAAAGCTGTTTCTTACAGATAGTCCTGCCACAGTGTTCTGAAAGTGAACACTGGTTTGTGTGCAGTCTATGGCTGTTGCTGGGTTCTTACTGATGCTAAACACAGGCCAAAAAGCATCAGTTAAATTAATAGTCAATAATGTCCTTATATCTAGGAAATCCCTTCCAGTTCTGCCAGAAGAATGGCTTCTTGTGACTGAACTGCAACCTAAAACAGAGCTGGATGTGAAACCACTGATGAGTAGGGAACTCCAACTTAGCCAGCTGTTGCATTTCCTTAATAGCACAGGTATCACAAACAGAGGACCTTCTACTAGTTTCATGTGGAATTTATAATTTGATTCAATGATTCTTTCCTTATATTTTTAGTTGGTCCCAGATACTGAGGAGACAGCTTAAACCTGTGGAATGATGTGTGGGTTCTTTTTACACAGCTAGACTTTATATGATAAGCATAAATAAGTGGAAGATGAAGACTATGGACTGTTCTTGAGCTTCAAATTAATTTCTCTGCCAATGAGGACCATAAAAATTTTTGTTTCCTGTGAAAACTGGATTTTCTGAATTTTCAAATTTTCTATGCCTGTAGCTAAGTTATATTAACATCACTTTTCCTTCCCCTTAAACTTTCCCAGTTCTTTACACTGTAAAGTGTATTATTTTGGTTAAATATTTCCACCAGCAATCTAATTCTATAGGATATGAAAAATACGGTTCTCTAAAAACATAGTAAATACTATGAAATTCTGTATTTAAGGCAGCGTAATTTTCTCTATACATGCTATAGAAATATAATTTTGAGTTAGTATGCTCTGCTTGTGGAGTCAGATTGTGATGTCACTGAGAAACACCTACATACTTCAGTGGTGGTTCTTTGGAAGAGGAAAGGTTCGGAAAGGAAA
>VXBR01000480.1:4386-17433 GCA_013400215.1 Cisticola juncidis | reverse complement strand
CAATCACCAGGTACCCTGGCATTCAGCCAATGCACTCCTGCTGTTTGAGCCATTCTTTACACACCCCTTCCACTGCATCTCTCTGTTGCATATTCACATACGGGGGTACAAGGGCCACTGAATATCTGAACCTCTGTGATTTCCCCAACAGTTTTCATTGTTTGCAGCTCCCATCACAGATTCCCAGTCCCTGCCCCGTGGGCTCACATCTCTGGGGTGTGTCCCTTGTCCAAGAGGCAGGGCCTCTCCTTTGGGACATCCAGCTGGCCAGGTGTCCCTCAGCAGTCACACCTTTTCTATCTGGGGTTTATATTCTTTATGGACACTTTCCCAGGCTCTCTGTCCCTGTTTTCATCCCTCCCTGGGCTATAATCAGTGTGAGGCTGGGGAGCAGGGATGACTGATTTGTCCTCCTCAGCTGTCACCCTGTGGATGGAGGAGAATTCCCCTGGAACGCAGCGTTCCCGAGGAGCAGCACCCCCGGGGCAGGGATGCTAATCAAGCATCCCTAACTAACGCTAATGAGGGTGAGGTGAAGGCAGATTAACAACTGAAGGAGCTGCAAACGGGGACCATCCCTGCCTGTGGGACATCCCCAGCGCTCCCAGGTGCTGCCCATTCCCTTGCTGGTCCTCCTGGGGTGGTCCCTCCATCCCATGGGGTGGAGCAGAGCGAATTTAAGGCTCCCAATTTCCCCCTGCCCTTTTCTCCTCTGAGCCGGGACTTTGCTGTTTCTCTTCTGCCAAGGACCTCACCCAGATTCTTCCAAAGGTAATTTTTTTAAGTCTTAGGTTGTGTCAGCCAACCCAAGTGCCAGGGGTGAGTTTATTCAACCCAGACTGAACAACAATGTTTAATTTCTGTGCCCTCTAAATCCATTTTTATAGCCCGAGGTTTACCTGCTCTGCCACCCTGCAAGCAGCTCTCTGGTGTAGGTCACTCTCTAAGAAAAGGGAAAGAGGTCCTAAAACCTTCTCCTTTCTTGATGGCCTTTTAACAATTTGATTAAAATTTATTAGGTGGGAATTCGGGCTGAAAATACAGATATTTCCTAAATAAAAGCTTTTAATAAATGGGTTTAAAAACCTGAACTACACCCAGCCATTGCCCTTTAGTTAAGGGAAAAGTTTTTCTTGTGCCAATAAAAGTAAATTCTCTTTATCCTTTTCACCTTTACGCTCCTTAATTTAGGAACGGTGTTTAGCAGCTTGCTGAGTCTGTTGAGTTTTTTGAAATCATTATTTTATCTTTCTTTTGGCGGAGTTGGAATTTTTGGGAAGAAGGCTTTGTGCTTTTGGCCTCGAGTGGTTGAACGAGGTTTTGCAATGTCCGGTTGTTTTTAGGGTGGGCTAAATTTGACCCCATTTGTCCTTTCCCAGCTGGGGACCCTGGAGATGGGNGGGATGGGGTGGGATGGGATGTTCCCTTCCCTGCTTGGGGCACTGCTGGCATTGCCCTGCTCTGCTGAGATGGGCATTTTAAACCCATTCTAAACCAGGAAAAGATTATGTACAAAATAATAAATCCCTACGAAAGTGATGATCATTTAGAGAGGAGCAATATTCTGATTTTTGCTGTTGTTTTCCCGCTATATTGATGATGCGTGGCTCGATCCAGTGCAAACCCCAGCTGTTGTTTTCCAGATGAACTTTTGATTTTAGTGAAGCGGAATAAACGCCTTTGAATCGGTTACCACGGGAAGGAAAGAAAGGACAGGGAAGTGTTCAGTTGATTTGACGGGTCAGGTGAAATATTTCACAAATTAGCGGCACATTTAGCTGTAAGGAGAGATGATGAGGGAAATTTCCTTGCGTGATGTTATCGGCTGGAAAGGAATTACAGCAGCAGCTCTTGGCAGAGGGAGCTGGCAGCAGTGCAGCCTGAGGTTCTTGTAGGAGCAGAACAGAAAAGCCAGGTGCAGGAGGAGATTTCGTGAATTAAAAATGAACCCGCTCAGTCTGGGAGATCTTTGCACATCTGGCTGCGGAATAGCTGGGGAATGTTTGGGATTGGGAATAGCCGGGGAATGTCTGGGATTGGGAATAGCCGGGGAATGTCTGGGATTGGGAATAGCTGGGGAATGTCTGGGATTGGGAATAGCTGGGGAATGTCTGGGATTGGGAATAGCTGGGGAATGTCTGGGATTGGGAATAGCTGGGGAATGTCTGGGATTGGGAATAGCTGGGGAATGTCTGCGATTCCGAATAGCTGGGGAATGTCTGCGATTCCGAATAGCTGGGGAATGTCTGCGATTCCGAATAGTCTGTGATGCCTTTTGCGGTGCTCCGGACGGAAATGAAGGAATTTGGACGTGTGAAGTGTTTTGTTAACTGGAGCAATTTGCAAGCGCAGCCATCGGGGCCCTGGGTGCCTCCGGTGTGAATTCTCAGCGCTTGATTGTTTTTTCTGCATTAACTGCAGGGACTTCTCTCCGAACTTTGTTCTCACAGCAGCTTTTGCCAGAAAAAAAATAAAAACAACCAACCAAACAATCCCAAACCAACAACTTGGTAGGAAATCGCTCTACGGGGTTCTTTTAGCACCTAATAAATTTTATTTGTGTCTAACAACCCATGGCAGCACCTGTGCTGTGTCCTTGCAGCGGCAGAGGAGGAACGGAACAGATTCTGCTCCCTTCCAGAAATTCAGAGTGTGATGGGCGCTCCTCTGCCCTTTGCAGCCCCCGGATTTTCCCTGGTTACGGGCGTTCTTCAGCCTCATTAATTACAGAATTCATTTAGAAAGGTCTCCGTTAGGGAAATGCTGATTATTGCTGAGAAGGTGTTGTTTGTTCGGGTGGCCACAAGTTTTTCAAGTGTTGGAATTGTCCTTCTGTAGGGAATCCAGAGTCTGGGTTTGTAATTTAATACAATTAAATTATTGTATTATTGAAATTGTTATTATTGAAATATTGGGGTGGGTGTGAAGGGAAGCAGCGCCAGGAAAGGCAGGGGGGTCTCAGGCTCCAACACCACATCCCATGAGGGATTCCCGGTGAGGAATTCCCGGGGCTCTGTTCCTTCCGGAGCTGCAAGGACAGGACAGGGATTGGGCTGTGGATGATTTTGCTGGTTCCCATCAGAACTCTGCTCTTACTGCTCCAGGAATCTCCTCCCTCCTGTTTGCTGCCTCTCAGCAGTTCAATATAAACAGCCTGTTCTTATTTTCTTAACAGAAACAATTTCAGGCACTTCCCAGAAGTTCGGGATCATGAATAATGAAAGATTTTATTTTTAATTTCCAGAACAAAATAAGACTATGAAATGGTTAGGCAAAACACTTGAATCCAATTAGGAAACAACTTGGTGAAGAAGAAAACCTTGACACTTATTTTGAGTATTTGATTCCCTACAATATCAATTTAAATGTAAATTGTGCTTTGGAGAAGAATGCTTCCATCAGAGGCTAAAAGCGTGTGGTTTATGCTCAGTGTTTTACAACTGGGTTATCTCAGACCTGGCTTTATAGTCATTGCCTGTGGGCAGAATTCCACCTCAGCACTTAGAGCACAGGCAGTAATACCCTCCTGCATCTGTTTTTCAGCAGATTGGTGATAGAATTGTGTGATTAAATAAGAATTTTTATGATTTCTTTTCCCGTAGTAGATTGCAATCGATATATTTAGGTTTGATTTTGGCTATAAAATCCTTAGCCTGCGAATAAGTGGGGTAAGAAGTTGCAGGTTGGATTGTTCCTGGCAGAACTGAAGTGGTGAGATCCCAAATTTTTATAGATGAGAGGTCTTGGGGGAGCTTTGAGCTGTGTTTAGTGCCAGGTGATGAGGTGAGCTCATGGCTGTGTTTCATCACCTCAGAGCTGGGCTCTGTTCAGCTGGGCCCTTCCAGAAAATTCAGTGTCCAATGCTCCTCATGGCAGCTGCCTGGGATCCCTCAGCTGCTTTAGCACCAGCAACAGCCCTAAAACTGCTCCAGCTCCTGCCTGGAGATCAGAGCAACCCCAGGGGTTTGTGGTGTGAAAAATGTCAGAATGGAGATGCTGTGAATAACCCCAGCAGCACGAGGGGCAGCTGGAGATGGAGGAAATACCAAATCAAATGGCACTGACTGTTATTCCCAGGATCTAACAAGGTTTTTGTAAATATTTAAAGTGTTTGGATGCGTTGCAGATAAGCTCTTAGTGCAGGGCTTGGATCTCTTCAAATGCAGGTCTCTCACAAGCCTGGCTGGTTTGGGTTTGACTTTCAGCAGCTCCATCCAAATATTAAAGGCAATAAATGCCCCTGTATAGCTGCACTTAAAAAGAATCTTTTAAAGAAGTGAAAATCTGAAGGTTTGATGGTTCATATCTCTCCTTTCTCGTGTGAAAGAGGAGCAGGCAGGAAAGGGTGGTGACCCTGCCATGAGCTGAGCAGCACCAGCCTGGCAATCTCCATGGCCATGTCCTGTGCACTCAGGCATCTTTTTAGAAAGGAGATTTAGTTCTTTCTGGTTTTTTTTTTTTTTTTTTTTTTTTTTTTTTTTTTTTTTAAAATCAGTGCTTTAAGCCTCCTTTTTCCTTGTATTTTCCTGAAGGACCCTGTGGCTGCTGGAGCTGAGCAGGGGCTCCTTTAGACCTGTTCTACAATCCAGGAGCTGCCCTGCAAACAGGGATTTGTCCCTTCCCATTTCCAGCACGTGTTAGTTACTCCTTGGATTGATGTGTCAGGTTATTTTTTTTCCTTTCCTTGAGAAACTTTTCTCTCTCTATGGCATTTGGCAACTTCGTGCTTCAGCCTTGTTGTTCTGCTCTGTTCATATTTTTAAGATGTGTGCTCTACAGGCAGAAAATAAATTCTGAGGTGGAGGGCACCTGTGTGGAACAGCCCCGTGTCAAAGGCAGATAAAATATCTCCCACTCCCTGACAGCATCAGATTTTTGTCACCCCGTTAATGCCGCTTCCCTATCGCTCAGGAGGAGAAACACTTTGCCTCTTGATTTATGGGCCCTGACAGGGAGGTGTCCAGGATGATTAATTACAGCCCTAAATGACAGTGCCCTCATTCACACCTCCCTGGCCGGGATGATTGAAATTAATAAATATATCTGTGTGGCTGTGGAATTTGCCATTGCCTGTTCAAATATTGATACACTTGACGTGCTGGGAAGGGATTTAGCAGAGGCAAAGCCTTGCAGTCTGTACCTTGCTGCCTTTCATAGCCGTTTGTAGGGAGGGAAAGAAGCAGAAGATTCTGGAACTGATTGGAAGGTTATGAATAATTTTCAGAGAAAATGTTATGACATTTCTTTGGCAGTTTAAGCCCTTGCTTTCTGCGAGTGTTTTGATGATTTTGTCCTTATATTTGTCATTTATTTTTGAAAATACTGGCTTTGAAGTCTGTTAATTACCTTGAGGACTGTATTTTTGGGAGCTGTCTGGCACGCTGGGGCCCTCAGGAAGCTCTGCCTCGCCAAGAGGAGAGCACAGTCACTGGAGCACCCAGGATTTTCTGTCTAACCCCTCCTGGTAGCTCTTGTTTGGGTGGCTCTGATGAGATTCCAGTGGGTTTGGATGTGAGAGGCTCTCAGGGCATGAAGAAGGAACAGAATTAAGAGGGTGCCAGAGCTCTGGGGGTTTGTGATGCCACTCAGGGGCTGCTCCCAGCAGGAAAAAAGGGCAGCCCCACCTCAGCAGAGATGTTTGGCCCCATTTTTCCAGCTCTTCCAGGTTATCCTTGGAGCTGCTCTTGCCCATGCTGGGTTCACACTCAAACTGCTGGAAATGTGCATTTTGCACACAGAATTCTCACCAACAGCACCGGGGTCAGTCAGATGCTGCCTCTGCCACCCTGGTGGCTGCAGCAGGGGTGGAAAGGTCCAAGCAGCCTCTTCTGGTGGTGGAAAACCCAGAAAGCTGAGTGGTGATGCCAGCAAAGCATGGGAGCTCTGCAGTGGGGCCTCCTCAGGGGTGGGACAGGTGCCAAAGGCATCCCTGAATCACCTGAACCTGGAGAGGGATGTTTGCCTCTTTATCAGCACTGGAACCTTTAGTTTAGATCCCTTAATGTTGCTTTTTTGGGGCTGCTTCCCTTCAGATTCCATCCATGCATTTGTATGGGAAGGCCAGCGTGGAATATCCAATGTGCTCCCGGTTTTGGCTGCTCTGAACCAAACTCCTGAGTTTTCAGGCTCAAACTGTAAATCCACAGACTAAATGGAAATTTTCAGACTGGTTTTTCTGTGTCCACCTGAAACCTGTGCTTGTCCAGGTCCTCCTCCCGTGCCCTCATGGAAAGGCAACGCTGCCTTTCGGAGCTTGTTTCAACTCCAGCATTTCTGTGCAGCTTATTTTCAGTTTTAGCTTGAACTCTCTGCCTCAGCCCCCTGTGTGTGAAGTGGAGATAATTCTGCTGCCTTACCTTGTCAGTTTAATTAATGTTGTGGAGCATTCAGATAGCGACAAACAGCCGAGAAAAGCCCAAAGGAAATGAAAAATTCTCTCTTTGGAGCAGTGTTTGGACAGTCGGCAGGAGATAAGGCTCAGACACACTCTGAAAAATGAGGCAACCCCAAAATATTAAATCCAGGCTCATTTAGAGAAAGGACTGAACTCGGTGTGCTCAGGGAACAGGCACACGTAGGGAAGGGCTGATGATGTAATTAAAAACTTGTAAATGAAGAAAATGCACAGCCAGGTGGGGCTGAGGGTGGACAGACAAAGTTATGCCACGTCAATAATTTCTGTAATTATTGAGGGACTTAAATGAGATGTTCTGGCTGGTTTTGCCCTGAGCTTGTGCTAAAATCACTAAAAAACACAAACAAAACCACAAATTAACCACTTAAACTTTAATTAGTGAAAAATATTTCCCTCTGAAAGTCTGTCTATTTTCTTATTATTTCTGGGTGGCTTCTGATAGGAAAATGCGTTGTGGATTACAGGGCCAGATGTTCTATAGGAAAAAAAAGGTTTATTTCCAACTGAACCTTTAAAGAAAAACAAAAAGTAGGCAGGCACTAAACCCGGGAGTTTGGATTGGGTTTTCTTTTTATTAATATGAAAATCTCCCCTGATGTGCCTGAAACCCACCTGCTGCAGGATGAGTTAATTTGGCTGTGATTTTGTGCTGGTGACATCGGGGAGGGGATGTTCAGTGCCGGGAGGGGATGGGGGGAGTGCCTGGGATGGGCTGGGATGGGCTGGGATGGGTTAATTCCTGCCGGGCTGGCAGGAGCCGCTGACAGCTTCATTTCCATGGCAGGGAGGGGAATTGCAGCCTGGTTGGGTCATCTGAGGGTACGGCTGAACATCTGAATCCCTGTGAGGGATTCTTGGTGAGGTAAAATCCACACCAGAGCAGTCCTTGTCCTTCACCTCTCTGCTGAGGGCCCTCCAAGCCACAGGGCTGCTCCTGGAGAGGGAAAAATCCCAGATTAATTGCGGATTCCATTCACACCGCTCCCCAAATGATCCTGAATTTTCTTTGAAATGACAAGCAATTATGGCCTTTTTTCAGGGGCTGCATCGGGAGATAAAATGTCTCTCAAACCCTTTCAGGTGTGTTGTTAAACAGCCTTAGTAATTGAGGGCTACAGGAATTAGTGTGAAGCCTAATTGTGAGTAAAGAATGAAATGAAAGTTTCTGGAAAGCATCGGAGCTGTTGCTGAATTGTGCAGATTTCAGTAGTGTTTGGCACTTTCCCTCAAGAACTGTGAAAAATCACCTGTGATGAGCTGTAAACTGTGGAGGGACAGAGAGAGTTTGTGTGAAGAGATTCAGGTTTGTCTGATGGGCCTTGGAAAAGGCAAAAATGGAATAAAATCCCCTGCTGAATCCCCTCTTTTTTTTTTTCTGAGAGCCTTCCTGCGCCAGCTGGGATTCCAGGCAGAGGCTGGGCCAGCACAAACCCATTTGGCATCCCCGGGATCTCCAGGGTTTGGGGCTGGAGGTCTCCATGGCCATAAAAAAGCCCTTTTTCCACCAGCAGCAGTTCCTCTGAATTTCCCCGTCTCGTTTCCATCCAGGCAAGGTGGAAGGTGCTGAATTTCGGGGCTGCTGTCACAGAATGAGCGCTCCCTGTAGAGAACATACCTGAAACATTGGGAAAAATCCCTGTAGATCTGTCCCTGTTCAAATGCGCCATGGCCAAGCGGCAGGGAGGGTGATTTAAATACTGGATATCTGCACATGAACGGGCTCGTTTGGGTGGAGTTCCAAAGGAATTAATTGTTCCAGCACCGCCAGCAGATCTGAGGAAAGGAGCACAGCAGCCTCTGGGCTGGCTTAGGGAATGAGGGAATCAAATCGGCTTTTATTGGGATGGTGAGGGAATCATCCAGGAGGGGCTAACGAAGGAGTTAATTGTGGGTGCGTTCCATGGTGAAGCTCTTTGGTGACCGGTTCCGGTGCTCAGGGAATGAATTCCCGTGTTGAGATGCTGTGATCAGTGAGATCCGCTGCAGGGTGATTTGTGAGCTGGGGGAGGTGGGGAGATGCTCTCCTCTGGCAGAAATACAGCTGAGGAGGCTGCTGAGGCACTGGGTGTTATAATTAATCCATTCCTCAGCAGGGCTCTGCTGGAAGTGAAGGGTTCCTCAGGGACACCGGGGTGGACCGGTCAGCACAGGGATTCTGCTCCTCACAGTGACCCCTGTGCTGAGGAGGAGTTGTCCCTCCCCAAAGGCTCAGCCTGGCTGAACAGAGCACTGTGCTCAGCCCAGGGCNCGCAGCTGCCCTGCTGCTTGTGCAGTGCTCGGGTTTCCCTTTGGGACAGGGATGGACCAGCACTGAGCCCCGCAGGCTGCACCAAACCTTGCTGGCCCAGAGGAGTCCCCGTGCAGGGATTGTCCTCCTGGAATTCCTGGGAAATCGGGAAATTTGATAAAAGCTGAAGGAAAACAGGGCTGTGAGCCTTGTCCTGTGCTGGGCAGGGAGCTGCTGCTGGGGTCAGCAGGAATCCTGGTTTGGAGGGGAAGGGAAGGGATTTTCTGCACTTGTGGTACAAGAGAGGTTGGAGAGAAACTGAAAGAGGGGAAATTGAGGTTACAAAAGAAATCCTTCCCTGTGAGGGTGGCAGCCCTGGCACAGGGTGCCCAGAGCAGCTGTGGCTGCCCCTGCATCCCTGGCAGTGCCCAAGGCCAGGCTGGAGCAGCCTGGGACAGTGGGAGGTGTCCCTGCCATGGCACTGGATGGGATTTAAGTTCTCTTCCAACCTAAGCTATTTCTGATTCTATACAGAATTTCTTTCCTTCCCTGGCAGTGCTTTCACATGTTTGACAAACAGCTCAGCACCCTAATTCTTATTTTTACAGTTCACTGCTGTTTCATATTGACAGTATCCATCTCTCCCTCCCTTTATAGTGAACCTTTCATTGATTTATTGTGATGGTTCTTTAAATCCCTCATGAAAGAGCGAATAATCTCTTGGCATTTCACACACCTTTTAATTATAAATAAGTTAAAGAATGGAAAATCCCTCAGAAGCATTAAAAAATCCCCTGTAGTTATATCTTTTAGAAGAGAAAAAGTAATTGAAAAGAAAGGGAAGAGTCTGTAGGATCATAAAGGAGCTTACACGGAATTGTTTATGCCCCTGTGTGCCTGGTGTGATGTGTCAGTGCAGCCGAACTCTGCATTTTATGGATTTCCTCCCTGGATTGTCTCAGACACGTGTCCATAAAACCCTGCTGTGTTACACAAGGCTGAGGAACATCACTCCTGTTGCTCTGAACCTTTTAATTCCCCAGTTCCTCTGCACAGAGCAGCCTCACCTGTGGTTTGTGCCTTGCATGGAGAGGGGATCTGGAGTCAGGGATTGTGGAATGTGGAATATCCTGGGCTGGAAAGGGCCTGATGGAGCCATGGAAGGAGCAGCTGAGAGAGGTCAATGGCAGTAAAATCCAAAATAACTGCCTGTTATCTAGCTCTGAACTCATTTGCAGGGAGCTGGCAAACAGATGCAATTAGGAATTCAGTTTGCCCATAATTACAAAGAGCAGCTCAATGCTGCTCACGTTGCCCAAATCAGCTTTGCTGCAGGATGGATGAGGCTCTCACCCTCTGAGACAACATTTGAGCCCTTTTAATTGTCCTTTTAGAAACAGATTTCCTTGCTGTTACCCACCAGTACTCCCAGTTATCCTGTGCAAATTCCCAAATGGGTTGGAATCCTGGTTCAGTGGGACGTGTGCTGCTAGATCAGGGAGACCACAGGGAATTTATCTCTGCTAAATTTGGTATCAGGTATCAAAATCGGTATTTGGTATCAAAATACCAAATCTGATTTGGTATTTTCCTGGAAAATCTGCACATTAGGACAGTGAAAAGAGCCCTGCCATAAGTGCTTAACAGATGCCTCACAAAGTAATTCCTACAGCTTTTTTTCCATCAGGAACTTGTTTTTAAGGAAGTTACCAGTGGGGCAAACTGCTGGGGCTGCCTCCATGGGCCTGAGCATCTCCCAGGAATTCTGAGTGAGGAGGGCAGTGGGAGGGCTGTGCTGGGCCTGCAGAGGGAATTCCTGCTGGAATTATGGAGAATTTAGGGAATGGGAATTTGCAGGTGGGGGTGGCAGGGAATGTGATGGGAGAGGGAGTGCAGGGCTGAGTGGGATCCGTCAGGAATTTGAGCTGTCCCAGCCCCTTAGTGCTGGATTAACTCCTGCCCTGCCCAGCTCTGGGAGCAGTTGGGTGAGAAATCAAATTCTGATTTTGGTTCCCCACTCTGGTTCTGGGATGCTGGATTTCATAGCCTGGCCCAAGCTGACATTTAGCAAAGCAATTTAAAAGGATGTGAGTGAGAATGACCCCGTCCCTGGAGCTGTGGGATGGGATCAGAGAAGAACCAGGCAGAATTTCTGCCAGCTGAGCCTTCCCCCTCTGCTGAACAGAGATTATCCCACAAACAGCCCGGGGTTGAGCTCTCCCAGGGGCTGGTGGTGCTTTCATTAGGATTTTGGCTGATCTTTAGGCTTTGTTGCATCCCTGCCCTTCTGCAGAGGTAAAATGGACAAATAATTCCTACAAAACTGTGCTTAGATATTTGATCTCTGCTGTTCCTGACTGCACAGGGTCACACTGTTACATGAGAGATTCTCCAGCATTCCCTATCTCTAAGCTGGAGTCAAACTGAAATTTAGGATCTTGTGTTGTTGCCTTGGCTGAATTCCTCTCTCCTAAACAGCAGGTTTTAATCCCAGCCCTGCAGAGACAGGCAGTTCTGCTGTGTAAATAAATTCATGGTAAATCCCCAAAATCCACAGAGTCCTGTCTGTCTGGAGAGCCCAAAAATCCCTCAGGTCCCTCCCGTGCCTCAGTTTCCTCCAGCACATTCACCTGCCCCTGTGGTTGTGAGGTTTCCAAATGGTTTGGGACTCATTCCCTGGGATAAATGAGTTCCTATAAAAACAGCCCTGGTAAAATGAATCATGCCTGGGAGGTCCACAAAAATCTTTATAGACACACAAGGTAATTAATTAGAAATAGTCCATTACTGGGGAATAGGTTTAGGATTCAATTTTTAATTTAGTATTAAATTGCTTAGGGACTATTTTCTTTTACATTTTCTTATATCCTTAGCTCACTCCACAGTGTTTGATACTCTGCTGTTCTGCCACTGGAGAGCAGCCCAAACCCTGGGATCCCCAACAGGGGAGCAAATGGGACCCCCCAAAACCCAAACCAGCAGAGTTTGTACACAACTGTTATTGGTGAGGCTGGAGTTGGCAGAGCAGTTTTAAATTCAGATTTTTATTTAATATAAGGATGCTATCTAAACCTGCAGCAAACCCACAAGCAGAATAATCCAGCATTCCTAAGGAATCCTAACTCTAACTAAACTTTGGGAGGAGCAGACACAGCTCTGTGGATGTGCAGACAAATCCTTCTCTCCTGCCACTGGGAGCCCGTTGCTGATTATCTGGGGTTGTTGCTATTTCTGTCCTGTTGTTCCATGATTAGTTAACTGACAGAAAATTGCCTGCTCTGTCTTCATCTTTTCATGATTTTAAATGCTTAGATGAAGCTGATTCCAACCCTTTTTATCAAAGCTTTTCCTTCAGTTCCTGAGAAAGACTAAACCCCAGACACTGCTTTTAACCAGCAACTTCATCTTAAATTGCACTTCTGGATGGGGACAGGAATAACAGAAACAATCCACCAAAGACACAAATCCAAAATTCAGCATTATTTCTGTACCCTGCACTTATATTTTGTACACAATGTAATTTAGAGTGCAGCTCATTTAAACTGTAGAACACACAAGGGAGCTCCTTAACACTTGATTGGGTTTTGAGATAACTGAAAGAGTAAAATGGGAAAAAAAATGTTGCATTTTGGGCTGGGAGAGTGGAGGGGTGACATGGGCTGTGCTGCTGAAGGATACAGAACTCTGGCATTAATAACACATCCCAGGAGCTCTAGGAATAAATCCCTTTTTGCTCTTCAGTTCAGTGGCTCCCCAGCCTGAGCAGATTAGCTGGGTAAAGGTGTTCTGCTGTGGGGTGGGAATGATTTTCTTAGAGAGCACTGGGCAGGGCCGGGCTGGGCTCCAGTCAGAGGAGAGGGAAGCAGGGACCCCCTTTATCCTCCTGCCGGGACCCTTTATCCTCCTGCCGGGACCCTTTATCCTCCTGCCACAGCTCCCCGAAACGCACAGGGATTGCAGAAGAGCCCATTTCTGCAGCAGAGCCAGTCCTTGGGTCCTGGCAGATTGGGCAATAACAGCACAAAGCACCTCTCATTCCCCGTTCTGCTTCACGCTCACCTGGACAATGGAGATGGGCTGAATTCACTCTCATTGCTGGATATTGGCACGAGCTGCTAAAGCCTTTTCTTTGGGCTTTATTAAAGGAGGGGTTTAGGGACGGGTTTGTGTGCAGGGATCTCTTAATGAATCTCTTCTGGAGTGATCATCAATCACTGCTGAGGGATCAGTGGATGGAGGGCCAGGCTGTGGGGATGGAGCTGCAATCCCTGCCAGGCACAAATAAATCAGCAGCAGAGCCCTCAGTGAACCCGGGCTGTGCCTGGCAGGGACCCTCAGCAGGGACTGAGCTCTGCTGTGGGCACCACGGAGGGCTCCAGGGAATGGGGGCTCCCGGGGATGGGGG
>VXBR01000479.1:497878-530741 GCA_013400215.1 Cisticola juncidis | reverse complement strand
CGGTGGGGCCTGTTCGGTTCCCTCCGCCGTCAGCGCCGACCCCGGGCGGGGCAGGCAGCGAGCAGCGGCGGCGGGGGTCAGCCCTCCCGGGATGTCGCAGAGTGCCATGTCCGAGACCTACGGTAGGATCCGGGGGCGGGGTGAGGGGATCCCCCTCTCCCTCCTCCCCGCTGGGGGAGCGGGCCCGGGGTCGGGCAGTGCCCCCTGAGGAGCGGGGAAGGAGCCGGTGGGACGTGAGGGCTCCCCGGGCTCGGGCGGGTCCCGCTGCCCTGAGCCTCCAGCGCCTGCCCCGCCCGTGGCTGCCCGGCCGGCCCGGCAGTAGCGCTCCGAGTTACCCTTCAGGGTGAGCAGGGACCGGCTTGGATGCTGCTTGTTGTGGTCCGGGGAGTCCAGAAGGAAACTTGCAGTGGGCGTCCCTTGGGAGAAGCTGCCCGTTCCTTCACTTCGAGATGGTGGGTGCTGCTGCGGGCCGAGTGAAGGTTTCGGTCCTGTTGTCTTAGGCGTGCAGACGTCGAAGGAGTTGACTGTGAGAGTGCGTTGGGAGGAAAAAGATGAGTGGGTACGTTCGTATGTGCCTGTGTTGGCGTGGGTGTCTGACTGGTACTGGTAGGGAAACATCCCATGGAGTAAAGTCGGAATGCAGGCGCTGACAGGGCGTGTCCAGTGCGTCGCTGGGAGGCATCAAAGAGAAGTGAGGAGTCAAAGAGGCAAGCAGAGCTGGTATTGCTGGCTAGGTGGAGGAGATGAGAAACAACTGAATAGTAATAATTTATTTTTAATTTTACTGGAAACTCTGCTTTGAATAGATTTCTTTTCTACCATTTCTATACCATACAGTTGTGTAATATTTTCCAGTATAAAGACACTGTTGTACATATAAACATACTCTAAAGCTATGTAATAGGTTCATAGTCGTAGCCCATGAGAGTAAGATCAGAACTGAATATGGAATAATTGAATAATCAAAGCAGAATTGGGCACGACAACTTGGGAAACTGTTTTGGAGGTTGGGATGTCCATCAGGAGTAAGCCAAGTGACCTGGTTTTCTACTGTGTAAGTAATTTTATTTTCAATACTGTAGTCATCAGTGCTTGATGTTCAGTCTTCCTGGTCAGTGCTTCAGTGTACAGCAGGTGCACAGAACCAAGGGCAGAATGAGGAAAGAGTGTGGGGCAACCCTTGAAGTGCCAACATTAGGATACTCAGACCCTGCTTCTTCTGTCCATCTGTTCTAGAAACATGTAAAACTTACCTGTAGAAACCAGAGGGGTGTGTTTTGTCCATCTAGATTTGAGTTTAAACTAGTTCTTCATGCTCTGTACTCCTGTGATCTAGAGCTGGGATCACTTTGGCTATGCTTGTGGTGGTTTCTGAGCAAAAGAGCGGGTAGAAAACCAGAGATGACAGCATCTCAGTGGTGCTCCTCCTTTGATGCTGCAGTACTAGGTAAGCCAAGTAGATGATTGGTATCTTAAACCAGAACAATTAAATGTTTTTCGCATTGTTCCAGTGATGCAGAATATAGGGATAGTAAGCCCACTGGAGCTGTTGATACTTTCTGATTATTTTGGTATCCTAGAAAACAAGCCCTTTGAAATGGAAGCTTTGTAGTTGTGGGTTGTCCCTGTTACTTGTTTAATTCTTGTTTGATATATTACCTTTTGGAGTTTCCATGTTTGTCCTGTGCACACATAGGCTACAAAAAATTCAGAGCTAGAATGCTTGAGAGTGTCAAGATTAGAGAACACAGAAGAATAAAAGTTGTTATAGCATAAAATTTAACTAATGGCCCGACAATCTCTGACCATAACAGTAGTCACTAACTAATTTTGCAGTCCACATATGTAGCAGCCCCATTGACAGATCATTGACAAAGTTAGCAGTACCATTTGATTAAATTATGGATCTTCTGTGCTAGATGAAGTCTCTAGATTTAATGTGCTCAGTGTCCTAACAAAGAGTGTTTTGTTGCTGACCACTGGAGGTCAGTTTTCCCCTGGTGACTGAGACTGAGACTCACTGTATCCCCCCTCCTGGAGTCCATAGAGTTTGTAAATGCTTAGTCATGAATTAGATTTTTCTTGTTACCCGAATTATGACCTGTTCAGTCGTGTAACCTCAAGTGTTTTAGCCCATACAGATAGGCTCAGGAAACTGGTTGCTGCTTGGGTTGGTATTTTTCTTCCCAAAGTTGTTTTGCTGACTGACTTTTGTATGAGCTTATATGATTAGTTTTGCTGTTTCAACTTCTCTTTCTGTTGAAAGGGGAGATATTTTTTTCAATATTTTTCTTAATCCATGGGGAATTAAGAGCCTTTCCTCTGGCCACCATTGTTAATTTCATGTCTCCTGGGGTTTTTTTTACTTAGTTTCTTCCTCTGTGTCAAATTCTGTCTTCTTTGAAGGTTTTCTGTTTACTCACTTTTCCCAGCTTGTTCTGTCCATTATTGAGATTCTTCTCTCTTCCTTCTTTTCAATCAGGGTTCTGCAGCTTCTCAGTCTTGACACTAAATTTTGCTTATAATTCATATTTTCACTCCTGCAGATCTATTACATCTGTTATGTATCTTCTGTTCTTAGCTTTATCTGTTCAATTATTTACGTGTTCAATTCAATATCTATTCAATTCTTATGTGTTCAGTTTATTTCCCGTACAAAGTGCCAAAACCAAACCAAACATGAATACAAGATAACTCCATGAATTTTGAGACTGGGTTTAGAAAGGACATTTTCCTGCTGCTTTTGGGAGAAAAGGCTCATTGTTTTAGAAGTTTGACATTTAACAGTGGAAACAGATCTCTTATTCATAGGAAAACTCTTTTAACTCGAGTTTTCTGAGATGTAATGGCCTTTCTGTAGATAATTGCCATGTAACAACACATGCATGTTTTAGCATCCCAATGCAAAATATACATGTTTTTCTGGTAAATACAGCCTGACAGAAAGTCACTTATCCTTAATAAATAAATGTAAAGCAACCTTTGGATTTTAAATGGTAGAAGGATGAAAGTGGTACGATGTGTACAATGTGTATGATTCAAGTCAAATCTCTTCACTCCTTAGTTCCTTGTGTTTTTTTTCACCAGCATCTACAAATCCCAATCTGGTCACATAAGTTTACCAATCTCTGTCATTGGCAGAGAATGTATAGTCTTTCCATCTATTTGAAAATAATTCTTTTTGGTGTGGACAATTTGATTAATCCTTTTCTCACCATCCCATGCCCTGCCATTTACCTGATGGTATTTGCATTTATCACCCTGGTCTTCAGTTTGTTTCAAATCTGATGTGATTTCTTAGAGTGCATAGCTCTTTCCCTTGTAAGGATGCAGAATTTCCCTCTTTGAAGCATTCTTTTTGCAGATTTGAATAGAGCCAGATTGATCTGTTCTACCTGTTTATCTTGTTAACTTTCTGCTAGAGAAAGGAGTTAGCAGTGGGAATAGCTCCTCCTTTTATTTCGAGGCAGCATGTGCCAGTAGAAATGCTTCAGAGTGCTCTTTCCTCCTGCCCTTGTGCCATCAATGAGAGAGTTTCCAAAGGGCCAGCATTAGGGAATATAAGTTCTACTCTATAGCAAGGAGTTGGGAGGATTTCAAACTGAGATTGGGGATATAATTTGGTCTCCCCTTATCCCTACCCCTACCCCACCCTACCTTATTAGCAGTGTAAAGGAAACTATTTAATTATCATTGCATTTTAAAGACTAAGCTACAGCATCTCAGAAGCTGTTTGACTATTTCTTCTGCTGGAGCAGACTTCAGTCAGAGGAGGAGGTTGGATGTCTGGGGGTGGTTGCCACATCAGCCATCTGTTTTTGCTGGTGCTTGAGTCAAAGCCCACAATTGTCTCTCTTCTCCTTTCCCCTCAGCTCACACTGAACCACCACCCCCAAAAGAAAAAAAAAAGAAAAAAACAAACACAAAAGACGTGATGTAATTTATGCTGTTTAACATCTTGTGCTGCTGGTGCATCTTTAGGGTGAAGCCACAATTCTATGCTTTTTTGGCTGTGCTAGAAAATAAGTTTTATTTCCTGCACCCCCTGCCAAGTTTGGGATCAGGTAATGCACGTAGCTCTCAGAGGGGAGTAAGCTGATTCTTTATAATGCCTTATTTCTTTAAACAGCCATCCTATGCTGTGTTTCATCTCCTTATGGTTTCTGTAGTGCATATTTTGTAGCCTTTTTTCCCTTTAGCACAGAGTTCAGTTTTGATCCTAAATTCCTACTGTATAAAAACGATCTTATTTAAAGGCAAAGTTCTTTAACTTTTCTAGACTTTTTCAGTAGCCAGTATGGCAGCAAGCATTTGTAACATCTGAATGATGTTTTCAGCTTTTCTATGAAGAAGGATCAACAGAATTAAAAAGAAAAGTTTCTCTAGGGTGACAACGTTGGCAGCTGACTGGAATGCTGGAGCTCTGAGCTGCTTTGTCAATTAGGAAAGAAAAAAGGGAGGAGATTAAAGAAAGCAATGAAATGAAATTAACTTCTCTGGGAAGAGGACACCAAAAAGAAAAACTGGAGCAATTAAGCATTAGTGCAAACACTAGAATGTGAGTTGCATTTGTTGAAGTTGCTAAGAATGAATATATAGTTTAAGTCCACAGTGATGGTCTGAAAGAAGCTTTCTGCCCAATCCCATTTGATTTCTGTGCTTCCAAACTGTGCTAAATTTTACATACATCTGTACAGGTTAAATAGAAAACATTTCATGTCCTAAATCATGTGCTAAAATAAGTAATAAAAGTGTAGTTGATGTGTTACCAGTTGTCACACGGAATGACATTATAAGAAGTTGCAGAATAACAAGATGAAAAATGTTCTCCCTGTTCTTACCTGGTATTGCCTTATTTGTTAATATGCTAGGCTGTGAACTTAAAAGTTTGTTAAATCTTGGTATTTTTAAGATTTCGTGTTGGCAAAGCCTTTTTCTTGTCCTTCCTTGCAGTTGGTTAAATGTGCAGAGTATTCCATGTTTCCTTAACCGTGTGATCCATTTCTCATGGATAAACTGATAACATAAGTCTAAAAGCTTTTTGGTAGTTTGGATAATTTACATAAAATTGGAGTTTAAAATGATAGAAGCATGGTTATATTTGTAAATGTAACAGTGTCTTTGAGTCTATATATGGTTGGAAGCACTGCTACCTGTGGTGCAGAAAGACTATAATGTTTTTGTTAGAATACTAACATTTTCATTTTATGTGGACTAAAATACATTTCTCTTACTTTCATACTGTGGAAAATGTGAAAGGTAACTAGCTTCAAGTTTCATCTTAGAAGGCCCATTTGCTATTGTGTCAGATGGAAATTTATTTTTTTTGTCTACTAAGTAAGCAGGCATGGAACTGGCATCCAAGTGATTTATTTGTAGGAGAGATTAGCTTTTAAATTTATCTGGCACAATAGAATCTTGATAGGAATTACGAGTCTATTATGAAGCGCTCCTAAAATATATTATCAATTTAAAGACATGAATATAAAATCCCCAAATAGCACTGTTGCTTTCAGAGCAAAATATAAAGCACCTCAATTTCAAACACCTCAGGGAAAAATGCCCTGCTGTTGTGATTCTCTTCCTGACCAGTCCCTGGCAGCGACGTGGCTGTCCCAAGGCCTGGCTGGCCTGCGGCCTGTCTGTGCAGAGGGGAGCAGTGTGTTAAATTTGCTGCTCACTGTGGGTTTGTGGTTTGCACAAATTCGCCTTTGTGAGCCACATTGGACAGCCAGTGCTTGCAGTTACAGAGCAGATCAGTGGGGAAACAGAGTTTTGGTTTTAGCCTTTCCCTGGCTTAGGTTTGCGGTAGCTGTTGTTCTACTGTCAGTACCACGAGTCTTCCGTGGGAAAAAAAGGAAGGTAAACTTAAATTTTGTAATTGTTTGTAAGGAGAAAAATCTGACAAACAGCATTCACCAGATACACAGTAGAACCAGTTTTAATTGGATTTCAGATTTATGTTTGGAAAACAACAGAATCAGAAACAGATTATTTTAATTGTCTGTGTCTCAGAATATCTTGCATTTTGAGGTACTCTGAAAGTGGTAAAACCAGTGAAATTACACACAGAGTAGTTTAAATATACAAAATTGTGTAAAAGGCAGCTAACCACTGATATTTGATCCATAAAAATTGAAACTTTGCTTTCTTTAAAGGGGACTTTTTCTTAACCTAACGCTTTGGGCTATTTATGATATGTACATTTCATTTTAACAGTGAAGACTTGGTAGAGTGAAGGGTTCTCAGCTTCGGCGCGTTTTGCAGTTGAGGTGACATGAAGGGCCCTTCTTTAGAGGAGTTAACACAGAATTTTCACAACCTGAAGGAAAATCCTTTCTGTGACTATTTTTTTTTTTAATACATAAAGCATGAGCAGCTGGGTGGGGGCGTGACAAATGAGAGGATTTTGGAACAGAAAGTCTTGAGCATGTAAGTGGTCATATTTGTGAGCAAGAAACAGCCATCTTCTGAGACGGGTGGAATTTAGAATCTATTCTGAGCTTGTTACAACATTTCAAACAAGAAGGACAAAATGTAAAGAAGGAAAAACCCTTAGTAAAACATTACCTCATTTTAAATATGAATAAAATCCAGAAGACAGGTGAAGACAAAGAATGGTAGACATTTCCAGGACTCATAGCCCTGTCTTTTTAACAGTGGGTATCTTCTTAGCGTTTGAGAAACTTGCTTGTTCCTTTTGCCGTTGCTAGGGAGTGTTTATGATATACCATAACAAGTAACTCCTTCATGAAATGGAATGAGCACATAGATTTGTGTGTATCTTAAATTCTATTTTTGAAACTAAGTACTCAAATGAGGTCCTGGTAGAGGATTTTATCAGTTCTTTGACTTACTTAGCATAATGTAGTTTTCTTTTTATTCTGCCATCCCCTGGGCCAATACCCACATAGCCCACTTGACAGCTTTGAACACTCTTAACAAAATTAATGTTTTCATTTTTGATGATATTGCAAACTTCATAATTTTCCTTGCATGTTTACCAGATGTCTTCTGGAGACCTGCTCTGTTTCTTAGAGAAACTGTGCAATAAAGAGTAAAAAATCTGCTGCTGGTAGAAAAATAAATGGGGAATCTTGCATGAGCTGTAAAGGTTGTCTTGGTGGCAGTATATTAGGGGAAGCAGTTGTAAGCTTTCTAATCAGTTTATCATTTTTGAGAGCAGTAAGACAGGGAAGCTTTCTTTGGTCTTTAGCATAACTGAAAGCAGATTTGTAGTGGTAGCATTAAAGCATTTTATGTAACTGTTCAAACAACAGAAATGTGCCATAAATCTTGAAAATATGTATTACCAATGAACATTGATATAAATGGCTCATAAATATGTAACAGAAATACATGTATATTAATTTAACACGTGGAGGTAATGTCAGACTAGGAATCCCAGAATAAAAGTTATTTCTTCCCTCTAAATTTTGCAGAGAAATACTGTGGTTGTCCCAGGTGCCAGCTGTACAAGGATTAAAAACAAAGTATGAGTATTAAAGTGTTAATAGAAAAGTTCAAATTAATGTAATATTTAAACAAACAAACAACAACAACAACAACAAAAAAAAAAAAAAAAAAATAAAATTTTTAAAAAAAAAAAAAAAAAAATAAAATTTTTAAAAAAAAAAAAAAAAAAAGAAAAAAAAAACAAAAAACAAACAAACAAAAAAAAAAAACACAGAGCAAAAAAACCCCCACAACCAACCAACCCCTCAAAAAACCCCCAAACAACCAGCCCTCTCTAGGATTGTAGATTTTGAGGAATGATATCGTTATACATTTGTGTTGACTATGGTTAATAGCTTGCACACTCTTAAAACACACTACTAGAATGCAAATAACCATGTACCTGTGATTCAGCCTATTTTAACTGAACTCAGATTCAGCTATTTCTGCTTTGTTTTGTCTTTCTTGCCTCTCCATAAAGAATTCTTAGTTCTTGCTGTGTAATATCACTATTGCAGACACTGGATAAGTCGTCAGATTTATTGGTATTTTGCTAATTTTGTCATCTATTCCCTTCTCTTTGAAATAACAGGTACAAGCAACCAGCTGGCTTGTGAGCTTGGTCTTGTAATGAAAATGTGAGTCCATACTAAAATTTAGCAATTTTATTTCTTTTTCTTTCCATCTTCAGATTTCCTGTTTAAGTTCTTGGTGATAGGAAATGCTGGAACTGGAAAATCCTGTTTGCTACATCAATTTATTGAGAAGAAATGTAAGTACATGTGAAGGACAGTAAGAGATCTCCACTGCCTTGTACCATGCCTACATGAGCACATGTGTTGGCGTGGAAGCTCCACCTAATTCTCTTATTTGTGTAGGGGAGGATTTTAGTAAAGAATTATGTTCACAACTGTGCTGTAAATTCTTATTGCTCACTGTTTGTCTTTAATCTAGAGCCTAATATGGAGCATTATTCTCTGTTACTATCAAAGAAATATAACAAGATGTTGGTGAAAATACAGACTTACTTTCTGTGAGAGGTATAATTTACATCTACAAGATTCCCTAGATATATAGTAGAGACTTGGATCTTTTAGAAAAAATAATGAAAGAAAAGTTGAATTGCTTGAGTAGATTTAGAAAGCCTGTAGCATCTTTCAAAATAAATAGTAACTGTTTCCTTTGTTAAGGACTGTGGTCTGTGGTAAATACTGATAGAGATTCAATTGTGACTGTTATTCAGAGATGAGCAGATAACATGAAAGGAAAATTTCTGTTGAAATGCACATTTGGCATCAAGATTAAACAAAAATAACATGCATTTAGAAACCTTTGTGAATCTGAGGTGACTGTTGTCTTTCTCAACCAAACAGTAATTCACCTTGTCTCTTGAGGAATGCTTAAGGATAATGATGTGTAAGCACTGAAGAACATGGCTTGATTCTGAGTGAACTCCAGACAAGCCCTTGTTTCCAGTAAGGGCAGCTGTAAATTTCTGAGATTCTGTGATATTAGCAGCATACATAGAGCAAGTATCTTAACTTTGTGTATTAAAGAAAAATTGGCTCTTGCATATTCATGGTCAAGACTGTGTGCATTCCCATGAATTTTAATTTAAATGGCATCAAAGTATTAGAAAACACAGCTGGAAAAAAGTGTACAAAAAGTATCTTGCTACTTATTAAAGTGACCTGGAAATTATTTAAAGCAGGAGATTTGCTATTTCTAGTGGTAAGTTTGAATTGCCTAAACTGTCAAAAATTTTAAGAACATTTATTCAGTGTGGTGGCAGTGAGCTTAGGAGCAGCACTGAATTTGATGGTTCAGGAAGTTGTAATTTTGAACACTGAGGAGTTTTGATAATACCTAAATCATTTTATGTAAAAACTATTCACTCTAAATATTCTTCAAATAAATTTTGTTTTCTTTCCTTTTTTTTGTAGTCAAAGATGACTCCAATCATACTATAGGAGTGGAATTCGGTTCAAAGATCATAAATGTGGGTGGTAAATATGTAAAATTGCAGATATGGGATACAGCAGGACAAGAACGGTTCAGGTACACTTTTCAGTCATTTTATAAAGTGTTATTATAATTGCTGCTGTGAGTGGTGAATATTATTTATCTCTGCTTGTAAACAGGCAAAGCTTTTTGGTCAGTGGAATTGTTTGTCAGCTTTCATGTTAACCTTCCAGCTTGGACACAGCAACACAGATCCATCGATTTTGGTAGAACAGTGCTGCCTTGCAGGATATGAGTTTCTGCCCTTTCTTTCATTGGGTATTTTCTGTTTAGGTATATGAGTGGAATAGGTGGCTAAAATCTTGCTCACCAGCCAAATTCTTAATTGTTTTTTTAACTAAGAGTATGCACTTAACTCTATGTTTAGGAGACCTTCTATTGGTTGGAATAAGTAAACGTCAGGAAGCTGTAAGCTGTTCTAAATCTGCATGAAAACAATTGCACAGTATAATTATATACAACTTTATTACAGAAGAAAAAGATCAGTCAAATTCATTTGGGTAAATACATTTCTAGAAAAACTGAGATATCCTAATTTTCTTAGAGAAAAAACAATCAATTTATCAGCTTACAACAACCAGTGTGCTTTTAATGCTGTATTTTAATAGTGTTCTGTATCTGAAGCATAGATCAAACTTCATAAAAATTTGATGGATTCCTGGGTACATTCACCATTAAATAGGACATCCATTTTCTATATATTTTGTGAGGGATGGAGTGTGTGTGTGAGGTCTCTTTGTTTTGGGAGAGAGGTTGGTTAACAAAGGTGAGTGTGATGGTAGAAGTCTGAGTCATGGGCAGCAATCCAGGTAAATGTTTTCTATGAGACAAGTCCTTTGGATGTACTTGTGACTAAATAAAGCTGGGCTGTGATTTGTAGTCTTCATTAACAAGGTCTCTTCAGTGTGTTGGCCAGATATCAGCCTCCAGTTCTGTGTCTGGTCATGTGTTATGATGATTTATATACCTTCAGCACCACAGGGGTCATAATGGACTTTGAGAATCCTTGTACAGCTATATTTAATCAAAATGCTTCATCAAAATCCTGGTTGTAATTAGTCTGCTGCTGCACAGTTGATAACATTGTCTAAAAACATGTTTTATTCTAAATATGTAAACGAGAATTCTGTTTCATAATACAGATTGTGTTACATTAACCCAGATTTTAAACAGTGAAGGCACCACAGAAATACGAGTTTGTAATTCCATTTCAGGTCTGTAACAAGGAGTTACTACAGAGGGGCTGCAGGTGCTTTGCTTGTCTATGATATAACCAGGTAAGAAACACAGGAACTCTTTTGGTCATAGACTGCCAGATCCAGTTAATGCACAGTGATTCCTGCCCAAGTACCTAATGCTCTAATTGAGACTGGGCAGGAAGAAAACAAATAAAGTAAAAGAAGTACTTCTGTTTCAGTGCATATTTAAGCTTTGGAACTTGCTTGCGTGAGATACTGTGAACTTCAGATGTGAACAGTCTGAAGGGTTACACGGGTTTGTGGGGATTGGGCCCCCCCCAGTTGCTGATCTAATGATGGTGGACTATGTGCAGCCGCTGGCTCAGCAAGCCCTGCCACAGAAAGAAGAGCAGACTTCAGCCACCCTTCACCAAGGTGGTGCACCCTTCCTTGTGGGAACTGCTGATCAGTGCGCTGATAGAAGGTCATCCTCTGGAGTATCTAGCTCTGCCTACACATTCTTTAACTATAGGCCAAAGTTCTGTCCATCTCCGCATCTTTCGATATTTCAGTATTACAGGCAGCCAATAAAACACCATTACACTTGTTCACGTTCTTCCTGCCACCATTGACTGATATTTGTCAGATGAGTCTTGGGTTGGTCAGTGGTGGTTCAGTAGGTTGTTGCTTGCTGTTCTGTGAGTGAGGGGTTCTCTCAGCAGGCTTTGAAATCTGTGTTCTGTGCTTAGGGTCAGCTGGAGTCATCTGTCAGTCTTTCTGCTTGAAGGCTTTCTCCCTGACCACTGCTACAATGGCAAGTGGTGTGTGCAGGGTGACTGCCTGCAGTGTAAGTCCTGACACCGGTGTGGAAGTTCAGGCATGCACATCTACACAAGCCTTGTGAATACTGACAATCCCACTGGTAATTTAAGTATCAGCTGAGTTCCATGCAGAACAATATCTCGTGCTGTTATCCCAAAATGTCATGCACAAGAGTTTAAAATAGATAAGAGCTTAAAAGCGTAGCTTGTCACATTAACACTGTATTTTCTAGTCATGTGTTTATATATTGTGATTAATTTCATTTTGATTTTTAAATGCTCAAGCTTTCAAATAGTTTAATGAAGGAATTTGAAAGTCTTCCCTGTTCATCACTGGTACATTGAGATGTGTAGGTGCCTTGCCTGACTACCAGCAGTTTGTTTGCCACAAACACAGATTTGCTGAGTTTTGGTTCGTGATCTGTTCACGAGAAATGAGTGTGTCCTAATAAAGGATTTCATTTCCTGCACAGCCGGGAAACCTACAATGCACTTACTAATTGGTTGACGGATGCAAGGATGTTAGCAAGTCAAAATATTGTGATAATACTGTGTGGAAACAAAAAGGATCTCGATGCAGATCGTGAAGTCACTTTTTTAGAAGCATCCCGGTTTGCACAGGAAAATGGTAAGTAGTACAAAACCTTCCTGTAGCATTCAAAGGCACATAATACTTTAAATCATTTACATTTTTGTGCAGTTAGGCTGGACTTCGTACCCTCTCTGCAGAAAGAGTTCTGTCAGTACTTGAAGGCCCAGAGAGGCAGTGCCTTCAGTGAAAACTGCATGTGCTACTTAAGTCTCATTACCAGTGGTTCTTCCACTCACAGCTGCTCCTTTAGGAATACCCTCTATGTGGAGATACATTCTGCAGGAAATGCAATACAACTTCAGGTATTGCCTTGCCTCCAAACAGCTAAAGACAAAACGAGGGACATGAATTCCCATTTTTCAGTATCTTAAAAACTCTGTAGATAATAGACAAAGTTGTATGGGGTGTGCTGCAGTTTGAAGCAATGAGTTTTACTTCTTGAAAACTGAGTTCAGTGCAGGGCATGGATCCAGACAACAATTGCCTGGTCTGTAGTATTCAGAATTTCCAGTCTGAGGACATGATTCTGTGTCAGCTAAATTCAGTCTTGGTCTGAGCTTCTGTGCTGCTGTCCTGCCATCAGCAAAATCTGTTTTTGCTTTTATAAATTAATTGAAGTCTTTTCTACCAACTCTGGTTACTGGCTTTGCTTTTGCATATAACCTCTATTTAATGGGAAACTGTATGAAGCTTGGTTTCAAGTGCAGTTTTGCCTGCACAGCCCAGGTTATCTTTGGATTCCAGGTTTCTAGGGTCCCTGAGGAAATTTTAGAGGATGTTTTTTGTGGTTTTGCCATCCAAAGTTAGTTTTTCTGGACCATGCTTTATGACTGTAGATCTCTGTAAAAATATTTTTATTGCTCCTAGCTTTCATGCTTTGAACTACTATACCTGGTATTGCAGACTTGTTTTGAGGATGTTTTTTTTTGTGTCAAATGCAGAGCTGATGTTCTTGGAAACAAGTGCTCTAACAGGGGAAAATGTTGAAGAGGCCTTTGTACAGTGTGCAAGGAAAATACTCAATAAAATTGAATCAGGTAAATTAAGCTTTATATTTGTAAAATCCTTTGTTTTATCTGAAAATTAATAAAAGTGCACATGCAAATATCACCATTCAAAATCCTCTAATAGAATTAAACAAAAAAAAGAAAGAAAGAAAATTTCATTTTAGCAAAATAGCCTATTCATTTTATAGCTGCTTCTCATGTCTTTAATAGGAATGGATATCTAAGTGAGACCTGTATATCCAAAAAAAGGTGGTGGTGTGAATTGTGGGTGATGTTTACCTTAACAGTCAGGTCTGAGTGTAGGTTCTGTGTTCTGTGGGTTGCTGCATCCCTACAAACAGCAAGCCTGACATTAGACAGTTTTTGTAGTCCAGAATAAAAACCTAATATCTGGGCAGTCATAACTGTAAATTCTGCTTCTCATATGTAACGGGAAGTACAGTCAAGAGAGTATGAACAGTAATACTAAAAATTTCAGGGATGTTTCCTAGCAACTGTTTCTCTGAAGTGACCTTCCTGCCTCTCAGTTGAAATCATTTTTACTTTTGCAGATCTAGAAATATACCAGAAGCTTCTCAACACAAGTGGGAAGGTTTCTGCTGGAGACAGGCTTCTGTGTGTTAGATGTCATTACAGCTAATTTGCATTCCAATTTTTCTCCTTCCTAGCTGCTTGATATCTTTAAAGTTTTAAGTACTGGCCATTTTGAAAAGTCTGTCTCAGATTCTAATTACATGTTTTCAATGCCAAACACAAATTTCTAGATGAAAATATGATATGTTCATAGGAATTTTCTGATTACTGCATCAACTCAGTGCCAAACAGCAGCTTTCATTTTAAACAAATAAACAAAACTAACTTAAATAAAACCAAAACCCAAATGAAAAAAACAACGTATAGCTACTTTCTCACACTACTGTAGTTTGATGACTTGCTTTAAAGAGGCACTGCCACCACAGAATTAAGTGTTATTTTCTGTGAACTGCTCCTGGCTTTTATTGTGACAGCAGACATCCACTGAATCATGTAAAAATGGAACCTGCAAGGAGCTTATGGAGGTCTCTCTTGGCTAGACCATCTTACAGCCACAAGAACAGTTCTGAAGGCACAGGGTATGACATAGGCAGAAATGGATACCAGAAGCTGGAAAGGTTGATCATTTTCCCTGGGGGACAGTTCTTTTTGGAATCCTTTTATCAGATTGATCCATTTTTGTTTGGCTTCTATCTACGATACTATTTGCTTTACTTATGAGCCTCTGAAAGCAGGAAGTTTTTACCTATATTCACAAAAAATATTTTAGACCTCTCTTTTGTTCAAAGTAGTGCAAATGCATTTCTTGTTTGCAGCCTAACTCTGTGACAGATTGCTTTGTCATCATCATCAAGGACACATGGTTAAATTAGAGGAGAAAATTATTCCAGGTTGAAATTGCCTGAAAGTAGACAAAATTGAGATAAGGTCTCCATAAATGGATCAGAATATAGTCTAATGTTAATAGTTAATTTGGAATATATTATTTGCACATGATCCATGTTCTTGTGACCATTTGTTTCTCATCAGGAGAATTGGATCCAGAAAGAATGGGCTCAGGTATTCAGTATGGAGATGCTGCCTTGAGACAGCTGAGATCACCACGCAGAGCACAAGCACAAAGTGCTCAGGAATGTGGGTGTTAGAGAAACAAAACACAAAATCCCAAATACTTACTTTAGATACAAAAGGTAAGGCTACAAAAATCTTGGGGTGGTGGGCAAATTAGCATATTTCATAAATGTGCTGTATTGGATGCTTGGCTTTTTTTACAGTTATCCTGTAAAGTTACAGATAATCTATTGAAATAATGCACAGTGGAATGGATTGGTGTTTTTATACTTTGGTTTTTCTTCTGTCATCTGCTGGGAAGACTGATGCTCTTACTGAAGTATTACTAAATCTCAGCTTGCTCTGAGTAATGCTGTGGAAAACATTTTCAAATTCTCTATTCCTGAAATGCATTATAGGCCTAATAGCTACCTAATGCACTGTAGTGAAAGTGAATCAGTTCTACTGCATTGGGAACAAATTGTGGTAGAAGTTATCATTCACAAAGTGTATGGTACAGTATCTTGTGCTAAGCTATGATAAAGTCTTTTCTGAAAAGGAGGCTTAAACACTGAGACTCAAAAATTTAAGATAACACTAAATTTCAAACTTCCACTGACTTTCTTGCCCGTACCTAAAAGCAGCCTAAAGTTATTCTGATTGCTGTCTGCTGTTAGCAGAAATGTAAACAAGAGAATAGTAGTGTTTGCTGCTTAAGAAGTGTTGTCATCTAAAGTAGTTCTTCTGGGACTGTTGCAGCCTAGGAAACAGGGTGCAGTGTTCTAAAGTTCTTCCAAAAATGTTGTTCAGAGGAAGTGAGGAAAGAATTTTTCCCTTTAGCAATTATAGGGGAAAAGACATAAAAGTCACATAAACTCCCAAGAACATCTCTGTCCTAGTCTTTCTTTTAAACAGCTGTCCTTAAGACACTTCTCAGTAGTCACTGGATTTTACATAACTCCTTGCAGCATGCAATGGCTCTTAAGAAAGTCCTTTCTCCCTGTGTAGTTAATTATTCTGCTATAATTAATCCTTATTTCTCTAATACAAGGACAGTGATATCAAGTAAGTACTGCAGGCATAGCTACTGCATCACTTTTACTGTATTCATTCATCAGCTTGAGCAGTGCACACAGCAGAAGCTTTATGGAACATTAAATAAGGCAGCACATAATTCTACATTCCCTTTTTTTTTCCTCGTGGTCTGGGAGCTTAGCTCCCAATTAAAGCCTAGAATTTTAAATAATAGATAGGAATAATTTCCTCCTGTAAAATGTCATTTTTGAACTAAGAGACTGATGGAAAAGGGCTTTGATTTTTTTCAGGTTTGGTAGGGCTCTACAGAAATGAATATTTACTGATCTTATTTCAAGCTCAGTTTTCAGATTGATCAGATATGGGTAATTAATGGAGTTCTTATGTATTCTACAGCTGTCCTGGCAAATGGTGTTTGAAGAAACAGAAAAGCTTGAAGGCTATGCAGTTTTTAAAAACATTTTTCCACTATCTACAGACAAAGCAGAGCACTGCTGACAGAAAGATGTCCTGTGGTAGGGGGCAGGAATGTGCACAACACACAAGTCTGTAAAATGAACTGGATAGTTTGGTGGACAATATTAAGGCTCATACCTGTATGTAAATGTTTTCCATTACTGTTTTTGTTCTTTCACCTCTAGTTTAAAGCATTGCAATGTACTGTAAATAATGTAACAGTAAATTTACAAAGCATGGTATACTTATGTATGCTATTAGAATGTTGCACTATAAGCAGTTTAATATTTTATTTTTTTATCATATAAACAAATTTAACTGAGGTAGGCTTTGTCACGTTTGTTTGTTGCACAATAGTTTGTATTTACAACCTGAATTATAAAACCACTGGCAACTGTCAGTGAGAGGTTGTTGGTTTTTCCTACTCAGTTTGCCACATTCTAACAAGCTGTTGATTGGATCAATTCTTAATGTGTGGTTATGACCCATACTTGTGGTATCCTGATATGTCAAGTTGGAAAAGGCAAGTTAAAGCACAAAAGCAGAGCAAGATTGCTACACTGAGCTATACCATATTTCATGAAATTAGAGTTCTGTTTATTCCCTTTGTCCTGACATTTTTGCTTCAAATGGATGCTTATCTGAGAAGTATGCACCTTGGGTTATCTCTGAATTAAATGGAATTAAGCATGCTTTGTACTTGAAAAGCGTGGGTTTAGTTTTAAAAAAGGCTGTTGGGTCCAAAAACTTTCATGCTATGTCACTCCTCTGATTGTTGTATTTAGGATTGGATTTGTTACAGAACTGGTAACTATTATTCCCAATGATATTCTCTTCCTGGTGAGAGTGTCAAGTGGTTTTTGAAGCAGCATAACTCTATTTTCAAGAACATCAGAGAACTCCAAAGAAACTGACCTGTCTCAATCCTCGCTCAGTTCAATTTGGCTTTCAGAACTGCAAATACTTACCATAAGCAAGTCCGCTGGAGCAGGAAGTTGGATGGAACTGTCTCCTGCACCAGTCCAAAGAGCTAGTTATGAATTGGGATTGTTGTCCATCAGAGCTGAGGAGGGTGTTGGTTCTAAAATCCCAAACCAGTTCTGGAATGCTGGGAAAAGATGAGGTACTGGGTAGTCTGTTTCACCACACACCATTCCATAACTCAATCAGGTTTCTTGGCACACTGACAAAAGCTGAGCACAAGCAGAGCAAAGGTTGCTCTCCTGTCGCTGTTAAGAGTGGTGGAAGGGGGTGTTGGCTATTGATCAAAACCTCTTTCCCTTATTACAGTAGCAGTTGAAAGGAGCAGAGGACTGTTGCTTATAAACAGAAATTTCAGGGGTTTCACAGGTAATTTCTTCTACTTCTTTCTGTCCCTTTTACATACAAGGCCTTCTTTTGTACTTGGTTCTTAAGACCATTTTGGTTAAGTGTCTCTGGTTTAAAAAGCAGTAAGCAGTTTATTATTTCAGTAACTGTCTTAAAGCTGTCTCCTTCCTCCTTGGAAGGAAAGAACAGTGTCATTATAATGAGTTTGGACATGTTTCTACCATTTTTTAATGTATACTCTCACTGTATACACATTAACCTGGTTAATGTGCATGTTTTGTAGTGTCTCAGCCTTTTATGCTGCATATCCTGCTGACATTCTAAAAAGGAAATTTTCTAAAATTGCAACTCCTTAAAGAAATATTGTTGGAAGCAATAGCTCTCAGCAGTCCCAACTCTATTGTTTACCATTGCTCCTCTGAGGGTCTTTTATTTCTAAAAATAAACATCATGCCAATATCAGCCCTGGAGTAGATTTCAGGCTTTAGCATTATAGTTGACACAGCAAACCAAGCCTAGGTTACCTGAACAGTGAATCATAAATAGGCTACGTATGGTTTCAGGGTAAAAGTCCTACTTTACCAAAGCAAAATGGGTGGGAGTTCTATGTGAAATACCACCAGGTAACTGTATCTGAGGTTTCATTGGATGTGGAGCTTTGGCTGTTCAGCCCATTAAGAGATTTAAATGTCTTATTAAAGCCTGTGTCTTGCCTTTCAATGCGTCTGTTGGCCTACACTGTTTCATTTAATGCTTGTATCTAGCATCAAATAAAGATTTTTCCTTGATTTTCTTCCAGCAAATCCACTTTACTTGTACAAGATTTTTTCTGTTAAGCGAAGTCAATAACATGACTATTTGGCAACTCCCATAGAATTTAGTCACCTCATCTTATCCATTCTTTGTATTCAAATAGCTCGAGTTCCCTTAAAGACATATAAAAAGGGAATGCCATTGAAAAACCTGACTAGTCTGTGCACCTCATTTCCATTATATTTTATATACTGGAAGAATTAACACTATAAAAATCACAAGGAATACATTGTAAGTCCATAGAGTAAAAATAGTCTCATTCATTTACTGAAGAACTCATGGCATAGAGAACTTCAGTGTAGCCAGCTTTTAAAAGCTTAAGTCTTCCTGTTTGCATGAGTATACCTGTTCTTAGTGATACAGCTTCCTGTTTTTTCTGTTACCCTTTTTCTTCCAAGGCTTTAAGTTTATATTCTCAAAGGCATAGCATTTCAGATAGCTAGTATAAGCTGGGTTTTTTCTTATTACAGTAGGGGGAAAATGGTGATTCAAGTTGGGAAAGGATGCCAAGAATCTCTGGGAGAGTTACAGGAGAAACATAAGAGGCTGGAATGGTAACTATAATCTAACTTCATCCCCAACCTTAGTTGCCTTACAGAAGCCTGTCACTTGCATTCCAGGAGAGAATATCTGTGACAAGCAGAAGCCACAGTTTTGCATGCAGGGACTGAAGAACCCTGTAAGGGGAAAAAAAAAAAAAAATCTGAGATCCCAAAAAGCACAGTACAAGCAGTCCAGGCACTTTGTGTCACTCATTTTATTCACATGTACAAGTTGACACTACACTATTAATAATAGACAATACAGAAGCATTAAAAACAAATAGTGTTAAAAACTTTAAAAAACACATATTGCTTCAAGCTTCGATGGTATTTCCCTATTGTTTTTAAAGTGAATTCAGTGCTAACAATAGCTGAGGCAGCTTCCCCTTCACTTGTACCCCTAATTTCATGGGGCAACTTGTCAAGGTGTTGAGTCAGGCTCCATTTATGGCTTTGCTGCTGAGTGCGCTCACTGAGCTGGAAAAGAGACTGGAACATCCAGGTTACCGTACCTTAGGCCCTCAGATTGCTAGCATTTGGTCCCTATCACAGTAATAAAAGAAAGAGCCAGAGAGGCCTTTATAGTTCAGTGGCACTACATGATACCATAAAAAAATGAGAACAGATACATTTCCATGTGTTAAAAATTCAGTTCAAATTTGCATGTGCTACCTGGATAAGATTCTTACCAGAAACTGTCCCTCGGTTTTGTTAAGGTTGGCTCTAAGTTTAGCTATCACCTTGACTACTAGCTCAGCTTCCTGTGGAAAAAGTCTGTATTTCATAGTTGCAAAGATGTGACAGCAGTGACTGAACAGGCATGCTACTGTATTTTACAGGACATTCTTATGCAGTTTTCATGGTAACATTTTACACTGTAAACACTAGTCTTCACAACACTATCGTTAAACTGCAGCATTACACATTGTAAAACTCTTGCTTCACTTAGCTAAGAACTTTCAGAAACAAAGGAATAAAGTCATTTTAATGAAAACTTTGGACAACTGAGTATTTACTGTGTTCTTACTAAAAAGTTTTACTTCTAAAACAGGAGTGAGAAGTGTTCACCACTTGGCTAAATTCAAGAGTCCATGCAAGACAAAGTTTAGAAATTCCTCAATTGATAGGAAGACATTCACTAGGTTTTCTACTTTTCAGTGAGTTTCCAATTTGAAGCAAATGGCCACCTCCTGTACGAATCTATGGAATACACTTAAAGCTTTTACATCTGGAAAGTTCTGCTTTACAATTCAATTGGCTTTTCATTTGTTCATCAAAACATCAGCAGTTTTCCACACCAAATACTTCACACAGAGCTTGCAGTGATCAGAATATACTATTTTGTATAGTCTAGGCAAAGTAGTAGCTTTTAGACAAATAATGCCCTAATACAGAAAGGCTGATTTACAGAATAATTTCTCACTTCGGGCATTGTATTACTTAAACCCAGATAGTACCAACATAGCACCCAGGATTGTTTTGGCTACAGACCATTTGAAAAAGCACAACAATGACTCACAAGACCTTATTAGTGTTTCTATCTTCTACTAAGTGTTCTTTCTGGGGAACAGCTCTTGACCAGACAAGGATTAGGACTAGACAATTTCCTCAGTATACAGCAGTCTTGATGCTCTTGAAAATTCTCATTTGAACACCTGAACAGGCCTGTTGGAGATGTTTTAAGTTTGGTTCCCAGTATCCAAGGCAGAAGACACTTAGGCCTCCTATAATTACTGAAAACACCAACACCTAGTGGGAGATACATCTTATCCAAACATGGGTAACTTAAGGCAGGCACAAAGTCATCCTGGTTTCTCCATTCCCTGTGGGAAGAGAGAACTGTAAAAGCTATCTTCAAAAGCATGGCAAGATGAGTCCTGCCCTACACAATCAAGGAAACTGTTGAATGCGACAAAATGCACTGAGGGCACAATCCATCTGCTGTGGTTACATAAAGCCTACGAAGCCTGTGGGCAACAGGAACAGGCAAGTTTTTATTGAATAAAACTGTTAAACACTACTTAGTTGGTGCTTTGACACTGTTGTGCAAAGCTTGGGTGGCTTCTGGAATTGCAACAGCATCAGAAGCAAGCTAAGGATATTCACAGCAGTTATTTTAAGAGGAAAACACAGCATAAAAGGAAATCAGAAGAATCTCATATAGAGTAAAGGCATTCTCTGGAGTAGTTTTGCCCAGTTTTGAGCAATGTTCTAAAGTTTTAGGAAGTTCTAGCCTGTGGTTTACTTAGCAGTTGAAATACAGGGATTTTGCTGCATATAAAACATTCTTAAATCATGCTGTGCTTTCCCAGACTTAAAAGCTGAAAGATCTTAAATAGGTAGCCTTCAGCAAGAGTTGTCTGTATATTTATAGCTTTGTGCTTAAAAGGCAGGTAAAAGAAACCAGATTGTAATCCCATGGATTCTAGGACATTTTAACAAAATGAAAATTGTGAGTAATGAAACCTTTAGTGATGTAACAGACACCAGGAGGCAGCAGTGCTTGGACCCTTTGCGCAATTATTTTCTGCAAGAACACAATCAGCCTTTTCACTAAGCATGTGTACTCTGTTGCAACAGTAATTCTGGAGTCCTCCTTATTACTGTGGAATGTGGAATATTGTGGAATGAAGCTAAAACTAGTGCAGGTTTCTGCTGCAGAAGTGCAATTATGCTTCCTGTGGGAATGTGTCCGGCCTGTAAAGCACAAGCTTCAAAACAGTTAAACCGAGATAACCAACATATGTAACTAACACACAACACATCTGAACAAAACTTTGAAGCTCACAACTACAGCAATCATCTGCCTAAAGCGTAGTTAGCAAACTGAAAAAAAGATAATTCACAGCCACCTGAGGGAAACAAAACCACCAAGGATATCACAATGACTCCCTTACTATGTAGAAGTAGGACCTACAAAACAAAAATGTTTAAACTTCATTACATCTTGTTTACTAAAGGACATACCCCTCCTTTCCCTAGCCCTTACCCCCTTCCCCATCCCCTCGTAAGTGAGGGGTTCTGCACCAATTTTGAGAGACAGCAAGTTTCTCAGGACATCATTTACAAGTTTTATCAACACAATTTTCAAGTTTAAACCCTTTAACAATTTACTTGTACAATACCTCCAAGCGGAATGCATATTGCACTCTGACCCCCACTGAGCATAATAGATACTCTGAAGTGTTAAAAATAGACCTCAACAGAAAGGAGCCAGCCCTCTCCTTCAATAAATGCATTTACATGATAAGTACAGACTAAATGTGACCACGAGGTTAGTACAGTGGTACAACTCTCTATTTGTAGAACAAGTAACTGCTTATAGAGCAGCAGCTATCAGATAATGATTGTCTACATTAGTTATTTGGTACAACAGGAACAGCTACAGCAAAATGATCCTGTAGCTGTTTCTTGCCCTGAAAATGAGTGGTTAATTCAAATGACCTTAGAAACAGTGATAAAAGTTAGCATCAGCAGATTCACTAATCAAAGAAGATTTTTTTGTTTGGGTTTTTTTGTTGTTTTTAAAGTTTCTGTGTACAGACAATGCTTGGTATTTGCCTGCCTAAAGCATCTACATTTACTAGAGCTAACTGGCTTCCTGTTGCCTCTCCTCATATGCTTATTTTCATAAAAGTGTTAAATAGTTTTATAAATACAAAGGCACCTCCATCACTCTTCTGAAGTCTTTCCCCAATACCATGTCTCCATGACTTGTACTTTAAATAAGGGAAAACAGATGATTTGTGACCATGATCAAAAAGGTGTTTGCTTTGACTCCCTGTATGCTAAGGTTCCCCCTCCCACCATCAAAACAAATGAACTGAAGCATTAGAAAAATTCCCAAAAGGGGAATTGTTTAAAAGTTTGGGTAGTTATATCTAAAAGCCTCTTCAAATGTTATGGCTCCAAGGATACACCCCGCTGTGAGGTAGGTAGCCAAGATAAAAACATTGTAACAAATATTTCAACAGCTGGAAACTCCCTATAAAAACCTTGCATAAGTGGTTTGGTTCCTTGCACCAGTGTCCTGATATGCGTAACTTCTTCTGAGGATGCCTAAGGGAATCCAAGCTCAGAGAGCTCTTGCTGAGTAGCATCTCATGTACTCCGTCATCCAGGGGTTGTCTGGCGGGGAGGGCTTTGCTCGCCAGATGTTTTCTGCCTCTGCTGAGCGCACTCGCCGCTGAGAAAGCTTTTTTTTCTCCACTTGTCTCCTGTTCTTTGCTCGTAGAGCAGATTCGTGAATCTGAAAGAGCAGAGTTAGTATTAAGGAGGAAGGACAGCTCAGGAACCCCTCAGGAATGACAAGGATCGCTTTTCATTTGTCCCAGTCCCCATCCTGAAGGAACTGGGATTGTGAGCAAGGTTATATTTTCTTCTCTTAATTTTTATCACTAATCACTATCACAGATTTTTTTTTTTTTTTTTCAAGAAAAGTGCTTCAAATTCTGTTCTGCATTATCTTTCACACTTCCAACTATTAAATGATTGCAAAAATCTTGAATGTTTCATAGTCTTACTCAGATGTATTCTAAAAACTTCAATTCTCTATTTCTGTCATTTAAAATCTTAAACACCCCTCAAAGTGCCCAAGCATACCTCAAAACCCAAACCATGTTAGTAAGACCAAACCCTAGGGATTCCTTAGAGATTTAAGATCTTAGTTTTGAACAATGTGCTGAACACACAATTACATTTTTATATTAATAAATTACTATATTTCCTCCAAAATTTATTATGAAGGGCCAATTTCTATGTTTGCTTGCTTTTGTCTCCTGATTGAAAACTCTATCTCTCATCTCAGGGGAAAGTAACACTTTTCAAACATGCAAGAAAAAGTAACCTCAGAAGGCAATAAGTAGTTGATTCCTACCTAAAGAAACATCCTCAGTGACAGAAGACTACATATAATTGGGAATGTTTCTGCCTGTTCAGTACAACCTTAAGACCCAAGCTAGGGTTTTCCATAACTGTTTCTAGCATAAAATATGTTAGAAGTCAAAGATGAAGGATAAATATATCTGCTTAAGTCAGGCTTGAGCCTCTTCTAGGCTTCAACATAAAGCACCAGTCAACTGTTTCAAGCACTGACCAAGGCTTATCAATTTAGCATTACTGTCCATTACCAGGAAAGGCAGCTTCTTTCAAAGCTGTAAGGCCCAAGTTGCTCCTTTTGCTCAAAGGTTTGGGCTGTCCAGGAAGGAAAAGCCTGGGCTTGAAACCCCTTCCAATACAGCCCGTCAAAGGACAGCTCCATCTTGCACACCACGACCAACCCCCACCTCAGTCCTCAGGTATCTTGTGTCACAGATTCAGACTCTACTTTAGTAGTAAGATAAGGATAAGACACTGGCAGGGATACATTGATGATTATGTTTTACCAGCCTGGGAGAGTTACAGAGAAGAAAGAAACTGATCTGTTATAACACTCCCTTGCTGTTTCTAAGCTAGGAAACAGAACCTCAGTACAGCAGAATCCTGGTGCTGTCCATGACCACATGAATTTAATTTGTGCTATTTTGGTAATATTTACACCAGCCCTGTAATCCATCAGCCATCTGATAGACCATTCTGCTGCGAGCAACATTTCCTACTGGCAACCCACCAAAGCAGGCTGCTAGACAAGACATCTTAGCAGAAAAGCTCCTGTACCATCTCAGAGAGCTCCTAGTCTAGGAAGTGCCCCAGCAAAAGCCACTCTCTCACAGCACAAGCACTTCCCCAGTGTTTATACACCTGCCTGCTGTGGGGTGCCTGCTACGTGCCTGCTTTTCTCTTGTTCTCATGGAGTTCAGAATGCAGAAATACTTTTATAACAGCCAGAAACACAACATCCAGGGTTTAATTAGAACTTGCAAGTATTAGTCAAACCTGGGAAGTTTCCAAACTAACAGTAAAGAGCTCTTATTTGGACTCCTCAAGGCTCTTCAGGTTTATTGCCGGAATCTACTTCTGGAATCTCCATAAATTCAAATAAAGGGACCCCTGAAAGATTGTACCTAGATAATAAGACATCTGTAGGCACTAAGTAGTCACTGCCTTTTAACAGAACAGAAGTTCTTACTTCATTCACCGAAGCAGAAGCACGGACATTGTGAGTTTTCTGGCTCCCAGTATCTGTCTGTCTTTCTCCCCACCCATACAGAGCAAATGGATGTTTATTCTCCTTTGGTGCATCTGTCCTTTGGGGACTTTTGGCTGATTTTCGATCATTACGACTGGACAAGGCACTTCGACTTGGACGTCGTCCCGTACGGCTGGTTTTGTCTGCTTCCTTTACAGAATTGTGTTCTACAGTTTTCTCTTGTTCTTCTTTCTCCTGCTTCTCTTGTTCTTCTTTTTCTTTCTCTAAAGAAAAAAAAAAAAGTTATGCTTTAAGCTCCCAATGACAACACTATTAATATCTGATTTGCACAGCCTCTCAATACATCATTGAAGCTGTGCTTTTTTTAGAAATTCAAGAAGTCACTGCTTCCTTAGCAACAGACGTATACCTTGCTTAAATGTCTTCATTATTTTAGTGAATACAATACAGCTTTCACATAATTAAAAATGCCTTTCACTGGTGAGGTTACAGATAACCAACAACCCCAGGCAGAACTAAAGTGTGTATCCAGTGATCTTCTGTCTTCACTATTTCATCCTTGCATCTCTCAGACAGCAAACAGATGGCTGAATGCCACACAGATGCTGCTAGCCAGTCAGAGATGAAGTCTGATAAGAGTATGTGCAATAATAATTCCCTCAAATTTCAGCTTCTGCTGAAAAAGGTGATTCATTTTCAAGCTCCCTGTTTATACATTTATCTCTGTTACAGTTTCCTGCTTATGAAGGAGAGGAGACAGTGAAGCAAAACCCACAAAGTGGTAGACACCACCTTTGCTACCTGATCCATGAATTATGTTGTATGTTTAAAGGATCACACTCTGCAGGCATTACTCTCCAAGGCTCTTTTATCCCACACATTTATTTAAGCCTTCCATATCTTATATAGGGGCCAGCAATAGTTCTCCAGGCACTGGGTGTGGAAAGTAAGGTTTGTGAGAAAGAATTTAAGGCTGAATCACTGCAGTTTAGATCATCAGTGAAGGCTGAATCAGCATTATATAAAATATTAATTAATTAATATTAAAAAACACAGAGAAACAACTGTCCCATAAAAGTCAATCTTCTTGCCATAAAGTTCAAGGGAGAAACTGGTTTTCCTTTGTGGCACCAGTGATGCCACACCTCAAATCCTGTGTTCAGTTCTGGGCCCCCCACTACAAAAAAGACCCTGAGATGCTGGAATGTGTCCAGAGAAGGGCAACAGAGCTGGAGAGGGGTCTGGAGCACAAGTCCTGTGAGGAGCAGCTGAAGGAGCTGGGAGTGTTTAGCCTGGAGAAAATGAGGCTCAGGGGACACCTTGTCACTCTCTACAACTGCCTGAAGGGAGGTTGTAGCATAGTGGGAGTCTCTTCCTCCAGGTAAGGAGTGACAGGACAAGAGGAAATGGCCCCAAGTTGGATGAGGATAAGTTAACACTAGATACGAGGAAAAACATCTTCACTGAAAGCATTGTCATGCACTGGAACAGCTGCCCAGGGAAGTGGCTGAGTCCTCATGCATGGAGATATTTAAGGACATGTAGAAGAGTCACTTTGAGACAAGGCTTAGTGGTGGATTTGGCAATGCTGGGTTAATGACTGGACTCAATTTTAAAGGTCTTTTCCAACCAAAACAATTCCATTACTCTATAATGAGCAAGTTAATCAAATATACTGCTTCCATATAGAAGTGAAATATGACTACCAAAAAAAAGTACATGCAAAGAACCTTGTTTTCATTCTCCATCCAGCAAGTCTTCTGCAGTAGTGTGGACAAGCTGGAAGTATATGCTAGACATTGAATATGGCCCCTAAACATTGTGGACAGGCACAAGCAGACATTGTGATCTGACATCTCTGTGGCTTTTAGGCCAACCATGCTTTTTATTCATAAGGCCACTAAAGCCTTTTATTCACCTAAGAGCATAGGAGTCCACTAGGAACCAATTCCTTTCAAGTCTGATCATTAGATGCTGTCCTCTGCTAGACTCACACAGTGATCACTCAAACTGTGCTGACATAAACACACCAAACTTGCAAGTTTTGTATCACACCACCCATTTCTGCTTCTGGTGGGGACAAGCTCCAAGTCACCTCTGTTCCAAGTCTCAGCACATTCAGCCACCACCAGCATACACTGGTATGGAGCAGAGGGAATTCCTTCACTCTCATAGGGAGTTCTGGTTTAGGGCTTGTTTACATACTGACAGGTTGACCATGGGCAAGTAGTGCAGTTTTTACCCAGGTGTCTTCATCATTAAAAGCAGAAGGGCTTGCCAATCCTGTGACAAAATAGCAACCATTCCTGATAATTGCTGTGATTTCAAGCATGTACATGCCCAATCTGACACTGCTTTAATCTCAGTTACACATCTATCCAGTTCTGATGAAACAGAAGTTACCTGTTCGGCCCACCAGTTAAGCATCCATTTACTCTAGCACTCACTTCATGCTTGCAGGGTAAAGAGATCAAAGCTTGTTCCATGCCCAGAATTCCTCTAAGGCAAGCCTTATGCTCTCTTGCTAGCTGTTAGCCTGGTCAGCACCATTTCTACCCCCTGGTGCTGGGCCCTGTTCATGCTTGCCTATACTCATCTTCCGAGATGTGCAGGTGTAGTGTTCATCTACAGGTGATACTGCAGTACAGCTGAGTACTTGGTAAAGAGTGGCCAGCAAAGTAATAGTATTTAGAGCTGTATTTGTTAAGAATTCAGTTGAATGACACCACAGAACAACTAAAAAAAAAAAAAAAAAAAAGTCAAGGCCAAAGTAGTGGCATACTGAGAGTAAAAAAAGGCTAGATGAATTTTATGTATCTAAAAACCAGCTGGATGTAGTTTCAGTTATTATAGACAAGGCTGGTAAAAGTAGCAGTGAGCTCAGTGTGGTATCAGACTTGTTTTGCTTGTTTTCCCTGGGCTCTGGGACACACAGCTTCACCTCTGAAACAAGGCAGCTCATTCATCATGGCTGCAAACAGGCAGCACAGAGTTATCCCCTTACAAATATTATCTGAGCATCTCCACTCCAAAGGAGGCACTGCCTAAGTCCATTATCAGAAGGAAGCACTGTTTTGAGAAAATTAAACTCTGAAAGGGAACATATTGCTGTCAATTCTGCAACAAGAGTGCTTTCATTTTGGAAAGCTGTTCCATCCCACATTCAAGGGAAAATGGTATCTTCCTTCTCTGCAAAGGGGATGGAGCAACACTGACTTCATAAACAGCAGAGGTGGCATTTAGAGACTTAAAAATACAGGAAAGTGGGGGCTCTGCAATTACATGGAGAGTTCAGCTTTAAAAAACAAGGCAACAGCCATGCCTGGGGATGCTGCTCACCAGGATATAGCTCCAGCTGGTCCAGAAATGATCGAGCCAGCTTGTCCCAAAATAGCAATAAAAGCATATGGGTAAATGGCACACGGAGTCCTGTGCACAGCCTTACAGTAAATGCTGTATCCCAGAGAGTACTGTGGCACTTATGAGCACCTGCTATTAGAGCAGGTATTTTCATGAACCCACTGCTACAGTGCATTTACACAGAACTCAGTTGGGGAAGGCACAAGATGTCCAACATTTATTAACCCTTTTATTTAAAGCTACAGTTTATATCCAAGCCATTTTCTTAGGCAACATTTTTCACACCAAGTCAGAAGAGCAGCAAGACTTAGACCCAGCTGCTAAGGAGGAAGTCCAGGCACCAGCAGCTCCTTCCCATGCAGACCACCAGCTCCAGCAGGCACAGGAAACTCAGAACTGACCGGCTTGCAGCATTACAGGGATTAGACAGGAGAGAGGAAAAGCTAGAAACGTTCAAAACTGCATCATGGATGCTAAGCAGAGCACGCTGGATGGACAGGAGGGGATTAAGTGCTTAACAGGCAGAACAAGTCTGTCAGGCCCACCCAACACAGCTGCTGAAAGCTCCTGCCCAGAAGAGGTCACTTAAACACTGCTGCATCTCCCTGCTTGCATAACAGCTCCTGGCTCAGGAAGAGCTCCAGGGGAGCTGCTCTCTCCACAACACTGCACCCTCGGGGGCAGACAGGACCCCCATTTCAAAAGGCCCTGGTGACTTCCTACAGATATCAACAGCCTGATAAGACCCACGAGCCAGGTCACAGGGGTCAGCAGTATTATCTCTTTACAGAGATGCTGGCTCCTTACAGCTCTACCTCAGCATCAGGAAAAGCACTCTGCATGCATGGCTGCAGGCAGACCTGTAAGTTTCCTGCTTTTGTACCGACACCTCCCCAAACAGGGCAGGTCTCCTTCACCTCTTGAAGGGGCTACATAATCAGTTGTGGGTATCAACAGACTACAGCTGGGCAGAAAGTACGGTACCACAGATGAAACAGATTGCAACATCATTTCTTCAAGGCTGATCTTGTGAGGCAATACTGGAACTAGCAGTCACACAGCAGCTGAGAGCTGATTAGAGTCACACAAGCTTCATCTGCAGCAGAGTTTGGAAAGTAATTACTGGATTGGCTTGATAGCAAAGCTTGTTTCCAAAGGGAAAAAAAATGGGAGCAACTTTAAATAACAGTACCATAAACCCCTGAACTGACACCCTTGCCTTCTTCCCCCATCACAAGCTGCTCCTTCCCACATACATGGGCCAGCAAATGCACCTGCAACACGATGACAGACAAGATCAGGGAACAAGTTTGAAATTGGATCTTCTGTTTAGTTCCACTAATCCAGACCAGTCACTTCCCAAATACTGTTGGGGCAGCTCCTTCAATGGCAGCTTGGCACTGCTGTCACTTAAGACAACCACACAAAAATGCTGAAGGCAAAATGGCAATAAGGATTGAAAGGTGCCTTCATCCTGCATGTGTGTGCAGCAGTGCCATTTCACAAGCAACAGGTCTGACAGCAGCACTGCTGCCAAGAGCTTCTACTTACCACCCCACTGGCTTCTGTTGACAGCTTTGAGGATGTATCTGCACCACAACCACACCAGTTGATTTAGGTCAAGATTTTGCGGGATTATGTTTAAAGCACATCTGTGCCTGGGCACGTTCCACAGAGCAATCCCACAAAAAGCTGCCACAAGTGAAGGGCCAGAAGGAATTAACCCAAAGTTGCCTCTGAGTACACCTTGGTATCACTCAGCCATAGCTTGAGTGCAAGACACAGTGACAAAGCAGCTTTGTCCCACGTGCTGCCCCAGGGGTCCATACTGGCAGTGCTTTAGACCACCACCACTGAACATTAAAGCCAAGCTGCCTACATCCACTTTCTCTTCACACACCAGAAGCATTCACAGCTTTTACAAACACACATGGGCTCATTTCAGTGACAGAAAGAGGAAACCAGGGCAACACATGCCATTATGAATTGTGTTTGCAATTATTAAACAACATTAGTGCTGACCAGCCATAACCAGTGCAGCAAGCACTGTCAATATCACTCAGGCAGAAATCAGATTCCCCACAAAAAAGCAGGAAGCAGCAGTAGCCAGGTAACAGCGAGGATGTTCCAACATGTGGGTGGATGTCAGATTCAGAAGACAAAAGATGTCATCAACATGAGCACACTCAGCTACCCCCACAGCACTTCAGTGTAATTAAGTTTTCAGAGTAGAAAAATGAAAAAAAGCAGTTTAATAGTAGAAGCTTCAGAGCGGTAGTTTCTATGTTATCTCCTCCACATGCCTGAGTTAGCCATCCACTAAGCAGAAGAAAAATGTATCCTTATGATTGTCCAATACTAAATGAGTCACCTCCTTATATATTTTATATGTGCATTAAGATACAATGAATAACCACTAAATCCAGCTGCCTAAGCAGAGTTGTTTTCAGTCCTTTTGCTAAAGACTCAGCAAAGCTCTTAAATACTTGCAGAAGTTAAAAACTGTTTATCTAAGCCATTTGGCAAAGTAGTGAATGTGAAGTACAGATTTTTCTCCCACTGTAAGTATAAAATAGCAAGAACCTGGCAGAACTTTAGGGCATTCCCTTACGGCAGCCATGGCAAAGCTATATCAGTTACAGAAGCACTGTTGCCCAAAATCCTGCAGCCTGGCCAGCCACTGGAGCTCCACAGTCCCTCTGGCACTGCTGCAGGACTGAGAACACAACTGGACACACTGGATAGTCACACACACCATCACTGACCACAGACAGTGCCTGCACAGCTAGCAAGCTGTTATTCCCTGCCAGAATCAGACTACCAAGTAACTCCAGCTGGATCTTTCCCTAGAGTGGAGTCAGAAGGAATCAGGGAGCAGGCTAATGAGTGAGCAGAGCACCCTTCACCTTTTCCCATGCAACCACTCCCTGATCTTTTGCAATTCCTTAGTTCTTCTCACTGAGATACTACATAGTTCTTCCACTCTTGCTTCCAGTCTAACTTCCTCAAGCCCTGATTGAGGAAAGCAAAACTAGGCCCACTAATACTCTGTTACATACTGGTGAGCTGGGGCACTTCCATCACTGCACAGCTGTTGTGGTTTAACATCAGCCACCAACGAAGTATCAAGGCATGGCACAGCCACACACTCCTCCCTCTGCTGCGGGATGACACAAGAGTCTGAAAAACTCATGGGGTGAGGTAAGAACAGCTCAGTGATTGAAATAAAGTAAAATATAATAATAGCAATGAAAAGAGAAGAACAAAACCCAAGAGATGCACAGCTGGTGACGTCTAGGCAACTCCACCCGTTCTACACACTGGGCATGACTTTGGAATATGGAATATCCCTTTGGCCAGTTGGGGTCAGCTGTCCTGGCTGTGCTTCCTCCCAGCTTCTGGCAGAGCATGGGAATCTGAAAAGTCCTTGATTTAGGGTAAGTACTGCTGAGCAGCTACTGAAAACATCAGTGAGTTATCAATGTTATTCTCATACTGAATCCAACACACAGCACTCCACCAGCTACCAGGCATAAAATTATCCCAGCTAAAATCAGAACAGCTTTGGGGAGGTGGAGTGCATTACCCCAGCAGCTGTGTGCACCCCATGTGAAACCTGGGTACCACAGGCCCACCCAGTGACTGCAGAACCCCACATCACTAATATGCTCTGAAACACCAAACCTCTGGAGCATAGCTAAAAGCTTTTGTGCAATGTGCTATTCTTAAAGTCAGTGAATATAGTTTAGGCTTGAATATCAGAATATGTATCATTCTGGAAAGCTCAGGCCCCAAAGGGCATTGGATCTGATTAGTTTCCCCACTCCAAACAAGCACATCTAACACCAGGAGGAAAAAAAAAAAAAAAGCACCCAACAAACAGGCAGCCTAAGGCTTAACTGAACAGTTCTCAAGGATTTTCCCTGCTGCTGTACAACAGAGAGACAACTGATTCAAATGTCATTTCAAAACACCAATCAATGGCTGCCAGATGCAGGAAATGAGAAACTATATCTTATGGGATAAAAAAATACAGCTTGGGAGGTTTGACCATGTTATTATCTGGCTAACCACTCTCTTAGAGCATGAGACATCAAAAGGGAATTACTTTGTGCTAGAAGGGAACAAAATGTTACCAGCTCAGCACCTGTTCAGACTACGAAGCTGCGCACCCAAGACCAAACCTCAGGTGGCATTAAGAACCCAGTGCTCAGCTGAGACAGATAACACGTGCAGATCCAGGAAAGCAATTGCATTAAGAGCCAGCCACCGGCACACAGTCCAACTTGCCGCTGCTTTTGCCCGAGAACCTGCTTATATAATCTCAGAGATGCTCGGCTCCCATGGCAACAGTTTACATAAGTGGCTGTGACTCAGGATGAGAGTTACCACCGCTCGGCTCTTTAAAGAGACACCTCCGATGCCGCAGCCATGGTTTCTCCGCAGGCCTAGCCAGGATCCGGCTGGAGGCAGCGGGGCCCGGCTGCTGGGCCCTTCCATCCCGGGCCATGCCCTGGGGGCGGGCGAGGCGGGCCGGGCCGGGCGGCAGCCGGTGCCCCCGCACGGTCACCCCGCCGGGCC
>VXBR01000479.1:474657-497785 GCA_013400215.1 Cisticola juncidis | reverse complement strand
GGAGCCGGGAGCCGCGCCGGGAGCCGCAGCCCGGAGCCCGGAGCCGCCGGCCGAGCCCGCCCCCTCCCGCTGCTACGTTTAAATCCAAACAGCGGCGCCCGGCCCCGCCCCGAGCGGGGAGGGACGCCGGGGCACGGAGCCGTGAGGCGCAGCGAGCGGGATGAGCTAGAATGAAAATTAAATGTAAAATAAATCATAAGTAAACCAAAGCACCGCGGCCCCGGGGCCAACAGTACGGGTGCGGGAGCTCGGGTGATCCCTGCACCAAGTGAGGCCCCGGGAAAGCCCGGCGGAGGGGCAGCCCGGCGCTGCGGGGCGCTGTCGGGGCGCGGCGAACCCAGCGAGTCCGTGCGGTGCGTCAGAAGTGATGCGGCACCCCGGGAGAGCGCGGGGGAGCTGCTGCCTCCCGGTCCGCTCCTGCGAGGGTAAAGGATGGGCAGCAGCCGGGGCCGGCCGGAGGGACGCGAACGCCTCTGCAACAACAGGGCCCTCTCTCCACTTTGCACTAATCTGCTTTAAAAACCCGTCGCCAGAACAGGATCCGCCTAATCCAGCCCTGCGCTGGGAGGCCGCCGTCTCTGGGGATACGAAACGCTTTAGAGACAAGTGCAAAATCCGTGGGGGGCTCTCCAGCCGCCCTCCGCCCTCCTGCCTGCCCCGCACGGACACGCACCATCGGCTCTTCAGCCATTCCTGGGTGTTTCTTTCTCTCACGCACCGTATGTAGGGCACCGCAGCGAATCGTGCCCCTGTGGGACACGATTGTCCTTGAAAGGGGTTCTCTGCAGAGCCTTGGCTGCAGCGTCCTGCTCGTTCACAGCCCCTGCGGAGGGGAGAGCGCGATCCACCCCCTGCCCGCTCCCCCCGGGCTGCGAGCGCCCTGTGCGGGGCACCTGCGGACCGACCACCCTTGCCAGGCTCTGCACAGCGGCTACCCGCCCGCCAGCCCCTGCTCCGACACACGGGGGCACTGACGGATCTTCAGAAACACTTCTAGGAAATGGTTCNAGGTTGCAGAGGAATACTGTAAATTGGATGCACATTTCTTGTTCCATTTTACTGCCTTTTTTTTTTTTTTTTTTCCCTCTCTCTGTAACCTATAAGGAAGCAAACAGTATTTTTCCTTGCCTGGCCCTGTGCGTCCCCTGACTAACACAAATGATAAAAATACAAGCAGGCACGGATTCCCGGCACGGAAAACGCTGGCCCAGACTCCTCCAGTGAAACAAAAGTGTTGGTGGCTTTAGGGTGATGGGGCGGGTGTTACACACAGCACCTCTGCCTGCGCGGCAGAGAGATGCAATCCTCGATACAGCTCACATAACCTGGTTGACTTTGTTTAATCGATGCACAGATCGAGCACCATTTAGCCCTGTTTTTACGTGTACTGGCTCAGGCTTTCCAAACCCGTGGTGCCCTGGCCTGAGTGAGGGGGACACAGAGATGTTGCCTGACCTTTGCAGATGCATCTGGGTATCTCCCTTCAGCCCTCACAGCCCCTCAAGCCTTGCAGTTGTTTCAACAGCCCTGTGACAGAAGGATATTGGAGAAATCCACTGTGTCCCTCTGCGATTCAGGAAAATGCAGTCAGGGGAGGCCAGTTGCAGTGACACCCAGTGTCTGGTGCTGCAGGCAGACACCTTGCAGATCTGCATCCATAAACCTGTTAAGTTCCATTTTAAAACCCATCCTAACTTCCCCAGCTCCCTTCAGCCCTGCCTGCTGCTCTCATGGGTGGGGAATGATAGGGCTACCAGGGAGTAGTCTGGGCAGTGCATTTACTTGGAAGAGGGGCACAGAAATAGCAGGGCACCTACCTCCACTCAGCTGCCTCAAAAACGAGAGAGGAGCTCCTGAGAGTTCCTTGTCTCCATGCCATGACACTCACCGTGCCCTGCCCAAGGCAGACATGCAGGAGCCTTGCCCACATATTTTACTGGAATAAAACCAGGCAGATGCAGCAGTTTTCTCCCCCACCCAGTGCTATCCTGAGCATTATATTTGGGTGCTGCCTCATTCATTTATTTCCCCCCATGAGGGTTTCAGTGGCATCTGGATTGTCCCTGGTGCTTTGTCCTTTTGCTCTTAGTGGTCCCACTGGGGTCCAGCCATGTGCTCAGCACCATCTGCTGTAACAGAGGGTATTTCTTGGAAAATAACAGGGAACAAGAGGTTTTAAAACACCTGTAACTGAAGACAGAACTAGAGAAAGCAGCTGTAGCAATGCTGTCTAGAGAGGAGAGCAGATTGCTCCCTGATTAATCTGGACCCTGGTTTCTTACGCTCATACTGTGCTCAGTCTACAAGAGCAGATGATGTAAGTGGATTTTACATAAAAATGCAAGGTCTGGTGGTTGCAGAATTTCCTTTCCTTTTATAAAATGATATTTTGTGCAAAACATCATTTTGAACCAATCTGCACAGTTTTAGCTGGTCACTTCCGGTTGTGAAAAAGCTGCTGTTCTTTCCACATATTTTATGGTATCAATCTTTCCTCTCCCAAAGGATTTCTGTTCCCTATTGTCCTGGTTTCAACTGAGATAATTTTCTTCTTAGTAACTGGTACAGTGCTGTGTGTTGGATTCAGTATGGCAATAATGCTGGTAATACACTGATTGCTCTAAATCAAGGACTTTTCAGTTTCCTGTGAGCTACCATGGAGCAGGTGCACCAGAAGCTGAGGGGCAGCATGGTCAGGACGGCTGAACCAAGCTGGCCAAAGGGGTATTCCACACCACAGAACATCATGCCCAGTAAATAAACTGGGGGGAGCTGCCCAGGAGCCACTGATCACTGCTCATGGGTAGGCTGAGCATCAGTGAGTGGATGGTGAGCAATTGCTCTTCGGTTTTATCTCTCTCTTCCCCTCATTTTTATTACTATCATGATATATTATTATAATTTGTGTTATTATATTTTACTTTATTTCAGTTATTGAGCTGTTCTTATCTCAGCCCACAAGTTTTACCTGTTTCTTTGTCCTGTTTCTCCACCCCATCCTAGCAAGAAGTGAGAGGATTGAGCAAGGACTGCACAGTACTGATTTGCCAGCTGGGGTTGAACCATGACACCAGTCTAAAAAGACACAGTTGTATCAGAGGTATATGGATGGCTTCTCTGTCAGGAGGGGATTGCATCTGCAGAACCAAACTTCTCCTGGGTACTCATAAACCTACTGCCCAGTCATTAATCCATGTCTCATCCATCACACAGGCGATACCAGTATCACAGGCTCCAGATCCTGGCACACAGTCTGTGAGTTCCCATTTTCTGCATTTTTTCCCCCTAAACGCTGCACTCTTCAGAGGAGGCATCCAACCTTCACAACATCCTGGAAGGTGTCAGTGTTTCACGATTAGCAGTGTTGTTAGCAGCTGCCTCCACCCGTCCTCTCCATTGTACCGCACAGCCTCAGGGAGTGACAAGGAGCACCCAGCTGCCCGTGTGGTGTGGGGTGAGCTGCACCTTCACACTCCTGCTCAAGTTTCTCCTTCCAGTGCAGTCCTCCCAATCCAACAGTTTGCATGTACATCCCATAATGCCAGGGGGAGGGGCAGCTGCAAGGCTTGGAAGCCAGCTGGGGACCACTTGTGTAAGAAGAGTGGTGACAGAAGTGTGCAGGGACACCCAGCAGAGCTGATACTGTGCTGCACACATTACCTGATGCAAGCAACAGCCTGGATGTGGCTGCCCCACACCTTCCCCATGCCCTGCCTGGGGCATGTCTAATCCTGACATGTACAGTGCAGCCACTGCCAGGCAGCAGAGCCCAGCACCCCAAACCAGCTCCAGAGACATTCAGCAGCTGCAGGACAGGATGCTGAGACTGTCCTGGGTGAAGAGCAACTCCTCCCTCACGCCTCCAGCTACAGCCAAGCAGCTCTGGATGTGCCAGACAAGAATCATTCCCTGTCCTCAACACAGCAGCTCTGGATATTCTCAGTGTAGCTGTATAAACATTATTATTAATTTAATCCTAATGAGTTTTGGCTTCAACACCTCATGGCAGAGACTTCCATGTACTGAGAATAGCCAGTTATTAAATGATTCCTAAATGAGGAAGTACAACATTTATGAGGCTGATACTAACATTAGAATTTCCTCCCTTGCATACTTTGCTGCATTTTTGCCTTCATTAAAAAATGAAATAAAGACAACATTTGAATCATAACATTGAATTTCTACACACACTTTTTCCTTTCAAAGCACTTTTCCCCTGAGGATCTTATTTATCCTCTTAATCCCTATTATTGCTCTTCTACACATAGCAAACCAGGTGGCCAGGTAGGTCAAGAGTTTCTGACCAGATCCATGACAGATGACTGATTGATGCCAAACCCCAGGAGTCCCAGTTTCCTCCACCAGCCCTATTTGAATAGGAGCACCATTCCCACCAGGGAGGACAGCAGCTGGGGCTGGGAAACAGCTTTATTTCTGTCTGAAATAACCACAGCGAGGTCAAGAGCAGAGAGATAGTCTGAGGTTTATGCAAAAAGTAGCAGGTGATGAAAAACAAGCTAGATGGTTGTTATTTTACAGAATATGGTCCAGAAAAACACTGGGTAATCCCATGGGTAGTTTACACAGGGCTTTGACTTGCAGTCTTTTGCCGTTGCACCTCCCCTGAGCTCCAGGCAATGAGGAGAATAGTGGGCTGTTTATATGCAATAGGAGTGGAAAAATTACATGTCAACACATCTTTCAGATCTACAGACTGGCTTCTAGCCGAATCAGGAGCTGTCAGAGTCTGAAACTGGGCTGCTGAGTTTGCTTGGGTAAAGTCTGGAGGAGAAAGAAACCAGGGAAAAGAAGTAAGCTGCTTCTTAAAGAGAAATACATTTTTAAAGTATTTAACAGCATAAACTCCAAATCAGCAAGAAAATTTTGCCAGATAGGGAAAAACACAATCTTTCTAGACCCGTAAGCTCTGCTTTTACCTAGATCAGTGAATCTTTGCCAGACACTGGGGTAGCTGTCTCAATCACTTAACAAACAAGCAGTCACTGTTAATTGTAGCCTGGTTAATCCTGCAGATGCAGGTTCTTTGGTTTCATGGGCTATTATCCTTTTTAGGCCTACACCAGCTGCCCACAGGGTAAAGCTGTCATGGGAGAAGGATCAGAAGAGCTGGTTCAAATGCTCTTAAGACAGGTTAGTCAGCAGCAGTGCACATGGCTGCAGATGTCTCCCAGAACTGCCTGATCCTGGTGGGAAACTTAACCACAGCTGGTATGACTTGCAACCTGCTGGGGAAGCCCTGCAACCCCTCTCTGGCAGCTCTGATCACAAAGCCTGTTATTTGTGCAAGTCTCAAATTTTTCTTGGAGCAGCTTGAAGCTTTTTGCTGTTGTACCTGAGAGGTTGTGCCCCCAAGCACCCACAGCAGCAGAGCTCACAGCAACCTTAGCAGCTCCTCCGAGTCTTGTCAAAGGTCCATGCTTTCCATCCATCTTGCTAAAAGATGAAAAGAGAGATGTAGCTCCTTGGGTTGTGTGCTAGAAATGTGGCCAGGAGCAGGGAGAGGCATTTCCCACCCCTGAGTGTCTTCTGGCTTCTGCAGTCCTAAGTCTTGGACTGGGCACCCAGTGAGGCTGGCTGTTCATACCACATGGTGTGAACACAGCTCAGCTCCCAATTTTAAATTGTTACAGTGGCAAAGAATAAAGTCCATAGTGGTATCAACTCTTCTTTCCCTTTCTGTTTTTCTGGCCTTTAAGGTTGCAAGGTTGCACACCACTCTTGACTGGTCAAGTGGGTCCTAGCAAGGGAACAGGTCTTGCAGCCTGTGGTAACAGGGGGCTTGTCAAGGCGTTGACATTTGCACAAACACATTTGCAGACTGCCTACTCAGTCTGAGAAAAATCCAACCTTACATGCCAGCTGAGTAAGAGGCAGGAGAATTGGGAGACCTTTCCCACCAACCCTTTTAATCTCCTGCTTGAGCATCCCCAGTGACCAGCAGGCTCACTGGTGACCCCTGGATCTCTGCTCAGCATCTGCCTGCCCCATGGCCAAGGCAAGGAGTGGCTTCCAGATGTGCAGCTCCACAGGCAGTGCAGGAACCCCACTCCCAGCTACAGCCTGAGTGTTTTCATGGTGTGGGTTTCCCACAGCTCCTTACAAGCCGTGAGGTATGGGCACATTGTGGAGGTGACTGCTCACCACATCCCTTTTTCCCAAGAGGCTAGTGAATGGGGAGTATATCCAGAGTTGGCTGCTCTTCAAACATCCACATGTATTCCCTCCAACCTAAAGGCTCTGCTAAAGGCTTGGGGCCTGCCTGTGGGCACCTGCATCCACCTCTCCTTCACTATGCTTAAAGGGAATTGTTCAAAACAAAGAAACCCAGTCTGAAAATGCCTGGGTTTTGAATGTCAGGAATCATTCATGTCATCTATGAAGTTCCCTTGAAAGAAAGGATACACAGGGATTGAGGCAGTTCATCCTGTGGTGGGATCTTTCTCCCAAAAAGGCCATCAAGGCAGACCTGCATCATGCTCCAAGTGGCAGAGTCCAACATAGTCACTTGCAATGTGCAAGACACTGTTGAGTTTGTGGTCTCAGTAAAACCTGCAGGATGTCAAGGCAGGAGGCAGCCTGAGTGCAGCCACTCAGGGAGAGACAGGCAATAGAGAAGTATCTGAGCCCACACCCTTTCCTTCAGTCTTATCTCAAGCTCATATGGCTGCCCAAAGCTGCTCTTGGCTCATAGTGCCTTCCCTCTGGAGCTCTGGGACAGCCATCTGGCCACTGGCCAGATTACTTTTTTGCTGTTGTTTCTGCTCATATTCCTTTTTCAATCCCAGGCACATTTTTCTCTCCTTCTTTTAGCCCTGGATGACACCCAAGATTCTGGTACAGCATTTGCCACAAGCAAGGGATTTAAAATCTCCACCATTTAAAGGCTACATCTGTCCCATCTGTCACTGAGAAAACATAAATTTTTGGGACAAAACACAGACACCTGTGCTGTAACCTGCTCCCTATCCCACAGCAATAAGGGAGTGCTGCTGAAATGATGAGTTCTGAAAGATCAGTCCATCAGACCATCACTGCTGGAGTCAGCCTCTGGGTGATGGGGACAGAAGCTGTGTCTATGGCTTTGGGATGTTTCTTCCAGCATAGGAACCCACATGCCTCACAATTCCCTATAGGGTGGCCCAGTGCCAGTCCTGCATCTAACAGCAGCCTGCACAGTGATGGATCAGTTTCCCAAGCAGTAAATCAATGGGTAATAACAAATGATCTGTAGAAAATAATTAAATGCTTGAAAAAACTTCATAGAATTTGAAAAGGGAAGGTTTGGGAATGAGGCTGGCTCAAGTTCATATTACCAAATCTGGTTTTAAACATTAGAAATTATTGGCAGCTCAGTGCTCACTCTGGGCTGATTTCACTGTCAGTTTGTGAAATTTCTGTAAGCTAATCTCATTGTTCCTCCCCCTGGAAACCAGTGGGTCTGGGTCACAGATGGTCACAAAAAAAACCCCCTCATCCAAACATAAACTCCTTCTATGGATTCCAGTGCCATGACCATGTGCTTTGAGATTGTTCATTGAAGGTTGCCACAGCTATCTCTTTTTTTTTTTAAGCACCTCCAGCACCAGTTCAGAAAATGAATGTGTTTGAAGTTATTCCCCAAACCTCCGAGAGCAGCAGTCCCAAAGGACTCCCCAGTTCCTGATAAGCACACAGGGTGGAGGAGGATGCCACAAAGGGGACAAGAGGAAAACTCTGCAGGGAGCTCCTGAGAGGGGTCTACCTGCCCTGGGCAGTACCCAGCAGGTGAGCAGGGGTCACAGCCTCTTGGTGAGGGCCTGAAAAATTTCATCCCAAATAAAGCCAGGCATATCAAGAGTTCAGCACTGAACAGGGCTCAGCTGCTGAGCTGAGTTTCTAAACTCTTCCAAAATTGCACAGGGCCAGCAGAAAAAAAAAAAAATATCCTGGTGAGGAAGGCAAAGGCGAGCTGCAAAATCACAAGCAGTAGGCTGGGCACAGGCTCTGACAGCTCCCCCTTCTCTCCTTGCTGGCACCTTGGCTTGTCCTCAGTTACACCCATTTGGGATGAGTGCAGGCTTGGAGGACGAGCAATGGAGTCCTGTTGTCCCAGCTCCTCACCCCAAAGATGCTGCCTTCACTGCCTCTTTAAGACAGTGCAGGGGGAACCTTGCAGGGAGCCTTCCTGCCGGAAATGTGGTGGAAACACACAGTTCAGACCCAGGGAGAGGAGGGAGAGGCATCCCTAATATGGTCTCAGCCAAGCTGACTGGCTGGGGGCTCCTGGGGGAGGAATGGAGCCCCTTATAAAAGTACCCAGGTCCTCCCACAAAGGCAAACCTCCCTGGACTTCAGCAGAGCCACAGTGAAGCTTGCTTGATATGGGAATTTCATACACCCTTTGGAGATTATCCAAGCTTTCTTGGGTTTCATATGGCATGAGGTGCTGGCCTGGTGTGTGCGTGGCCTGGCGGATGCCAGCAGAGAAAGCCCCTTTTCAAGCAGCACACGGCTCCTGCCAGCACCACTCCGGGAAGGAAACCTGCTGGTCTCCCCCTGCCGTGGGCTGCTCCCTGCTCCTGCTCCCCTCTCCGTGCCAGCCCAGAGGGCGCAGCCCAGTGCCACCCCGCCAGCCCCACTCACTGCTCTTCTCCATAGCAGAACCCGCAGCAGCTCCTCTTCCCTTCTGCTTCTTCCAAATGTGCTCAGGTGCCCCTTTGTGTGCTACAATCACCCATCCACACCCTAAGCAGCCTTCTTGGTCCCAGGAGCCGCATGTGGGGAATTCCCTGACCCGCAGTGCTGACCGGGGCTGGACCCTGCTGCATGCCCAGTGCACAGGTGAGACCCCTGCCACGGGCGGCGGGGAGGTGGCAGCACTGCCGGAGCCCAGCCCTGCGGCTCCTGAGGGGCCGGGAGGGCTCGGGCCCGGCCTGGGGCTCACTGGAGCTGGGATGGCCGGAGCACAGAGCCCCAGCCCCAGAGGTTTGCTATAGCACACGTGGAGCACGCTCGGAGGAACACGGGTGCCAGACGGGGCACGGCTGGGATGCACAAGCATCCCACACGAAAAAATAGCAGAAAGGATGGTGCTTTTCTAACAGGTATTCTCTGGCTTATCAAAAAAAAAATTCTCTTTCGGAGAGCAGCTCCCTGACTTGCTCAGAAATATGAAGCCGTTATTTGCTGACTGTGTCGGGGCAGGACTGCGGCAGCAGCACCGCAGACACGGCAGCAGTCACACCGCAGTTGCTGGTGTGGAACAGGGCAAAGGCAGCCCCCCGAAATAGCGCTCAGAGTGGGGAGCCGGCCCGGGCAGCCGCGGGCTTAGGAAGGAGACAGAGCCTTGAACAAAATGTCAGCACCATGAAGGCATTCGCTCAGGTCTCACAGAGGGCTGTTAGGATGGAAACGCGTGGCACACCTTTAAATGGACATAAAATGTGCCATCCGCGGGGTGGGATCTATTTTTAACCCCTTGGAGTCTGCAGATGTGCAAAGCCCCGAGAGCAGCTCTCGGCGGCTGGAGAGAGGCGTGTGGTCATCCTTTGGCCACCGGGCTGGGAAATGCCGCGGCAGTCAGGGTTCGCTTATCCCGCACTGAGGAGGGAGATTAAAGTCTTATCGTGCCCCTTCCTTTGCCTTGCTAGCAACCCCGGCCAGCAGCCTGAGCACACGCATACGTGCTAAGCGCTACCGACCGCTCACCAGCTTTGCAGTTTTCTTTTTGGAAAATTACTTTCTGGGTCTGGGTGAATAACCTCGGCATCCCCCCGGCTCTGCCTGTGGGAGGGACCTGGAGGAAATGCTGCTGCAAGGCAAGGAAAAGCAGGACACTGCGGGGAGGCTGAGGCGCACGCCGGTGACCCGCCGGCAGGACAGCCCTGCGGCAGGGGCTCAGCCCTTCTGCCAGCGCCACCGGGAAGCCACCCGAGCTGGATATCAGCTCTTCGGCCCCTGCTGCACGGCCAGCAGCGACACCCGCCAGCCCAAGCCCCTCCAGCTGTGTAGTGAAAGCACCAGCCCGCCTTGGCGGGGAGCAGGGTGTGTATCTGCAGCCCCTCACGCCACACAGCGCTTTGTAAAGTCGCCCATCGTGTCTTAAGAGTTTCCTCATCCCTTCATGGGAGCACATCCAGTTGTTCAGCAAACCCAGTACCGATTCAAAATGCAGAAGGCAAACATTGCAGCCATTTCCACAGGTCTCTCCAGATTAGAGTTTTAATACATTTGTCTCCAGGTACCTGTTTGTCCCCTCCAGTGCTTTCCATCCTAACCCACTCCAGCAAAGCAGTCTCCTCACAAGGACAGTCACCAAAAAGGCCAGCAGCAATCAAAAAGCAGATATGGATCCTGCTGCATCCCTACAAGAAGGGTATCTCAGTTCTTTTTCACATGGCTTGGCACTCAGATTTCAGTTCTCAGAGGATAGGGAGCAAGCAAAACCTGGGCCCAATGGGAGAAGCCTCAGCTTGAAACACAGCATCCCTCCAAGGCACCACAAATTATCTTGAGAATGGTTTTGACAAATGGATGCTCTTGAAAAGGTCCTGTGCACCACTTGTGAGCTGCTCCCCTAGAGAGCACTGACATATGCATATATTGTTTATAATTAATTATCCACTCAGCACAGGGAACCTGTTGGCCCTGGAGAGCAGTGTTAGGCTGGCTTTCATCTACCCAGCCTGCTGGTGGGAATCCAGCCTGAGCCTCATGTGAACCAGGCTTCTCCCTGCAGATCCACCCTGCTGCCCCTTGTCCCTGCCACACCACACAAAATGAGCCATCCACGTCCAGGGACACCACTGTAAGCATCAGCCAGGCTGCTTCTGGAAAATTATGTGCTGATTTTGCCACTGAAGGGGGCCAAGGGTGGTGTAAGGGGCTATTTCTGGAGCAGAAAAGGAGCTGCTTGTGGAGCTTGTCAGATCCTGCCCCAGCACCAACACTCACCTGCTGTTCCACTTGCCCTGGGTCAGAGATGATGGGCACTGTGAGGGAACTTGGTGCATACAGAACCAAAAAACCTTCACTGAGCCAAGCTCAGAGGAGAAGCTTACTGAACAGGGCATTTTTCTAACAGTGGCTGATGAGGTGGCTGGCTCTACTCCTGAGAGAAGAGACTGGGAGTTTGGGACTCTGGCCTGTGCTCCTGGCACACCCACAGCTGTGTGGGCATCCTTGTCAACCCCACAGTCCCCCGTGCCCTGCAAGACCAGAGAAACATATTCCTATGAAATACTCATTCATTTGTAGTTGTACAGCCCTATGTGACTGCTTCCAAATGCTGCCCTTGTGCTGCTCAGACCCATTGTCTGCCCCAAAACCTCTCTGGAGGAAGACACTCAGGATAGGTGAATGAACCCTATGGCAACACTGCCTTGCTGAGCTGGACAGGAAAGAACCTGCCTTCCTGTGAAGTCCTTCAGAGCCAAACCATGTCCAGCAGAAAGCAGTTAGCTCCTGCACACAGAAGGAGGTGAGCAGGAGTGAAACCAGTTCCTTCAGTCACTAAAGTCTCAGAAACAGGGGATGCTGTAACTCCACCAATCCGTTTTCCTAGGTGCTGGTTTTGGCTGATGTAGAGTTAATTTTCTTCACAGTTGGCTGGTATGGGGCTGTGTTTTGGATTTGTGCAGGACACAGGGTTGATAATATCAAGATATTTTTGTTATTGCTAAGCAAGGCTTACACAGAGCCAAGGCCTTTTCTCCTGTTTCTATTGCCACACTGGTGAGGAAGCTGGGGGAGAATGGGAGTTTGGGAAGAGACACAGCCAGGACAGGTGACCCAAAGTGACCAAAGGGACATTCCAGACCATATGGCATCATCCTCAGTATATAAAGTGGGAGGAAGAAGAAGGAAGCAGGGTACTTTGGCAGTGATAGCATTTGTCTCCCCAGGTAACAATGACATGTGATGGAGCACTGCTTCTGCCAAGGCAGACTCAGGATGTACCTGTGCCCCACATTCAGCCCTCACCTCTCATTTGCCCAGTCATTTGCAGATGACCACCGTGGAAAAACGACTGGCGGGAAAAATAAGATCATGCATTCATCCAAACCACTCTTTAAAAGCAATTTGCACATGTTTGTCCCTCCTTGCCTGTTGTCTGTGAAGAGGAAATGGACAAAACAGGTCAAGACTCCTCCTTCTGCCTTTAGTGGTATCCTTGCAGTGCTTCCGAGCACAATTTCCACTGCATTCCTCAGGTCCTTTTGCTTCATCTCCCTTGTCCTGCACCTACTTGATAACCACTATGTTATCAGCATTTGTAAAAACGCTTTATTGCAGCTCCAGCCGGAGCCCTGTGGAGGAAGATGCAGCCCTGGAGATGTGCCCCTCCTGCCCTGCACATCTGAGCCCTGTCAGCACCGAGGCGCTCCCAGCCTCAGCCAGCCAGGGGCAGTGACCCAGAAAGGGCTCCCGTGGGTGGCAGGGCCCAGGGCAGGTGCCGGCAGGGACCCCCTCTGAGGCTCCACTGCGCTCCAGAGCTGCGGCAGGGAGCAGCTCCCGCAGCCCTGCAGCCTCCCTGCAGGCACTGTGCACAGGGAGAAAGCCACCGGCTGCTGGGTGTGCTGGAGTGCTTCCCTGGAGTCACCTCCCCTGCTCCTCCTGCGTCCTGGAACACCTGCAGGGGCTCGGCTCAGACAAGCCTTCACCCTGCTCTTCTTTCTCCACCTTGTGCCCAGCACACCGAAGCCACCCACCGCTGCCTCCTGGACTTTTCCATGGTGGAAAAGCCCAGGAGCACATTTGATCTGGTCTTCAGAGGGCAGTCAGCATGCAGTGGTTTGTCGTGTCCTTTCTAACTCCCCTCACTTCTCCAAATCATTCCCTGGTTCCCACACTGTGCCACTAGAATCCCCTCCGCATCTCGAAAGGCTTATTTAACCAGTCAGATATAGCAAGGCATGACTTTATAAATAGAGAGGGGCATGGCTGGGGACTGTGCTACATGACTCACAAGTCAAACTGCCAGTGAAGAACTTATCAAACATTTGCTTGAAATATTCATTTAGCATTACCAACTCCTCCTTACAGTTAAATCTACCATACAAAAACACCCTTCCCATGTGCAGACAGTGTATTTATGTTGCTTTCTCCAAAACTCTTTCAAAGCCCCTTACCGCTGTGCTGGTCAGAGACAAACCAGAGTCAGAAAGGAAAACACCTCCTTAGAGCCTGAGCCTGCCATTGCTTCCAGCACTGCAGCTCAGCACAAAGTCAATGGCACAATGAATATGTCATAAAACATCTTCTCTTTTAATGCTTTTTTTTCCCCACCCGTGTATCTTATCTGTCAAAACTACAACTCCTACAGAACACCTGTGGTCCAGACTTAGGTCTTACTGCTGTTCAGCTTTCTTCTATACCCTCATTTGCTCAACTGATCCTTAATTCAGACAGCTTCTTCCACAGAAAATGGAGAAAAATAGATATGAATTACAAAATGAGCAATAAAATCTCTATAGAACAGGCTACTGATTCAATGCATACAACTTGTACATTCCATGGCCTCAAGCCATGCCAGATTCTGGACCTACAGCAGCAAAATTAATTATTCCTTCTTTCTCCTTTTTGCTTCCTCTTGTGACTGTTTTTATTGCTATGGCTTTTTACTTCATTTGGAACCTGATCATTCAAACACTTAAAAATTACCCAAATCTGCTGGTCCCCCCTCACTTTCAGTGGGGCTGAATCAACTCCAGCATGTTTGCATTGCAGCAGAGGGTATCTGAGACTGGGTACACAGGCTGAGACTTGGCTGCAATGCTGAAATAGAGCCAAGCTAACATGCACAAACAGTAGAAATGAATACTGAGTGTAATGTCACTACAGCACCCCGGAGCCTTCTCCATTACTTCTGTGCTGCAGAACACCCCAGATGCCTCCTCTTTACGTGGCTATGTCTCCATCCCAGTATTTGTCCTGTCCTTGCCCAAACCCCCCTGCCCAGGCACGAGCCCTTCCCTGCCATCTGCTGACCTTGCAATATTTTCCGTGTTGTTCTTTTCTCTCCCCTTTTTATTTTTAAACAGTGATGCACGTTCAGCAGGTGCACTCCCTGGGCTGCCCGCAGTCCTGCTGCAGCCTTTGCCACAGGAGGCTGCAACTGATGGAGAAACCAAGCACCTCCAGTTTGGGCAGAGCTACACCTGGTTTCTGGATGCAGATCAAGATTTTGTGACAGGAGTTACATCAGCTTCTGTCCAACAATTGCTTCTCCACTCAAGAACCTGTGCAGCAGGCACTAAAAAAACAATAAAGCAAAGTGTCAGTAGAAGCTAAGTATCTCAAGGATTAAACTACACCCTTTGTAAACTGACTTTGGAATTTAGCTCCAAGTTCCACTTAATACCGTATTTTGCTGTCTAAACAGAACCAATCTTCTTTATTAACCTTTCTGGCATTAAACCCATCAAAAGTGAACAGAGGAATCACAACACCTTGACCATGCAATCTTGGCCAGGATGGGCTGTCTTCAGTGGACTAACAAAAATTAAGGAAAGAGGGACTAAATCTCAGAGTAGAAGGTCTATAATCAATCACCATGTTTATCCTAAAAGATTTATCCCAAGAGAGCTTTTGCATATTCTCCCTTGAGTAGACTGGTTCAAACACTGTAATTCTCCTAAATTTGCTACTTCTACTAAGTTTGAAGAATATCACAAAGGGCTCTTGGAGGCCCAATAAGGAGGCATCACACCCAGAACAAGGACAGGAACTGCTGGTGTTTTCGGTTGCTGATGTGAACAGCTTGGGAAGAAGTGGGAGGTCTGGGCTCTCAGCAAGGCAAAGGACTTGCAGGAGGCACAGCCAGAGAGCCCCAGAACCACCTGTGGCTACTGCAGCCTCCAGCTTGTGGCTGCAATTGGAAAATGTTCAGATTTCAAGACTTTCTCTGGTATTTGTGCCAGGAAACTGGGCTGCATGACTTTCAGAGCTAAATTTAGGATCACAAGTATTTTACATTCCCCAAACACCTTCTATGACAACATCTCAAAACCCTTTGTGAGCATTAGCTATTCCTCTTTATCTTCCTTTGAGATGGAAAATAGAATAGCCACTTTGCTGGCAACAAACAGAGCTATGAATGTGAACTTGCTCATGGTCACAAAGGAAAACTGTGATGGAGGCTTGGCATGGAAAGGAGAAAGGAGAAAGAAAAAGCAACTTTCCAATGTGAATTGCTTAGTTCCTGCAGTCACAGAAACATGGCCTGTCACCTGCTGCAGTGCTGCTGGAATGAAGTAGGAATAACAACATCAGTACTTTAAATGATTAGGATAAGGAATTTCTGGTGGCTCTTAGTTGATTTTTTTTCCTAGTGTTGAGGATAAGATGTTCCAGGACAAGAAATCCTTAAAAAGAAAATACCCTGCCTCAGTCCCCCCACACCACTCTGAAAAGCTTGTGGCGAGAAAGTGGGCAGCTTTAGCATCTGGATCTCCTAATTTTCAGGGCAGAATGTAATGCAGGACTAGCAGAGCTCCCCACGGTGCCCTTTGGTTGTGCTCCACAGGCAGGCAGCTCAGTGACAGCATTGCTCAATGCCAGCAAGCTCAAACCTATTTAGACTCTGATGCCTCTGTTACTGTAATTATTTTTTTGTGATTATTGTTGCCAAAGGGAATTAAAAAGCCTTACACAAGCAGGTACAGTTGCCCTGGGAAATCTTGTGAGTTTCCTTTGTGTTGATCTGCTTCAGATCTCCTCCCTCTTGCATGGTCCTGTCCTTCCCTCTGCAGGCAGCCTTCTCCCAGCAGGCACAGGGAGGTTTGGGGAGGGCAGGACTGTTCTGTCGCTGCTCCCTCAGCATGCCTGGCAGTGCTGTGGTTCTTGCATTGCTCCAACCTCCAGCCCTTCCCCTGCTCTCTGGCTGTCCCCTTCCTACTGCTGACCTCCCCAACACAACATCAGCAGCTCAGCACTGGCCTCCAAAAACGGCACTGTAACTTTATTTTGCACTCAAATACATTAGATGATGTCTGTGCTAGGCAGTTTTTTGGAACCAGTGGTGTGAGATGGAGGGTGACTCTCCTGTGACCACCATCAATCTGCCCCTGGGAGCACCCTTGTCCCTGCCTCCAGGCACCAGGCACCAGGGCAGCTCTTCCCCCAGGGAAAGAACAGAGCTATATCCATACAGAGATCTCCTTACACACCTGTACTGAAGCCTTACAGCACCTCTGCTTTGGAAAGAGGACAGCCCAGCAGGAGTGTGACAAGGTGTGACCACCACTGCAAACACAGCCCAGGTCCTCGTGCCTCTGAGCCAAGCCTAGGGCTGATGCCTGCTGATGCTGACTTTGGGCTGCTCGTCCCTGAGATGTGTGAGAGTCTTCTTACAAGGCAATCTTCCCCCTCTTACCTCCTCCCTCCAGCAGTAGATTTCTCAACTTTAAAGCCTTGTTTACCCTGGAAGAGAGAGAAGCTGCTGGAAGCCAAGCAGTGAGGGCACAGGGGAGTAAGGAGTGTTTGTTTGGAGTGAGTTATGGGTGGGAGTGATGTGCCAAGGAAGAAAACTGCTTCCAGGGATCTATATATATGCAGCTCCCGAGGTGGGGTTACACAGAGGCTCATTCCCGGGCTGCCTGTGGCACTCCCTGGACATCGACAGCCAGAGCTGCCTCCAAGCTGCAGCTTTATTTTCAGAGCGTGGCCTTGAGCAGCCGAGACACGACAGGGTTTGGCTGTGCTCCCTGCAAGCACAGAGGATGAGCTGCCCAGAGCCCCCACGGTGCCGGGTTTTGCACACTGCTGGCCCCAGCTCTGCACAGAGCAGTGAAGTTTCAAGACTGACAGGATGCCCTGGAGGGGGGAAGAAGGAGACAAGCGGGGAAATGAAAGATTTCTCCAGCATCTGCTCATCCCCATCACACACAGCACACAGCCCCAGTGGGAGCCAACAATGCTCCAGGTTTCCCTGCTGCACGGCAATCAGGAGCTGCTTGATTTTTCAGATCCTGGACAAATGAAAAGCAGAGTCTCTGCAAGCTGCAAATACAACTACTTCCCAAAACCTGCAGCCAGAACCTTTTGGTGCTTCCAAAATACGTTCTGACTGTGAGAGTCTGAAGAGGATCCCCAGCAATTCCTGGGAGAGTGTGCAAGGCTGGGGGATATTTTGAATGATCCTACTGCTAAAGCAGCCCACACTGACTGGCATCTGTCCCACGTGGGAGCCCTGCACACCAGCACTGCCTGCAGTTATCCACTGGCTGATCAATAGGTTACAGTCACCTTTGTGCACTCCATTTTCCAGTCCCAGGAGACGAGCCATGAGGATCTATACAACTGCATAGCTCTTTAATATTTTTTAATTTTTTTTTAGGAAAAATGCCTTCTTGGTTCAAAAATAAACAAATAAACCCTATTAAGAAATGTTCCGTTCAATTATTTTTTCTTGTGGATTAATGAAATAGAAGCTGCGCAAAATTTTCCTATAAAATAAAGTTGATTGAAGATCTTTATTTTAGTGCCTCACTTTCAGAAATAAAGATTGCCACAGAATTTTTTGCTTATGAGTTTCCTGTGAAAAGTGATGATAATTTTCAAGTGGCCTCTATTTTGCCCCTTTAGTAAAACTCATTGAATAAATATTACTGGCCAAATATTCATGGGAGACACAAAATCAGCAGAGTACAGAGTGAGGCTGCACTGATGTCAGGTCTGAGGGGATGTTCAGGTCTTCTCAGCAAAGCCAAGCCCAGTAAATACTGTTGGTCAAAGTGGTTTCTGTTTCTGCAGTTTTGGAACCAAAGGGGTGGAGAATGTTGGGGTGCCAGTTCCCTTTGCACAAAGCCATCATCTTTGAGGGAGGGTGGCCCATCCTGGGCCACATCCTGCTCTCTGTGCAACTGCAGATTTCCACTTTAGCAAAATCTGTATCAAAATAAAATTAGGAAACCCCTACAGTGTGCTCATCTTCTCCAGGATATCTTCTGCTCTTTTGTTCAGAGGCTCCCTCAAGATTTTCCCTCAGAGCCCAGGTTTTCCCTTAGCTCCTTAAATCATTGGTGTAATGGCCTAGGCTCTGCAGGTCTGGGGGAAGATTACATCAAAACCCAGTCATGACTGTGCCTCTCAAGCTCCTCTAAACAGCCCCATATAATTTTTTTCCTTTCAAGGACTCCTCCTCTCCCGAGATTTTCCATCCCTTGGTGATCTTTGGACCAAGGTCAGCTTCTTGTGTTGCCAACTGGATGTAGACTTAAGTCATGGAGGGTTGTCCAGCATCAGTCCAGCCCTGGATCCAGATGGCTGTGGAGCAAGCAGTGAGCTGCAGTCCCAGAGGATTTTGGTGCAAGCAAGAGCCATTCCCCTTCATTACCCTCCCTCCTACAGTATGTGAGTGTCCTGCATCCTTCCTTCTGTCCCCTTTTGCTCCTGTGATACCCCATTTATCCCTTTGCCTTTCTCAAAACAGAGGATGCTGGTCTTGGGATAATCTGGCTCCTGGGGATCCTTTGCCTGCTGCCAACAGTGCTGTTAGAGGTGCAGGGAGGGTAATGAACTTATTGAGAACTGCACAACAAAGACCAAACCCAGACCACTGTGCACAAGCAAAATTTTCCAAAACACCTTCCCAACAATGGGGCTTGTGAGACATATGAAAATCCAACTCACTTGTTTCCAAACAATCTGTGTCTTTAATGCTAAAAATATTGAGGAAAATCCCAAGCCCAAATAAAATGCTGATTTCAGAACAAACAGAATGTTTAAATTTGAAATGAAACCCTGAACAGGGTGGTTTCATAGGCTTAAGACTCAGGGAATCCCTGTTAGCTGATTAAGCAACAAAACTAACATATCAGTCTTTTCTCTTTTTTTTTTTTTTTCAGCTGCAAGAATGTCCTTTAGGGTATTTCTCTTCAACTGGATGAAACTGGCACTGAGGCTGTTGAAAACACTGATGCTGTGGGTCAGAGTGAGACCAAATTCTGCTGTTAGAGGCAGCAGGCAATGACATGCCAGTGGTAGCATCATTGCTGCAAGGCACTGCCTGTGCAACACCCAGACTGCTGAAGGACTCACCTCTGCCCACAGCTGTGCTCATGAGGAGTCTTAACCCCAAATTTGGCACTGCAAAACATATGTCTTCATTCAGAAAGAGTAAGCATCTCCTGATCCCTTTGATTTTGATCAGGCTGGAGAGAGTGGCTGGCTCAGCATCACTCCCCCTTTCAAAAATCAGCCTGTTCCATTGTGGGTTTAGGACATAAATCAGTACCACAGGTGAAAAAGGAGGGCATGTGAATGCTGTTTAACTCATATGGCTACTACTCTAAGCTAACTTTTATCTGTGCTTCCAAAACAGTCTTTTAATTAAATAACAGAAGCAGATCCTAAAATCCATCTCATAACAACACCTAAGCCAGAACTGAACTTGAGATCAGGGGTCAGGTACTGAAGACTTAATGTTAAACACCTCCCAAAATCCCAGCAGGGAGCTGACAGATGGGGTATGTGCCAGTGTACAAATGGCAATAAGTTTGTGTTTGCTTTTTGAGAAGCAACTGGTTTTTGGGAAGCAACTGGTTTCCAGTCCATGTCCAGTCACTGAGAGCCCTTAGGGCTGCCCTGAGGCTCTCTCTGCCCTCAGATACCAGGGAAGGACCAGGGCAGCTCCTCCCACAGGGTTTTGCTTTGGGATAGTGCTAAACAAAAAAGTGATCTCATGCATGGGTCTCATTTTAATGCAAGTAAAATCAGCCAAAAAGCAAAACAGATGTACCCTTAGCATAGAAACAGCACAAAAAACCTTCCTGGGCTGGAAGTTTACCTGAAAAATCATTGTTTTTTCTCTAGCACTGCTGTCCCCACTGCAAAGGAATATCTCAAAACTCAGGGTCTGCTTTCATGACGGGGTCCTGTGCTCCAGCAGTCCTCCTCCTTCAAAGGGTGATGGCTCCTGCATGTGTGTCCTGGTGCAGGAACATGTGCCAAGCCTGGAGGACTTTAGGATCGCTCCCAGAGGGAGTGGAGCTCCCAGAGGGACCACCTGGAGTGTGTGTGAAAGCTGGAAATAAAGGGGGGTCCCCGAGCTCCTGGCCCCAGTAAGAGAGAAATGAGACAGGCCAGGAGCATTTGTCCCTCCTCCCATCCTACTCTGCCTGGCAAACAGGGCAGGCAAATGCCCTCAGCAAGGGGAAGCCCCCGGGATTTTCCATCGGGCTCCTAGGGAGGGATCCTGAGGACGGGATGTGATCCCGAGAAGGGGTGGGTGGTTCGAGGGGGCAGAGGAGGGGATGGTCCCTTCTCAGGCAGCTCCTCATGTGTGACCACTGGCAAGGGCAAGCGTGTCAGGCAGGGTGAGGAAGTGGCCCTGGCTGCCCTCAGCTCCCCCAGGGACAACACCATGGCAGGTGGGTTTCCCATAAGTGGAGTGGAAAGCTCTTTATTTAACCTGCACCCACCACCCGCTCTCAGCCCCGGCCTTGCCTTCCTCGGGAGCGTGCCAGGGCTACTTTTTTGGCAGGCTGAGCCAAAAGGAATATTTTGCAAGCAAAGGCTCCAGGTAACCCTTTCCCGCCTGGGGCTGGCACGCTGCAGAGTGTCAGGGCAGCCCCCTTGCAGAGACTGATGCAACACGCAGCCACCCCAAGCAGCCTGTGCCCCGAGGGAGTCAGAGCTGACTCCTCTGGCTGGGGTCCTGTCCCTCCCCAGCCCCCTCCTGTCCGGGGAGCTCATCCCCACCGCCCACTGCCCCCGCGCTGCGTCCGCAAGCGATGGAGGAACCCGAGCAAATGACGACAAACAACAGCGTTAGGGGTGTGACAGAATGACTGGTGATTTAATGCTTCTTGAAGTTTTTTGTTTCCTTCCACAGGGCGTTGGTTTTAAAAACAAACAAAAGGAGATAAAATAAATTAATTTATGTACACTTTACATACACTGTGTCACATGGAGCTTTGCAGCAACAGTAACCAGAAATTGTTACAAAATAGAAAGTTACATGGCTGTTGCAGGCCCTCGGCCGCCTGCAACCTTGAAGGTTGTCATCCTGAGCGTGGTTGGCAAAGTGATCATGTAAACATGTTTAGAAGCATTTACGGTGGACAATGGATGGGCCAGCTTCATCGTATTCCTGCTTTGTGATCCACATCTGCTGGAAGGTGGACAGGGAGGCCAGGATGGAGCCACCGATCCAAACAGAGTACTTACGCTCAGGTGGGGCAATGATCTGGAAAACACCAAGAGAGCCAGGATCAGCAAACAGGACTCTGCGCTGGAGGCAGGCACGGGGCTGTGCACAGCCCCACGCTCCCAGGACCCTCCTGCTCCAGCCTTACCTTGATCTTCATCGTGCTGGGGGCCAGGGCTGTGATCTCCTTCTGCATGCGGTCAGCAATACCTGGGTACATGGTGGTGCCCCCGGACATCACGGTGTTGGCGTACAGGTCCTTCCTGATGTCGATGTCGCACTTCATGATGCTGTTGTAGGTGGTCTCATGGATACCTGCAGACTCCATACCTGGGGGCAGCAGGGGGAAACAGGCAGGCACACGTTAGGTGCAAAGCAAGAGCTCTACGTGAGACTCCGCAGAGAGGGGAGAGCCGTCAAGGGAAGAGAGAGGGAGGGGGGCACACACCGATGAAGGAAGGCTGGAAGAGGGTTTCTGGGCAGCGGAAACGCTCGTTGCCGATGGTGATGACCTGCCCATCAGGCAGCTCGTAGCTCTTTTCCAGGGAGGAGGAAGAGGCAGCGGTGGCCATCTCGTTCTCAAAGTCCAGCGCCACATAGCACAGCTTCTCCTTGATGTCACGGACAATCTCACGTTCAGCTGTCAGGGGGAAGCAAAGGCATCAGTGTTTGCAGAGGAGGAACAGGGAGCCCTTGCACTGCCTCCATAGGTCTGCTGGGACTCCAGACCCCCAACCACACATAAGCTCCCACCAGGGACCATTTTTGGGGCTTGCAACGGGGTAAGAGCATCTCTAGAAGTGTGAGGGTTGGAAGCGAGAGTGAACCTTTTGGAGGAGGGAATGGTGCTTACCTGTGGTGACAAAGGAATAGCCACGCTCAGTCAGGATCTTCATCAGGTAGTCCGTGAGGTCCCGGCCGGCCAGATCCAAGCGCATGATGGCATGGGGCAGGGCATAACCCTCATAGATGGGGACATTGTGTGTCACACCGTCACCGGAGTCCAGCACGATACCTGAGGAGACAAGAAGCAACCATCTGAGAGATGTGGCCCACAGAGGGTGCTGCCCTGGGGACAGAGCATTTGTCAGATGTAGGGAACCAGTCCTGGGCATCCTTGCTTGGGGAAGAGGGGCCAGCAGGACTTGGCACTCACCAGTGGTACGGCCAGAGGCGTACAGGGACAGCACAGCCTGGATGGCCACATACATGGCAGGGACGTTGAAGGTCTCAAACATGATTTGGGTCATCTTTTCACGGTTGGCTTTGGGGTTAAGGGGGGCCTCAGTGAGCAGAGTGGGATGCTCTTCTGGGGCGACACGCAGCTCGTTGTAGAAGGTGTGGTGCCAGATCTTCTCCATGTCATCCCAGTTTGTGATGATACCATGTTCAATGGGGTACTTCAGGGTCAGGATACCTCTCTTGCTCTGGGCTTCATCTCCTACGTAGGAGTCCTTCTGACCCATACCCACCATGACGCCCTGCAGGGGAGGAAAGCAGGGGCTCAGCAACCTCTCCACGGGCAGCAGCACGGGGCTCCCCAGCAAGACGGGAGCACGGGGAGGGCTGGAAGGCAGCAGGGATCCGCAGCCGCGGCCGTGGCAGGGCGTGCGGGGAGGCTGGCAGGAGGAGAGCACCGTACCTGGTGGCGGGGGCGGCCAACGATGGAGGGGAACACTGCCCTGGGGGCATCGTCCCCGGCGAAGCCAGCCTTCACNCCGGCGCGGCCCCGGCCCGGCGGTGCCCAAAGAAGGCGCTCCTGGCCCCGGCCCAGGTGAGCCGGGCCCGGCCGTATAAGGCGCGTCTGCCGAGACCCCCCCGCCACCGCCCGCAGCCGGGGCCGAAATAATCCCCCGGCACCACCGGCCCCGTTAAGGGCAAAGCAGGTGGGGGCGGCCGGGAGCCCCGAGGGCTCAGCGGGACGGGAGGCGAGCGGCCATCGGCTCCGCGGCAGCCACGTGCCAGGCTTGGGGCTGC